>CM060928.1:629680895-630033395 GCA_030765085.1 Allium cepa | reverse complement strand
TAAGTACATAAAAAAATATGCAAACTATTCCTATATATGAACCAAATGTACATACAATAAAAATATGCAGACTGCCTTCAATATGCGTATGCTTCAACATAATATGCGACTCATATATAAGTATATACATAAACTAACATATATAATTAATCTCTTTTATACTGCAATATATTATAGACATTCATACAGCAACCCATATACACACCTCTTTTTTTTAAATACGACAGTCTGATCAATATATTATAAACCTATGTATTTAATTAATAACTAAACCATATAAACTTGCATAGATATAATACTATCTCTACAGGAACCTTATACTTCAAGTAATATATATATATATATATATATGTATATAACCTACCGAGCAAATATATATACATATAGTCGCGTGTTATATAAACACATCAGCCACAACATATAAATACATATAACTCATGCGTATACATAAAAAAATTCAATGAAATAATATATTACCGTTATATATATAGACACATATAGGAGAGGAAAAATGCAAAGGAGGGGCGGGTCATGGGGTTGAACATGTGGATGATTTGCAGAGGACATGCATGCATGGAAAGGTAGTCGGCGAACTAAGGTGAATCGGTCAACTGAAATGGAGGAGGCGAGCAGCTGAGGCGAAGGCCGTGACTTCGGCCAAGGTCGGTGAAGTGGTGGAAGTGTTGAAAGCAGTGGTTCTCGGCCGATGCTTGGTGGAGGGAAGACATGATGGAGGGAGGCTGTGAAGTTAGGAGGGAGAAGAAAAAATTCTAAGTTCTATTTTTTCTTTTCTTAGTAGCAGAATGAGGAAGAAGGCAAATAGAAGAAAGGGTGGAAGAGAATGACAGAATAAAGTAGGGGAAGGGAATAAAACATGTAAACAAAACCAGAATTAAAAATTAAATATTATAGGGAATGGAAAAGGTCAAAAGCTGCAAAAATTTATTTCTTATGTACATTGATATTCGTGGTGGGTAACAGATGGACATAAGAAATTCAAAAGACTCAAAATAATACCGATACTGCAAATTGTTTCATCGATCCTGCAGCGAACCAGATTCCAAATCGTAGAAATGAATATACTACGAAGATCAGCACTACGAGATGATCAAAATGGTACACAGATATCTGTGGTACGACCTTACTATCAAAAGTCGATATTCGGTACCGAAAATGCTGCTAAAAGCCGAAATTAAAATAAACGGGGCAATAGCACTCCGAATTTGATGAAACGAAATATGACATCTCACTCATAAGATGATTTACAAATTTATTATATAAAAATATTCAGGTTTAGAAATATTTTTATTATCATCATATATTAATTGATTTAAATTGAATTAAAATTACACAACAAAATAAACTTCCATATTATCAGATGAAAATTTACCATTTGCTATGTTTAAATAGACATATTCCAAATATCAAAATTTTAATTCAAAATTCATATATTTAAAATATCACAAAAATCCAGTTAATTATGTTATTAAAACCATTTGAATTTACCGTTACACTTAGTAACTCACTTACATAACAAAGGAATGAAGATATGTGATATCCTATATGCCAATGTGTTACTAAAAAGCTTCCACTATCTTGAAGCAATTATAGAAATTATCTTATGCACAAAAGGAAGGATCTTTCTCTTCAAGAACTAATCGGTCACATGTAAATCAAGGAAGAAAATCGTTTAAAGGATAAATTCAGTGCTATGACCATGCTAATCTTATGGAAACTGGAAATCAACTAATGCGGATAGATTTAGAAATAAAGGAAAAAATACTCAGAATTTTTCTAATCAAAAAATTTGGAATACTGTAACAAAAATAATAAAATTTTATAATAGGGTAGTAAGGCGCATCAATGCTTCGATGGAAAGGACGATGCAATCAACAGCAAGCTACCAATGGTAAAGCAAAAGAAAATCTTACTAAGGATGAAGATATCGTAGTTGTAGTCATTATCGAGGCTAACATGATGGAAAACAATACCGAGTGGGTGCTAGACACAGGAGCTTTTAGACATCTCTGTGCAAATCGAAAGCTTTTCCATCAATTCCAGGATGCAGGTGAAGGTAAGCGTGTCTTCGTAGTGTACTCTAATATTGCTGTAAGAAAATGAAAGGTTCTTCTTAAACTTACTTTTGGAAAAACTTTGGCAATGAATGATGTATTGTACGTACCCTTGCTTTGTTGGAATTTAGTATTTGGTGGCGTTGACGATATTTTTCATTAACCTCGGAGTTAAATAAAACGTTATGAAAAGAAAAGGTTACTTGCTAATTACTAGGTTTAATGGTAGAAAAATGATGGGAAAAGAGTCTTTAAAGGTAAATGACACAAGGTGTTGAATGGTTCGGCCAAGCTACCTACGTCCATTGTGGAGTTCACTTACTATAATGCTCTCTTACTAAACCCCTTCAGTTTAGGAGTAATGAAGCTCTCTTAATCAAGTAGATTCAACATTTTGTTAACTTATGATATCTTTTTGTGCTTAATGACAATATTTGATGTGGCTTAATTTTGTTGTTTTGGCATTGAATTTGATTGCCTATGTTGTTAGCACTAAATAGGCTATGTGTAACGACCCGTAATTTTCGATAATTAAAAATTGTAAATATAAAAAAGTTTTGTGATTCAATGTTGGAAGAATGAAATTTTGGGATTAACTAATAAGAATGCAATTGGATTAAAAGGTAATAGTATTAATTTAAGGCGATTCACAATTGCTTTGAATGTAATTCTAATTAATTGAATCATTAAAAAGTTATAATTAATTATAGATGGAAAATTTATTGTATTAATGATGTGTGTATAAATTGATCATTGGATTTGAGGGGAAATTGATAATGTAAAAGTTGTAAATTTAGTGTAATTAATTTTAACAGATAAAAGTAGAGTTGTATAAGTTGCTGTAACAATTGGTGGTAAATAATAAACTTAAAAATGTTATTAAATGTAGAAATGGTAACAACTATTATTTGTTACCAATTTAATTAATCGATTACAAATAAACGTAGTAAATGTTACATTAATGTGAGTTAAGATAATAACTAGAGTGAAATGTAATAATGTAAATTTAAGTTAATTATTAAATATTTTAACGATAATCCAATCAATTGAAATAATATAAATGTTGCACTTGGTTATAATTTTAATATAAGTAAATAAATGTAAATGTTGTATAAATTAATGAACCAGTATATAACAAACGGTAATTGAATAAAATCAGTGTTATGTAAGAAATTGTAACATTTGTTTGTAAATAGTGAACTTATAAGTGATTAAAAGTTAATGGTAACAATTATTATATGTTACCTATTTATTTGGCCTATTAAATTAAATTGGAAACCAACTGCAATTAAATGAAATTAAATATTGCATTAATATTAATTAAGATGAAATTATGGAATATTAATGTACTAAGATATAAACAAATGTTAATTATACCCAGAAGATGATAATTGATTGAATAATAAGATTGACAATCAAATAAATATATTTATTGAAATTTAAAATTTATAATTACTAAATTATTTGAAATTGAATTTAAATATTGTAATTTGTGCAATATTGAATTTTGAATTGATATAGAAATTTGTTTTAGTTTAAAAGTACTAAGCAATCTAAAATAATAGAAATTGTAAATTATTGAATTTGAATTTGAAAAGGTGATTTAATTAATTTAATATTAATTTATTGAATTAACGTGAAAATGTCCATTTTGGCCACTGTCTCGAATTTCGACGAAACCAGTTTCGTCGAATCCGTAACAGTGAATTTTTATAAGATTTCAAGTTTCGTAACGAGCGGACTTGTCGTTTGATCGCACGGACTCGAAATGCCTAGAAACCAATTTAATCAAAGTCAATTGAAATCAATTTGAAATAAACTAATTTTAAAGCAACTTCTTCATACGATGGAATTAGGACTTAAAACTTGTTCCATTGGATTTAAAATTATCGAAAACATCTATTTCGATATATGGGATGACCCATTTTCATTTTGAAAACGAAACGGGCTTTTCGAGTCGTTTATCATTCAACTTTCAAATCAATCTTGTCCATTCATTTATATTTCCGATCTATCTATAAATTGCCTGTTATAATTGCTAGTTATTTCTTATTCCATTATTCTATACGTACATCTCCTGTTTATCTCATCCTTCCTAATGGAAGAACATATCCAAAATTCCAAACCCTCAATTCAATTTCAATTCAAAAGTTAAAACTCCTTAAAATATATCAAATTATATACCGATTCGAACCTCTCGACAAGTGCAAGTCAAATCAGTAGTCCGTTTTTAGATTTGAATTTCTGTGTGGCCAGAAATTGATGAATTATTCACAGCCGTTCATTGCTTGTTGATCGACGTCATCCGATCGTCAAATAAATGGTACGGTGTTGTGGAGAGTCGCGAGGGGACGCATCTACATGGGTTGATCGAGGAGTTATGGTCGGATTCGCTGCAATAATTCAACTAGGGTTTGACATATATCGGCGGATGCAGCTAGTCATGCCATCTCTTGGCGTCGCGGAGAATATAGGGTGGTCGAGGATGATGTGGTGGAGGTGACGTAGTGGGTAGCGATGGTTTGCATGCCGATGGCTCCGGGTATCGTGAGGTAGGGTTTCGAATGGGTTGAGGATCTGTGTGCGTACATGGCCCGTGTGGAGAAGAGGATGATGTGGTAACTTTCGTCCTGTTTTTTTTTTCAATTTTTATATTCGAACTTCTAACTCGTATGGCTATTACATACATGATCTGATTTATACACGGTTTGTTCCGTTCGAATCATATATGGAATTCTAGACATTTTGGCGCTGGTTTAGTAGAATTCTGAGACTGTTTGAATTTGGGCCCTAAATTGGATTTTTATTCGATTTAAAATCGAAGGTGAGTGTTTTGGCCACTTGCAATTACTAAACTATCTTACGTTTGTTAAATTAAATTAATGATGTCACTAGAAATTTATTGATTGCTGTTTGGTATGTTAAATTGTCCTTCTGGTTAAATTTAACCTTTATTGTATTTAATTATCGTTAAATTTAATATTGAATTTTTAATTGTCAATTTAATACCTGTATTGATTATCAGTTATTGATGTTTACTAGTTGATTTGGATGATGATTGCGATGGATGTTTGATTTTTGATATTGGATGACTAAATGTTGTATTTTATATTGCTTTAACACTACAAGTTCCCTACAGGTTGAAATGATACATACCCAAATGATCTATAGATTATGGGAGAATCGTTATGGGTTGAAATGATAGATTCGAGCGATTTTGTGGATTTTTATTTAGTTCGGGATTGCGGTTCGAAATGATATATAATCGTAAAATTGTAAATTGTGGATTAAAATGATAAATATCTGTATCACTTGACCCTAGGGTAGAAAATTATATACGGACACCGGATTGGTCAAATTAAAATATTTTTGAATCTTTGAATTTTGAATTCAGCTAACTAGTATTTTGAAATAGAAATTAATTTATATAAATTGAATTACTTTTGATAATCCAAGGGTTAGTGTTGAAATTGTAATTGAATTAATGAATTTTTCAAAGGATTTAAATTTGAATTTCAAAGTTGAAGTGTAAAATATAAATAAATTTATCGAAATTGAGTGATTGAAATTGTTTGGCTATAACTTTGAAATCTATTTTAAACTAATTTAAACCATTATAAATTAAATTAACTATTTTAATCAATTTGAACTATTTTAATTTATATTAATCTATTATAACCTATTTAATACAGTTTAATATATTTCACATATTTTAAACTAATTAAATTTATTAAATCGATTTTTAATTTATTTAATCTATTTAAGATCTATTTAATATAATTTAAATCCATTTAAATCTATATTTAATCTATTTAAATCATTTTAAAACTAATTAAATTAAATTTAAATCTATTTAAACTATTTTACTATTTAAACCATTTTAAATCTATTTAAACTATATAAACTATTTACAATCACCTAAACCATTTTCTAAAAATTTCAAACGGTGTTAAGTTGAAGTATTTATATTTAAATCATTGATGATGATACAACCTAAGTTGTAATTTGAAATTGATACCTTTCTGAAATTTACATATTGAGTAATATGATGATTTTGGAACAAGGTTTAATTAACCTATCTTATTGGTAAGTTCAAAAGGGAATATGATTTTTTGAAAGTGAATATGATTTCACAAGAGATATGAATTGAAAATTGAATATTATATTGTGGTATAATTTGTGAATTGACTTTTTGAAATGTAGAAGAACCATCCGGTGTGAAATAAGCATTTGGTTGTTAAAGAGACCGGGATCGGATATTGTCATACCCTTTGCCAATACCGAAAACCACTTTAACAACTATGTACGTGGTGGAGATTCCAGAAATGAAGTAGGATGGTTTGGTGAACGATTTCTGCATGAGGTATGATATGACTCTGACTCCCATGAGTCAGCTTAGATGTGACTAAAACAGGAGCCATGCCGGGCCAAGTGAGGTCATTCCTCCTATCGGACACATTTCTTCAATACCATATCTATTGCTTCATGATTGATTTGGTGGCCACCCTTTGATTTTGATAATGGGAGTGTGTTATGAGGTGGGTGGTAGTAGCTGCTATGCGTTACCACCAGACCGAATACGCAATTGGCATATCTACCCTGGTATTACCTCTAGTACTGTATTCACATGCCCTAGCGTGCCTTCTATGGGTTTGTTTTGTACCATACCTATGGGGTGCCCTCTGTGTAACCCTCCAGTTTACGGAGGAGCGTACGGTACTGTATAGACTATGGGAATATATAAAATGCGTTAAGGGGGATATGGGTAACGCCTTAACTCTATTTTAATACATTTACTTTACTGCCGATATATTATAATAGCGTATTGTACTACATAGTACATAGTTTAATGAATCCTTAGGAGATAGGAATTCTGAACATCTTTTAAGTTACTGCACCCACGTTAGACACTGAATAGGAGATGTCAAACCCTGTAAATATCTCTGACGTCGTTACACTCATATTTCACCATTGATTTAACTTACATAAGATCTTTTAGTTCTGACTCGAGTGTTTTTTCTTTTCAGTTCACTCAGGTCAGCTTGAGCATTTCAGGGTTGAAGACCTTATTTCTAAAGGATGAATACGAAGAATTTGTACTACTACTATTTATTTTATTTATTCCACTTCATCGTATTGTTCCACTGCACTTATTTATTCTTGTTTTCTGTAACTCTGGTCGGTGTTGTAAAAGAATAATCAAATATATTTATAAAACAGCTTCATGAATTGTTATTTGATTATTATATTTTGTCATTCCGCTGTGAGATTTTATATTTGTTTTCTTCTTCTCTGCTTTTCCTTATTTACCCCAATAATAGTCTGCCCTTTTGAATGGTTTGAGTCTGATGTGTGTGGTTTATCATCGATTTAAACCGTCCAAAAAGGTAGGTCGTTACAGTTGGTATCAGAGCTTTGGTTTAGCGATAACCTTAGCTTTGTGGGGTCTGACTCATATAAAATAGGGTAGTAATACCTAGAATAAGTCGTTGAGTGTGTGTGTATGTGAGAGAGAGAGCATATTTGTTAATGTTATAAAAGGTTTTCATATTGTGTTAATTTGTTCCATTTTGTATTTACAAATTCTGATTGGTGCATAGGACGCTATGACATCGATAGAGATTTCTATGCACTTAATAGGGCAGACCGACACAATATTTGTTTTGAAATATAGGTAAACGAAATAACTTTTCCTATTATATAGTGAAATAATAAGAATTTATAAATGATATTGTAGGATGTAATATATTGATTGTTAGGTAGAGAAATTTTGTAAATATTGGTTGTAAAATTAAACTTACAAATAAAATGAATATAAATTAGAAATTTTAGAACTTACGCTCCGGAATTTTGAAAATTTGTTTTGAAAGATTTGGAATATAATATTTGTATTATTTGGAAGTATTTTTTGATATAAATATTTCAATATAATCTGAAGGAAACGTTTTGAAGGAACTTTGGAAAGAAATAAGTTTGTACTCCCCTCTTAGTCGTTGGAAAATAATCTCGGTGATGAGTGCACGCATCATCAATGTTCATTTTCGAGTTTCAGAATGGGAAGACTATTGTAGTAATTTTACTGCACATTTGTTTTAATAAACAAATTTTAAATTCTAATTTCTAAATATGATTTGATATATGTATATATAAGTTATGAGTATATATATCATTTTAGAAGAATTGAAAGGAACTCAGTTGCTTAGTTCTTAAGTTCTATAAATTAGAATTTGAAATTAATGTAATGAATAGAATCTTAACTAAATTAATAATTCAAAACTTCTAGAAAAAAAGAGAAATTTGATGTTAAAAGGATTAGTGAAATAGATGAGAAACTTAAATTTTGAAAACTAAAAATAAAAAGGGAAATAAGAAATGATAACTATTGAACATTTTTGTTAACTACATATATAAGAAAAACTTGGGTAACATTCAATTGCATTCTAAAAGACATGTATATATAACTTACCAAATTATTAAAAGTTAAAATATTAATAAGTATATGTAATAGAATATCATACAAGTAAACTTTAGTAAATGAAAGTGTTCAATGGAATTACTTTTATAAATAAGAAATTTGATATTATACTCGTATAAATTTAAGTTATAATTGAAATGCTACTAATTAAATGTAATAGAAAATTTGAGTACTGTAAGTAAAGGAATATGAATTTAAGTTAATGTTTGAAGCTATTGATAATTAAAGTAAATAATAAAATGAATACTATATTAAATTAAATGGTTATAACTTCATAGAACCTTGGAAAGGATTTAAAAGTACAGTTAATGTTCAATAATACTATATATGGAAGGAAGAATGCGAAAAGAAATAATCTATCAATGGTGAATTGAATTGTAAAGAAACTTACCTAATAATGTATAATCCTACAATTGAAATTAAAAAAAAAACTTATTAAGCAATTAATGTAAAGTAATAATATGAAATAAAATGGCACTCTAAGAATAAAGGAGAAATGATTTTTTGTAAGTAATAACGAATGTAAGTTTATGAAAATAAACATTATATGAATGAGAAAAGAAAAGTAAATGATGAGAAAAAAGAAGAAATCAAACTAAACTGTAAATGTGAAGTAAACTGAAACAAATGTATATAATACTTCAATAATGAATCCATTTATGATCCAAATAATTGAAAATGGATATAACTTATGTAAGTAAAGAATGTAAAGTAATGAAATAAGCATTGCCTGAATAAATGAAAATTTAAAACTTTGTCAATAATGAACGTGAATTAATCAAAAAAAAGAGAAAAATAGGAAAAATACGAACAATAAATGATGTGAAAATAGTTAACAGAATAAACTTAAATATTACTTGAAATTATTGTTTGTTTAACTTATGGATTGGTTGGGAAAGGATACTTTTAGTGTGTAGGATGCATAAATAACCTATAAGTTTTATATACGACTATTGAGTGTATGGTTTACTTCATGGTTTATTTATCATTTTATATGATTCGAAGTTCTGAACCCGAATAACTCATTTGTTTTTGGTTGAAATGGATGGATGATGGCTTTCTTTGTTGAAATGATGTTTGTACTATTGACTGCAAGTGATTATTGTTATGTATTATTGATTTGTTTTCTGTTATTCATTGAGACAACTTAAATATTTCTCTTTTATATAATTATTAACATCTTTGGATTATATAAGTTAAATACAGGTTTATGGAAGTAATTGCTACTGCTTTTGGCTTCATAAAATAAGAGTTATTTGCCTGATACATAGGTACGTTCTCGGATTACGGTTATATAGTGATATTATATTGTTTTTCCGTGGTTTGGGATATATTATTTTGAAAATTATGATATATATTGTTATTAATGATATTATTATTTCTTCCATACCTCTCCGTACAAAGGAGATTCTCCCGAAATTTTTCGTGAATTTTGGACTTAGGACATTTTTGTGAAATGTTTTCCAAACTTTTGTTAACTTAAATATAACGGATTTAAGTGTTATAAATTAATATATTTTATTTAAATTATTTAATTTTATAAATTTAATATTTTGAATAAGATATATTACTTACTTGATCCTTTTTCCCTTCTTTTCCTTTTCGAGGACGAAAAGTTTTGAATGGGGGAAAGCGTAACGACCCGTAATTTTCGATAGTAAAAAATCGTAAATTTAATAAGGTTTTTTGATTCAATATTGGAAGAAATGAAATTTTGTGATTAAATAATAAGAATATAATTAGATTAAAAGGTAATAGTATTAATTTAAGGTAATTCACAAATGCTTTGAATGTAATTCTAATTAATTGAAATAATTAAAAGTTATAATTATTTATAGATGGAAAATTTATTGTATTAATGATGTGTGTATAAATTGATAATTGGATTTGAAGGGAAATTGATAATGTAAAAGGTGTAAATTTATGAAAGAAGGTGTAGATAATTTTAATTGATAAAAGTAGAGTTGTATAAGTTGTTGTAACAATTGGTGGTAAATAATATACTTACAAATGTTAAATGTAGAAATGGTGATAATTGTTATTTGTTACCAATTTAATTAATCAATTACAAATAAATGTAATAAATGTTACATTAATGTGAGTTAAAATAATAACTAGAGTGAAATGTAATAATGTAAATTTAAGTTAATTATTAAATATTTTAATGATAGTCCAATCAATTGAAATAATTTAAATGTTATGCTTGATTATAATTTGAATATATGTAAATAAATGTAAATGTTGTATAAAATAATGAACTAGTATATATAACAAAGGGTAATTGAATAAAATCAGTGTTATGTAAGAAATTGTAACATTTATTTGTAAATAACGAACTTATAAGTGATTAAAAGTTAATGGTAACAATTATTATATGTTACCTATATATTTGGTCTATTAAATTAAATTGGAAATCAACTACAACTAAATGAAATTAAATATTACGTTAATACGAATTAAGATGAAATTGGGAAATGTTAATGTACTAGGATATAAACCAATGTTAATTATACCCATAAGATGATAATTGATTGAATAACAAGATTGACAATCAAATAAATGGATTTATTGAAATTTAAAATTTATAGTTACTGGATTATTTGAAATTGAATTTAAATACTGTAATTTGTGCAATATTGAATTTTTAATTGATATAGAAATTTGTTTCAAAAGATTATAAAGTACTAAGTAATCTAAAATGACAGAAATTGTAAATTACTGAATTTGAAAAAGTGATTTAATTAATTTAATATTAATTTATTTAATTAACGTGAAAATAGCCATTTTGGTCACTGTCTCAGATTTCGATGAAACTAGCTTCATCGGATCCATAGTAGTGAATTTTTGTAAGATTTCAAGTTTTGTAACAATCGGACTTGTCGTTTGATCGCATGGACTCGAAACGCCTAGAAATCAATTTAATTAAAGTCAATTGAAATCAATTTGAAATAAGCTGATTTTAAATCAACTTCTTCATACAATGGAATTAGGACTTGGAACCTGTTCCGTTGGATTTAAAATTATCAAAAACATCTAGTTCGATATATGGGATGACCCATTTTCGTTTCGGGAATGAAACGGTCTTTCCAGGTCGTTTATCGTTCAACTTTCAAATCAATCTTTTCCATTCATTTATATTTCTGATACCTATAAATTGCCTGTTATAAACCCTTAATTCAATTTCAAATTCAGTTCAAAAATTTAAACTTCTCAAAATATATCGAATTATATATCGATTAGAAGCTCTGGACGAGCGCAAGTCAAATATGTCGTTCGTTTTTTGATTTGAATTTCTGTGTGGCCGAAAATTGATGAATTATTCACGGAAGTTCATCGCTTATTGATCGAGGTCATCTGATCGTCAAATAAATGGTACAGTGTTGTGGAGAGTCGCGAGGGGATCACATCTGCATGGGTTGTTCGAGGAGTTGATGGTCGGATTCACTGCAATAATTCAACTAAAGTTTAACCTATATTGGCGGTCGCCGCTGGTCGTACCATCTCTTGGCATCGCGGCGAATCTAGGATGGTCAAGGATGATGTAGGGGAGAAGATGTAGTGGGCTGGGAGGGTTTGCATGCTAGCAGCTCTGGGTATATCGAGGTAGGGTTTCGAACGTCCTAAGGATCTGCGTGTTTACGTGGCCCGTGTGGAGAGGAGGAAGATGTGGTAACTTTTGTCTTGTTTCTTTTTTTCAATTTTCATATTTAAACTTCTAACTCGCTCGTATGACTTTTATATACGAGGTTTGATTTACGTGCAGTTTGTTCCGTTGGGATCGTATTGAAGTTTCGGACATTTTGACGCTGGTCTGGACGAATTTTGAGACTGTTTGAATTTGGGCCCTAAATTGGATTTGTATTCGGTTTAAAATCGAAGGTGAGTGTTTTGACCCACTCACAATTACTAAACTATCTTATGTTAGTTAAATTAAATTAATGATGTGATTAGAAATTTATTGATTACTGTTTGGTATGTTAAAATGTCATTCTGGTTAAATTTAACTTGTATTGTATTTAATTATCAGTTAATTTAATATTGAATTTTTAGTTGTCAATTTAATACCTGTATTGATTATCAATTATCTATTGATGTTTACTGGTTGATTTGGATGATGATTGTGATGGATATTTGATTTTTGATATTGGATGACTGAATTTTGTATTTTACATTGTTTTAACACTGCAAGTTCCCTATGGGTTGAAATGATACATACTCGAACGATCTATATATTAAGGAAGAATCGTTATGGGTTGAATGATAGACTCGAGCGATTTTATAGATTTTTATTTAGTTTGGGATTGTCGGTTTGAAATGATATATAACCTAAAATTTTAAATTGCGGATTGAAATGATAAATATTCGCATCACTTTACCCTAGGGGAGAAAATTATACACGGACACTGGATTGGTTAAATTAAATGATTTTTGAATCTTTAAATTTTGAATTCAATTAACTGGTATTTTGAAATAGAAATTTATTTATATAAATTTAATTATTTTTGATAATCCAAGTGTTAGTGTTGAAATTGGAATTGAATTAATGAATTGTTCAAAGGAGTTAAATTTGAATTTCGAAGTTGAAGTGTAAAATATAAATGAATTTATCGAAATTGAGTGATTGAAATTGTTTGGTTATAACTTTACAATCTATTTTAAACTAATTTAAACCATTTTAAATTAAATTAACTATTTTAATCAATTCGAACTATTTTAATTTATATTAATCTATTATAACCCATCTAATACAATTTAATCTATTTTACCTATTTTAAACTAATTAAATTTATTAAATCTATTTTAAATCTATTTTAATTTTATTTAATCTATTTAAAATCTACTTAATATAATTTAAATCCATTTAAATTTATATTTAATCTGTTTAAATCATTTTAAAACTAATTAAATTGAATTTAAATTTATTTAAACTATTTTACTATTTAAACCATTTTAAATCTATTTAAACTATTTTAAACTATATAAACAATTTACAATTACCTAAACTACGTTCTACAAATTTCAGACTGTGTCAAGTTGAAGTATTTATCTTTAAATCCTTGATGATGATACAACCTAAGTTGTAATTTGGAATTGATACCTTTTTGAAATTTACATATTGAATAATACGATGATTTTGGAACGAGGTTTAATTAACCTATCTTATCGGTAAATTCAAATGGGAATATATTTTTTGAAAGTGAATATGATTTCGCAAGAGATATGATTTGAAAATCGAATATGATATTTTGATATAAATTTGTAAATTGATATTTTGAAATGTAAAAGAACCATCCAGTAAGCGTTTGGCTGTTAAAGAGACCGAGATCGAATATTGTCATACTTTGTGCCAATACCGAAAACCACTTTAACAACCATGTACGTGATGGAGATTCCAGAAATGAAGTAGGATGGTTTGGCAAACGATTTCTGTATAAGGTATGATGTGACCCTGACTTTCGTGAGTCAGCTTAGATGTGACTAAAACTAGAGCCACACCGAGCCAAGTGAGGTCATTCCTCCTATCGGACACATTTCTACGATACCATATCTATTGCTTTGTGGTTGATTTGGTGGCCATCTTTTGATTTTGATTATGGGAGTGTGTTCTGAGGTGGGCGGTAGTAGCTGCTATGTGTTACCACCAATCCCGATATGCAATTGGTATATCTATCTTGGCATTGCCTCGAGGGTCGTGTTCACATGCCTTAGCGCCTTCTACGAGTTTGTTTTGTACCATATTTATGGGGTGCCCTTTGTGTAAACATCTATTTTACGGAGGAGTGTACAGTATTGTATAGACTATGGGAATATATAAAATGTATTAAGGGGGATATAGGTAACGCCTTAACCTATTTAAATACTTTTAAGACATATTATACTAGCGTATTGTATTGCATGGTAGATAGTTTAACGGATCCTTAGGAGATGGGAATCTCCAACAACTCTTAAGTTTCCGCACCCACGTTAGACACTGATAGAAGATGCCCGTAAACATCTCTGACGGCGCTACACTCATATTTCAACGTTGATTTAACTTACATAAGATCTTTTAGTTCTGACTCGAGTGTTTTGTCTTTTTAATTCGCTCGGGTCAGCCTGAGTATTTCAGGGTTGAAGACCTTATTTCTGGAGGATGAAGACGAAGAATTTGTACTACTATTATTTATTTTATTTATTCCACTGCATCATATTGTTCCGCTTCACTTATTTATTTATTTTTGTTTTCTGTAACTCTGGTTTGTATTGTAAAGAATAATCAAATGCATTTATAAAACAGCTTCATGAACTATTATTTGATTATTATATTTTGTCATTCCGTTGCGAGATTCTGTATTTGTTTTCTTCTTATCTGTTTTCTTTATTTACCCCAATAACAATCTACCCTTTTGTATGGTTTGAGTCGGACGTGTGTGGTTTATCGTCGATTTAAACCGTCCAAAAAACCAGGTCGTTACACTATGCTTAAACAACCATAAACAGAAATTACATCTTCATCTACATATAATTATGGTAATGAGTGGATTTTAAAATCAAAATTTGACGGTCTATATCACTAATCAATAGTAAATAGATCATACTTAGAATTGATTTTATTTTCAACTTTATTAACATTTTCACGAGAGTTAACAAGTGGTTTAGTGAGTGTGTTAAAGTTTGTCGGTTTATGTCGGACTAATTAATAGCACAAATATGTCATACTTATGATAAACATATAAACTAAATTCACTAATAACCAAAAGAAAGATCATAATTTCATTTTGTGGATTTATATGACCATGAGAAGGGTTTTGCCTCTAAATTGCCTTTAAACTCTCTTATTTTATTCATTTTACTTTTGTTAGTTTTTACATTTTTTAGCGTAACACAATCTCTAATTCTTGGTTTAATTTGATTGAGAAGAAATTTTAAAATCAATACAATTCCTTACGGATCGACCTGTATTCGCCACGTACTAAAATATTACACCGTGCGCTTACGGTTATTTTTAATTAAAATTTGATCCGCTATTTTCTAATCGGATAGGAAATTAGCCGATTAAACGAGTTTTTAGGACCATTGCCAGGGAGTTAATTTGATTTTAATTTCTATTCTTCAAATTATTTGTTGTTTGATTTTATTGTGTGTTTGTCTCGTGTGTTAACTTCCATTTAAAAAGAATGTTGTGTTGTATGTTTGTTGTTTGATTTTTATTTGCATTTGTTTATGCGCTTGTTTTTAGTTGCATTTGCATATTTAAAAATAAAGAGCATACACAATTTCAAGCAAAAATAGTTTATTGCATATACATTTACATTCTTCTATTTTTTTCTTTCTTTTTAATTTACATTTACAAAAAAAAAAAAAAAAAAAAAAAAATGAATCACACTATGCAACTGTGCGCTTGTGCACTTCAATCCATTAACCATCCCCCTTCTCTGTTTCACCACTGCCTATCCCCTTTCCCTCCACCATCAGTATTCGTCTCCTCCAACAGCAATCACAAAACCATACAACAACCTATCATTTCATCATCATCTCATCAACTTATGCCTGCACTTCACAATTCATCATATCCTCTAACCCCCAACATACCAAGCAATCTGAAACACATCCCATTCATACCATCGACTCCAGTCACTTATAACATCTTCAAACCCAAACATACTACCCACACCGACCATCTACAAACTAACCAACTGCCACTTCTTACTGCATAGTGTGCTTTGCCTGCCTTCTACATTCAAACACCCCAAACTTTAACCATTCAACCACCAAACTTTAACCATTCTACCACCATAACATTTACTGCTTCACAACATCTCTGTGCATTTCCCCCCACTAAGCTACCGTCTTCCCTCTGCCCCTTCAACTGCCAGCTTCTGTCAACTTACTGCTACACAAACCATCACTAACAACTGCCTACGCTCCAACAACAACTTACAACACACAATCACTGCCCTCTTCCCCTTCAACCATACTGTGCACACCAACAACCTTCCACAATTCTTCCACGTACAAGCGGCCACCATCACCATCTATCCACTGCCTGCATACAAGCATACATCTCTCCCTATCCATTCACTATAAACAACCCCTGAATTGCCATTCACTTCTTACTTCATTGTAAAAATTCACACAACACTTCACTTTTTACATTATCCCAAACTCCCCATAAACAACTGCCGCTCCTGTTACCTCGTATTTACAACTGCATATCCAACACTTCTCTAACAACTGCACCAAGCCATCAAACTGCTATATCATCTCCTCACATATCATCTCCCCTCCCCTACACAGTGAGACCACCTGTTACATTGCATTTCAACCTTCCTTATACTCCAAAACAACCTACTGCTTGCTCATTCTCGCCGAAACTTCCATCACCACCACATCCTCTTGCTGCACCTGAACCAACCCACCTCAACAACACTGTCTTGCCTCCCCTTCTCCCTGTTACACAACCCCTTTCATCAACCATACCCCCTAAACCACTACCATCTTCCAATAGTAACCATACAACCACTTCCTCTTCATACTGCCACCCTTCATAATCAGTTCACAAAATACATACCGTCACCCTGTCACACAACTACCACCTCCTCCATAATCACAACAGCACTTACATCAACACCATCACCACTTCTCTACTTCAAACTTCATCTGCTTGAATATTTACCTGCACTACCATACGCTGTCATCCTCCGCTTCTTCTCTCAACCACCCTTCTCACAACTGCTACACACTAGACCACTGCATATTACCATCTAACCACACACACACCTTATTCACCATCTACTAACATCCATCTACTGACATATTCCCCAAACCACTACTGTTACCAATTCCCACAGCCTCACCATCTCCGACCACTCCATTAACCATCTGACCAACCACTTCATTGCCTGTAACAAGTCGCGACCTCAACTCTTGCATCTGCAACCCGAAATCGCTCCCTTCAACCCCCAATTTCATCGTCAGCTTCACCAATAATCATGACATTTCACCGACCAACTTCCTCACACACGCAATCCCCAATCGCCTCTGCCCACGCGACCTTAACCTCTTCAAATCGCCGTGACTCCCTCAAACTTGCGATTTCAGAACCTTCAATCGAGTTGTGATTTCAAATCGGCTGCTTTTTTTTTTTTTTTTTTTTTTGTTGAATTGGCAGTCGCGATTTCAATTGAGTGAACTGTGTTTTCATGTTTTTTAGAGAGAAACGAAACCGAGTGTTGATTTATTTGAAGAGGTAGCATGTTGGGTTGGTTTGGCCAAAGTTTTTTTTTTTTTTTTTTTTTTTTTTTTTTGGTAATTTGGTTTGTTAGGCTTGGTTATTTTTTAATTTTGTAATTATTATTATTATTATTTTAGCAAAAAATGGAGTTGATTATAGATTCTTTTTTGGCCTTGGACAGTGAGTTTTGTTTTTGGTTGCTTTCATTTTTATTTTGTTCTGTTTTGCAAATTTATTAATATAAAAAACAAAAACAAAAAGTCGTTTTGGTTTCGTTTGTTTTAGTTCATGATGGTTGGATGAATTGGTTTAGATTCATTTATTTTTAGTTTCTTACAAAAAAAAAAAAAAATTGTTTTGATTTCATATTTTCTTAATTTCATTCTTGAAAAACAAATTATCATAAAAGTTGTATATATCTTGTTCGAAATTTTCAAGTTGCAGGTGGCAGAAGTGCTTGGCAAAAATAAATTACTTGCTTGCTTGTATAATTTTTTTTACTACTTTTAAAATAATTTGCTAATAATTTTAAACGCTCTGGCATCGTGCCATTTTCTATTGTTTTTATTTGTTTTGCATTATTGGTTGCTTGCATTTTAAAAATATTCAAAAAGAAAAACAAAATCCATTCATAGTTGCATCGTTACATCACGTTTAATTTCTGTTTTATATTCATACCATATTATTATTATTTTAAGGGCAACACCCAAACCTACATAAGGTGGAAGATTTTATCACCCCTTCCTTGGCCTACAAATTGCATTTCATTCTAGAATTTTGACTAGTAATAACGATTAGACATCGAACATAAGGGTGTCACGAGTTCCCCTAGGGCTTAATTGTATATTGACAAGTCGTTTAGTGTCTAAGCTACGAAATAGCAATAACCATTTATAAATCTTAAGGTGATTCGTAAATATTATAGTTGTTGTTTCTCTGAAGGTACTTAAACCTTCGACTGCATTGTTATGGTGATTCGTGGTGCATCGATAAACCCCGTCCGTTACCTGGCTAAGAAATATCTTGTTAATTTAAGACAAAGTGTGATTATACGATTTTGGGTTAGGAGCTACTTAAGATAGAAAATTTGTAATTAAGCCCTTGCATTCATTTAGCTGCATTAATTCATGCATATTTAAAAAAACAAAAAAAAAATTCAAAATCCAAAACTAAAAAAATTTGTAAATATTCCTTAACTTAGTTTTTAAATCCTTTCTTTTGAAATTTTTTAATCAAAATCAAAAATTAAAAAAAAATTAAGTTAGTTTTTTTATTTTTTTTAGAAAAAATCAAAATTTTCCCTTTTGAAAAAAATAAATAAATTCCTTTTGGTAAATAATTTTCCTTTATACAAAAAAGCTTAAGCACAGAAAACCAATCTCTTCAAAATTTCTTCCAAAAAATAAAATAAAATAAAAATTACTTCAAAATGTCCGAATTTTCTTACTCGTCGGAATTTTTTAATAGTGGTGAAAATCAATATAATCCATATAATTTCACACCAAATTCTTATGGATATTTTAATAACAACTATTGTATAAACAATTTGGATATTAAAGAACAAAGTTTTCAAAATGATGACCAACTCTCAAATCTTGAAAATAGCATTGAAACGATCTCGTCTTTACTTGAACTCTCTATACAAAATGATCCCAGGATAAGTGATTTGTATAAATTATATTTGTGTAATAACTCAAATCAAAGTTTTCAAGATAATTAGGATTTGAATTCTCTTCAAAATTCAAATGATTTCGATTATAACCCATGCCAACATAATTTCGAACTCCAAAATGGATTTCAAAATCAAAACGAAAATAAAAACAATTGTTTAAATGATTTTGGCAATGGAAGTTATTTCAATGATGTTGAAATTTTTTGTTCTCAACAAGTTCAAGTCGAAAATTCTCAACTTTATAAATTGGATTTTGTCGAGCAAATGAAAGAGATTTACAGTAATCATTCAGATTTGTTGTTTGAAATATATATGAAACAACATGAGAAACAAAATCAAATCCCAATGGGCGATGAGTCAAATAATAATCCATCTTCTACCCAATTTGATGATTTTCAAATGACAACTTTTGAAATTGAAAATGATAGTGTTAATGAAGTAGTTGAAAATATGGCAACTGAGTTGGACTTCAATTCTTTTGAGGGTGAGAAACTTGATTTAAAATTCGATCTTCCTTTATCTTATTTTGAAAATGTGAATACAACAACTTTGGATTTTGAAATTGATACATGCAATGATGTTGTTGATAATCCAACAAAGGAAGATGAATTTAATGAATCACAGTTTTTTTGGACTTTTCGAAAATGAGTTTTAAATTCTGAAGGGGAAGATATAAATTATCATTTCGATTTTGAAACCAATAATTTTGAAGAATTTGCCAATGATGAACATGAAATTAAATTTGATGAAATTAAACTTAAACTTCAACCAGTTGTTCTATCTACTCCGAAAATCATCTAAAATAAAACAACTCATACGATTTATAATAAGACGACATTCTTTTTATCGGCTATTTTCTAATTCGATTAAAAATTATAAATAAAAATTAAAAATTAAATAGGAATAACTGCAAGCACACGACGTACAATTCTAGTATGTGGCGAGTACAGATCGATCCGTAGGGAATTATATTGATTTTAAAAATTTTATTCAATCAAATTAAACCAAGAATTTGAGATTGTGTTAAGCTAAAATGTAAAAACTAACAAAAGCTAGAATGGATAAAAATATGAGAGTTTGAGGGCAATTTAGATGCAAATCCCTTCTCATGATCACATAAATCAACAAAATAAAATTATGGTATCTCTTTTGGTCATTAGTGAAATTATTTGACATGTTTATCATAAGTATAGCCTATTTGTGCTATTAATTAGCCCAACATAAACCATCAAACTTTAACATATCCACTAAACCACTTGTTAACTCTGATGAAAATGTTTATGAAGTTGAAAATAAAATCTATTCTGAGTATGGTCTATTTACTATTGGTTAGTGATATAGACCATCAAATTTTGATTTTAAAATCCACTCATTACCATAATCATATGTAGATGAAGAGGTCATTTGTGTTTATGTTTGTTTAAGCATAGCCTATTTTGTGTCAACAACATACGCAATCAGATTCAAAGCTAAAACAACAAAATTAAACCACATCAAATATTGTCACTTGTGACGCCCCACCTCTATACCCGCGCTAGCCAAGAACACTACGGTGTAATGCTGTTAACTAGCACGGAGAATAAGGCTGTTGAGGAGCGACCATCCGTGTAATTTCTTTGCGCGAGCACCGATATGTCAGATAATATAACATGCATTCTATTTCAAGAGGAAATCCGATATACTGACACAAACTCAAAGCTACTACACGGTGGCTATATAAATCCTTCGGAAACAAATATAGAAATAAACATAACATAAATCAGTCACAGACAATTCATATCACAAAGGCGGAATAAGATATGAATATTACACATAAAAGTGTACATCAGAGCAGTGGTCTAAAAAGATCCACAATATCACAAAAGAATAGTTTCACGAACTACACAAAAGAATAAGTATACATTATGGAGTCTATATCTCAAATGTATACAACAAAATAAACTACTAATCTAAGTAGTTTGCCAAAAGTTAGAGAAATGAATCCCAGGGGAGAAGTCAAGCAGAAGCACCTGTAACATCTCGGTCTGACCCGAGTATTATTTAATAAGAAAATAATAAACGGATCAGTCTAACTATAAATATCAGATGAAACGATATAGAATCAGAGCTATGACTAAACACATAATAATCATAATGCCAAGCTGTGATATATAAGTAATTGAAAATCAACAAGAGATTAATCAATATCACAAAATCTACACAAGAATCAAAGAAATGTCATACTCCTTATTTCGTTCATCAAACCACAAATATTGACGATTATATCAACGCCAATCACAAAAGTCCATGACACACAAATTCACCAATACACAAATATTGATAAAACTTATCAATGGAAATCACGAAAATTGGTGAAGCATAAATTCTAGAAATCATCTCAAGAAATCCAGTCAATGACACACAAATTCACCTATGCACAAAAATTGATAAATCCTATCAATAGAAATCACAAAAATAGGTGAAGAAGAAAATTCCAGAATTCGACACACGAAACCCAGAAATCACACACAATAAGGGGGGAGGCCTATCACACGAACGGGAGTATGAAAACTCACCAACAGCTGTAACACACGAACGAGAAGCTATCTCATGGTAGCTAGCCATTAATTTAACACACGAATGGTCCGAGGACCTGACACACGAATGGTCCGAAGACCTGACACACGAATGGTTCGAAGACCGTGGGTTGCTACCCCACCAATTTGAGTCGAAACTCCACAAAACGGGGATTAGTCTCCCTTGCAGACAAAGAGACATCGCACATTGCTAGTCTAAATAACAAAGATGATCGTCATGATCAACGAGAAGTGTCAATTACACTAAGCTAGTAAATATATGAGTTTAGCTTCATGTCCCATAACCACTTGCTTAACTTAAATATTTACGAACAAACTGTAGATTTCCACTAGAAAATTGTCACAAGAGATTTAATCGAACAAGTCCAAGAATTAACCGACAAAGTGAACGCAAGCGTTTCATACCACTTGTTTTACTAAGTCGTTTAATTAGATTTCTCATACGAGTGAGGTAAAGGTTTGTATATACTAATAGATTGGAAAACGGTTTTATAAACGAATTTGGTATTTAAAATAGTATTGAAATCGTTTGAGGAAAGAGTTTTGATATTTACTACTAGTATAGTAAACCTTTATATTTTTAAAGTGACAAATCACAAAGAAGATTGTAAGAACAATCAATCACTAAAATTCACATACGAAGACGTGAAATAAATCCAAAGAAATCGATAAAGGATCCATCGAAATGGATATTCAAAAATCCCTAAAAAGAGTCATCAAAGTCATAATAATTGATAACAATAAATAGGAAACAACACGAATCGATTTAAGTTGGAAATTCAAGCAACTAGGCGAAGTAGGCAAAAAATCATCAGGTCAGTCGGCCGGCAGCAGGGCTCGGTCGACCGAACCTTGATATGAAAAACCTCTCGGGCATCAGGTCGGTCGACCGAATCAGGGAGGTCGGTCGGCCGAACCTGTTTCCAGCCTCTTCCCTGCCTATTACAAATGAGGTTCAATCTTGACCAAATTGCATTATCTCGAGCAACGGCGCTAAGGGATTATGCCAATCGACTACCCGGCCCTATAAGCTCCTCGATGCATCACCAAAAACATGTTCAAACATCCAAGTTAGGATTTTTAACGAGTTGAACTCAAAACACTAAAAATTGGAATATTCACCAAATCAATCCAAACCGAAAGCAAATGCACACGAATAAGTGTTAGGAATTCATACCTAACAATCGAAGATAATTCATAGACTTTGATGTGAGATTAAAAATCTCACCTTTTTACAAAATCGAAAAAGAAGAAGCTTGAAAGCAAATGGAGAATCAACCTCTCTTCAACACAACCCAAATGAGCTTGAATCTAAGCTCAAAACGAGAACATTCCCAAAATTAGGTTTAGGAATTTCTGAAATTGGTAAGAGAATATGTTGGAGAAGAAGGAGAGAAGCTTACCAATGGGTTCTTCTTGAGTTTGGAGCTAGGAATTTGAAGTTGCAAAAGGAACTAGGGTTTTGGAGTTTTAATTTCCAATCTCTCCCACCATTAATGCTATAAAAACTGAAAAGAGAAAGAAGTGAGGGAGAATGGGGAGGAGGGGTTCAGTTTTTATGTATAAGTTGGCTAATGGCTAAACCCAAACTCAAACCCAAAGTGAAAAGTAGCAAAAATCAACTTTCTCCAAACATATCGAAGCTTATACTCAAAAAGGTCGCAAACGGCATTTTAAACTCAATGGGAGTGGTCTCGAGTCCTAATTCGACCGTATGCAAAAAGTAGCTTTTCGGACTAAAATCCGACTAACGATAAAATATTTAAATAAAATATTTAAATATAAAATCGATAAATATGCGGGTTGTTACAGACTCCCCTCATTAAAGAAATTGCGTCCTCGCAATATTTAAGAAGAGAACATAAAGTAACAACCATAAAAGCATATTCAACACAAAAGAAATTTGAAATAAAAGGTTCACCTTAAAGAGCATGGGAAAGCAAGTCCGGATGTGATCGCTCGATGAATTCCCTAGACTCCCAAGAACAATCCTTAGGATTTGAAGACCATTGAACTTTGACAAGCGGAACATCTTTATTTCGAAATCGTTTGACTTCCGAAGCAATGATACGAATAGGATGTTGCTCATAAGTTAAATTAGGCGAAACTTCAATCTCTGCCACAACACCGGGCTCAAGAACAGAATCGGAATCTCGAAGGCACTTCCGAAGTTGAGAAACGTGAAACACGTCATGGATAGCAGAAAATTGAGCCGGTAATAAAAGGCGATAAGCCATGGAACCAATATGTTCGGTGATAGGAAATGGCCCAATATATCGAGGCGCCAATTTTCTCGATCGACTGAAACGTACAACACCCTTCATAGGTGACACACGAATGAACACAAGATCTCCCACAAAAAATTCTAACTTCTTCGGTTATCGGCATAGGATTTTTGTCTACTCTGGGCTTCTTTCATCCTATGTCGAATAAGTTCAATCTTTTTTGTGGAATCACGAATAAAATCTGGACCTAAAACCAGCTTCTCACCGTCCTCAAGCCAACAAGAAGGAGATCGGCATGGCCTTCCGTAGAGCGCCTCAAAAGGTGCCATACCAATACTAGATTGGAAGCTATTATTATAGGAAAATTCAACAAGTGAAATATGATCTTCCCAACTTCCACCAAAATCAAGAACACAAGCACGAAGAAGATCTTCAAGAGTTTGTTTCACATGCTCGGTTTGTCCATCGGACTGAGGATGATAGGCGGTGCTAAAATTAAGCTTCGTTCCCAAAGCTTTTTGAAGACTCTTCTAAAATCCACTAGTAAACAATGTATCACGATCACTAACAATAGAAGTAGGAACTCCATGTAATTTAACAATCTCTTTGATAAAGAGTTTGGCCAAAAGAGGAACGGTTCGGTTAGACCGAACGGGAATAAAATGGGCAGATTTAGTAAGTCTATCAACAATCACCCATAAGCTATAATGACCCGAACGAGAACGGGTAAGGCCATCTATAAAATCCATGGAATTTGGTCCCACTTCCAAAATGGAATTTCTAAAGGTTGCAATAGCCCATCGGGCCTCTGATGTTCGACCTTAACGAGTTGGCAAGTCATGCAACACTTAACAAAGTTAGCAATGTCAAGTTTCATTCCCTCCCAATAATAAAGTCGCTTCATATCCGCGTACATTTTACAACTTCCGGGATGAATGGTAAATTTAGAACGATGAGAATCTTCTAAAATATCTTTACGAAGATCACTAATATTTGGTATGATAAGTCTACCAAATCTCCGAATGCCGCCACGAGAATCGATACCAAAGTCTTTCAAACCTTCAGTATCAATTTTATCCTTAATATTTTGGCCAAGAAGAGCCAATTCGGGATCTAGCCTTTGAGCTTCAAGAATGCGGTCTAGAAGAGAAGGATGAGCCTCAAGGCTACATAAAACAAGTGATGAACATAAATCGGATACGCGGTCTCGAATCTCACAAGTGGATAAGATCTCAAGATCGTTCCATTCAGATATCATCATAGAAACAACAGCTTGTTGTTTACGGCTAAGAGCATCGGTGACACGATTACCCTTTCCGGGAGTATAAGGAATATCAAGATCATAAGGAGCAAGGAACTCGAGCCAACGTTGTTGACGCAAATTAAGTTCCTTTTGAAAAAATAAATATTTCAAAGACTTACGATCGGTATAAAGAACAAATTTCTCTCCTAATAGATAATGACGCCAAATACGAAGGCCGAAAACAATAGCCGCGAGCTCTAAATCATGAGTGGCATATCAAGTCTCAGCAGGCTTCAATTGCCTAGAAGCATAAGCAATAACACGTTCTCTTTGCATAAGAACGGCACCCAAACCAACGCGATTAGCATCGGTATAAACAACGAAATCTTGATTCCCCTCGGGAATAACAAGAATAGGAGCATCAGAAAGGAGTTCTTTTAATTTTTGAAAAGAAGTTTCACATTTGTCCGACCAAATGTATTTAATGCCTTTCTTGGTCAAGCTAGTGAGAGGCACGGCAATCTTAGAAAAGTCTTTGATAAAACGACGGTAATAGCCCGCCAATCCGAGAAAACTACGAATCTCTGTCATACTCTCCGGTCTCTTCCAATCTTGAATCGCTTCAATCTTTGAAGGATCCACGGAAATTCCGGATTCGGAAATAATATGATCGAGAAACTTCACACGAGATTGCCAAAAGTGGCATTTAGAAAATTTTGCCTTTAATTGGTTACTCCTAGGAGTCTCCAACACAATCCGAAGATGTTTTTCATGCTCCTTCTCGGTTTTAGAATACACAAGAATATCATCGATAAAGATGAGAACAAATCGGTCGAGAAAATCTTTGAAAACCCGATTCATAAGGTCAACGAAATACGTCGGAGCATTCGTCAAACCAAATGGCATAACAAGCCATTCATAAGATCCATACCGAGTACGGAATGATGTCAAAGGAATGTTATCCTCTGCAATACGAAGCTGATGAAAACCGGTAGCCAAGTCCAATTGTGAAAAGACTCTAGCACCACTAAGTTGGTCAAATAAATCATCAATCCGAGGTAAAGGATATTTATTTTTGATAGTAAGATCATTAAGCTTGCGGTAGTCAACGCAAAGCCTAAGTGTACCATCGGATTTCTTCACGAAAATAGCCGAAGCTCCCCAAGGCGAGGAACTAGAGCGAATAAATTGCTTCGTCTCCAATTCGTATAATTGTTTACGCATCTCCTCGTTTTCTTTATTGGACATACGATAAGGAGGACGAGTGATAGGTTGAGCTCCAGGAATAAGATTAATTCTGAACTCAATTGCTCGCTTAGGTGCTAATCCTAAAACGGGCTCGAATATGTCGGAAAATTCACAAACAACGTGAATAAGAGAAATAATATCACCCTCATCATCATCATCGTCATCACGAGGATTTAAAGAATATAAAGATGCAACCAAAGCAGAATCCGAATCTTTAAGAATAACAGAAACCTGATTAACAGATTGAGGATGTCGAAGATGAATAGTCCGCTCATGACATAGGATATGAGCTTCATAACGGTTAAGCCAATCCATTCCCAAAATCATTCCAAAGCCTAAATAACGCATGACATGCAAATCGGCTCGGAAAGAAAAATCACACAAAATAATCTCGACATCTTTACACAATAAACTGATAGTTGCGGATCCACCAACTGGATTCGCAATTCTCAAAGAAGTCATTAAACACAAAACATCCAAAGAAAAAGTATCAACAAGTTCTTTTGATATAAAAGAATGGGACGCACCTGTATCAAAAAGAACTCGAATAGGATGATCACGAAATAAAATAATTCCATCCAGAATAGAATGAGAAATACCTTGGCCACGAGATGTGTTGCCAGGGGCTTGAGCAACATTAAGCTTTCCCTCCTTCCTAGTTTGAAGTTTAGGACACACATGCATAAAATGGTCCGGGCTTTTACAATAGCGACAAGTACGAGGCTTTGAACACTTGTTCGCAAAATGGTCTCTGGATCCACAGTTATAGCATTTCCCTTCAGTAGAGGAAAAGGTCTTTGCAGCAGGAGTTGGTTGCCTCCCTTTCTTATTGGGATAAGGACCTTTGAATTTGCTTGGCCTCTTCTTGTTGTTGAAGTTTGGTTTGGAACCCACCACTTCAACATCATTCTCCCTATCCGCCTCTTCAAGACGAAGAGCGATATCAACGAGTTGGTCGAAAGAAACTTCTAATTTTAGAAGTAATGGCTTCTTGAGACTTTTGTTTAAGCCATAGACGAACCTCTGGTTCTTCTTTAAAGGGGTGTTGATGTATTCAACCCCATATTTGGAAAGCGACTCAAAAGAAGCAACGTAGTCCGTCACGGAAGAATCGCCTTGAACAAGGTCAATGAAACGACGAGCCATCGTCACTTTCTCAGCTTCTGGCACGAATTTTAATTCGAAGCGTTCTCGAAATTGCTCCCAGGTGAGATCCGTTTCATTAATCTCAGAAATAAGAAGCTCGTACCAGTCCAATGCTCTTTCTCGGAGCATACTAGAGGCCACCTGAACTCGGTGAAGGTCAACAAGATTCATGCGAGAAAAGATTCGATCGCATGACCTTAGCCAAGCTTGTACTTCAATAATAGTTTCGGAACCTCTGAATGGCTCCCCACCAATTAGTTTAGTCGCTACACAAGCGTGCAAATCCCGACTTTGGGTGAGTAGGTTCCGGGTTAGCTCCAGCTGCTTGAGCATTCGTCATTAAATCAAGAAGCTGTTGAGCAGTCATAAAAACTCCATCCTGGGGTGGAGTGCTAGATGGCACGGCTCTGGGGCGGCCTGGTCTAGACATTTTTCTCCCTTTAGAAAGAAAGAAGAAGAAGAAAAAGGTTATTCACCAAATTGAATATCAAGCAATCTTGATAGATAAACAAGGAATCATAAGGAAAATAGGATGAATCGGTACGAAGACTCGAATTAAATCCTAAAGCACGACTCCTAAGATGGACTTAGGACGATGATCCTTGTTATAATATTCCATATTGTTCCGAAGTTTGGCTCTGATACCAAGCTGTGATGCCCCACCTCTATACCCGCGCTAGCCAAGAACACTACGGTGTAATGCTGTCAACTAGCATGGAGAATAAGGCTGTTGAGGAGCGACCATCCGTGTAATTTCTTTGCGCGAGCACCGATATGTCAAAGAATATAACATGCATTCTATTTTAAGAGGAAATCCGACATACCGACACAAACTCAAAGCTACTACACGATGGCTATATAAATCCTTCGGAAACAAATATAGAAATAAACATAACATAAATCAGTCACAGACAATTCATATCACAAAGGCGGAATAAGATATGAATATCACACATAAAAGTGTACATCAGAGTAGTGGTCTAAAAAGATCCACAATATCACAAAAGAATAGTTTCACGAACTAAACAAAAGAATAAGTATACATTATGGAGTCTATATCTCAAATGTATACAACAAAATAAACTACTAATCTAAGTAGTTTGCCAAAAGTTAGAGAAATGAATCTCGGGGAGAAGTCAAGCAGAAGCACCTGTAACATCTCGGTCTGACCCGAGTATTATTTAATAAGAAAATAATAAACGGATCAGTCTAACTATAAATATCAGATGAAACGATATAGAATCAGAGCTATGACTAAACACATAATAATCACAATGCCAAGCTGTGATATATAAGTAATTGAAAATCAACAAGAGATTAATCAATATCACAAAATTTACACAAGAATCAAAGAAATGTCATACCCCTTATTTCGTTCATCAAACCACAAATATTGACGATTATATCAATGTCAATCACAAAAGTCCATGACACACAAATTCACCAATACACAAATATTGATAAAACTTATCAACGGAAATCACGAAAATTGGTGAATCATAAATTCTAGAAATCATCTCAAGAAATCCAGTCAATGACACACAAATTCACCTATGCACAAAAATTGATAAATCCTATCAATAGAAATCACAAAAATAGGTGAAGAAGAAAATTCCAGAATTCGACACACGAAACCCAGAAATCACACACAATAAGTGGGGGAGGCCTATCACACGAACGGGAGTATGAAAACTCACCAACAGCTGTAACACACGAACGAGAAGCTATCTCATGGTAGCTAGCCATTAATTTGACACACGAATGGTCCGAAGACCTGACAAACGAATGGTCCGAAGACCTGACACACGAATGGTCCGAAGACCGTGGGTTGCTACCCCACCAATTTGAGTCGAAACTCCATAAAACGGGGATTAGTCTCCCTTGCAGACAAAGAGACATCGCACATTGCTAGTCTAAATCACAAAGATGATCGTCATGATCAACGAGAAGTGTCAATTACACTAAGCTAGTAAATATATGAGTTTAGCTTCATGTCCCATAACCACTTGCTTAACTTAAATATTTACGAACAAACTGTAGATTTCCACTAGAAAATTGTCACAAGAGATTCAATCGAACAAGTCCAAGAATTAACCGACAAAGTGAACGCAAGCGTTTCATACCACTTGTTTTACTAAGTCGTTTAATTAGATTTCTCATACGAGTGAGGTAAAGGTTTGTATATACTAATAGATTGGAAAACGGTTTTATAAACGAATTTGGTATTTAAAATAGTATTGAAATCGTTTGAGGAAAGAGTTTTGATATTTACTACTAGTATAGTAAACCTTTATATTTTTAAAGTGACAAATCGCAAAGAAGATTGTAAGAGCAATCAATCACTAAAATTCACATACGAAGACGTGAAATAAATCCAAAGAAATCGATAAAGGATCCATCGAAATGGATATTCAAAAATCCCTAAAAAGAGTCATCAAAGTCATAATAATTGATAACAATAAATAGGAAACAACACGAATCGATTTAAGTTGGAAATTCAAGCAACTAGGCGAAGTAGGCAAAAAATCATCAGGTCGGTCGGCCGACAGCAGGGCTCGGTCGACCGAACCTTGATATGAAAAACCTCTCGGGCATCAGGTCGGTCGACCGAATCAGGGGGGTCGGTCGGCCGAATCTGTTTCCAGCCTCTTCCCTGCCTATTACAAATGAGGTTCAATCTTGACCAAATTGCATTCTCTCGAGCAACGGCGCTAAGGGATTATGCCAATCGACTACCCGGCCCTATAAGCTCCTCGATGCATCACCAAAAACATGTTCAAACATCCAAGTTAGGATTTTTAACGAATTGAACTCAAAACACTAAAAATTGGAATATTCACCAAATCAATCCAAACCGAAAGCAAATTTACACGAATAAGTGTTAGGAATTCATACCTAACAATCGAAGATAATTCATAGACTTTGATGTGAGATTAAAAATCTCACCTTTTTACAAAATCGAAAAATAAGAAGCTTGAAAGCAAATGGAGAATCAACCTCTCTTCAACACAACCCAAATGAGCTTGAATCTAAGCTCAAAACAAGAACATTCCCAAAATTAGGTTTAGGAATTTCTGAAATTGGTAAGAGAATATGTTGGAGAAGAAGGAGAGAAGCTTACCAATGGGTTCTTCTTGAGTTTGGAGCTAGGAATTTGAAGTTGCAAAAGGAACTAGGGTTTTGGAGTTTTAATTTCCAATCTCTCCAACTATTAATGCTATAAAAACTGAAAAGAGAAAGAAGTGAGGGAGAATGGGGAGGAGGGGTTCAGTTTTTAAGTATAAGTTGGCTAATGGCTAAACCCAAACTCAAACCCAAAGTGAAAAGTTGCAAAAATCAACTTTCTCCAAACATATCGAAGCCTATACTCAAAAAGGTCGCAAACGGCATTTTAAACTCAATGGAAGTGGTCCCGAGTCCTAATTCGACCGTATGCAAAAAGTAGCTTTTCGGACTAAAATCCGACTAACGATAAAATATTTAAATAAAATATTTAAATATAAAATCGATAAATATGCGGGTTGTTACATCACTAAGCATAAAAAGAGATTACAAGTTAACAAAATGTTGAATCTACATGAATAAGAGGGCTTCACTAGCTCTAAATTAAAGGGGTTTAGCTTCTCATATTTGTTATCAATTCAACAAATATAGATTTCAACATGAAACAAAAACAAGAGGAAAATGCAAACTAAATAAGAAGAGAGCTAACTAAAATAAAATTAAAGCTAATATACTTGCATAAATAAAAAGATCTACACTACATACATGAAATAAACAACAAAGAAAAGAGCATGTATTAAAATTGCATAAAAAGAAATTACATGAAAGAAGGCTAAGAAGCCATTGAAAAGAAAAGATATTTTTATTTTTGAGCCTAAAACTAAACTAATTAAAGTGCAGGCTAAGAGCTTAATTACATAAACATATGTGGTATTTATACAAGCCTAAAACCCTAATGCATGTTTTTAGGGACTACCTAAAATACCCCTCTAGGAAGTGTGGCTACCAAGAAATCATTAGCCTCTAATTAATCCTCCATTAAGTATGCATGTAACTTTAAACTCCATTAACATGTGAAATAACTCCTAATTGTTTATCAAGATAAGTGGGTTGGTGAGGTCCTCCATGATGCATAAGTTGATTTATTTCCATCTTCATTTGTTCTCTAACTCTTTGCATGTATATTTCCATGAAAACCTCTTCCATTTGAATCCAAATTCCCATTAAATAACATAAAAATATCCAAGTAAATTTTCTCAAATTAATATATGCACAAAAATGACCTTTTGTCCCTATGTTTAGATTAATAAATGATGATTTGAAAGTAATTTGAATTTTGGTTTAAACATGTTAAAACACCCTATATGCTCATATTTAATTAAATTAGATTAAATATGGAAAAAAAAAATATGCACACTTATGTGCACATCACTTACAATTAAAGGAATTATAAGACAATAATAAGAAAAGTTGATACACTTATGACAAATGAATCTGCTAATCTCAAGGAGTTGCTGACCCTAGGAAGCTTGAGCAAAGGACCATGGGTTCCAACCTGTTAGGTCCCTCTATCGAAGACCTAACAAACTGGGGTCCCCTCCATCGGGGGCCCAACCAACCCTTTAGAGGTGGCCATGATAGGGTTCTTATAATAGTTGAACCGATGCTTGGATGGTAAAGCTCATACTGCAAAACAAGCATGAAGCATGACTGGTCATTGATATGGCTGAATGGACTAAATTAAAGATGACTCGTGAAAGAAAGCAATCTATGGCTGAGACAAAGGTCGATAGAAATTTATCAGGAGCATACTCAACCATGCTTTACATTAAATGCACTTGTACTTGCAGTATGATTGTAGGAAACGTGACATGCTTCTTGTTAAGAATAGGTACATTTGGTTGTTCCTTTTATCGCCTTTCTCTCACATGCCTAGTGGCAAACGGGCTGAGCTGATTTGCTGAGACCATAAGAAGGATAGGGAATATATGAGAGTCGAGGGTATGCCAAGTCGGGTGAGATGAGATGGAGTGCATATTGCAGGTGGCAATATCGAAGCTGGATCGATGAAGAGTCACCATTTAGACAGTCTAAAACTATGTTGATCGGAGATAGATGAATTAGAGATGCGTAACAAGCATACTAGCTTAGAGACGGTTGAAAGCAGGCCGAAGAGAGAGAGTCGGTCGACCAATAGAAGATGGGATGAGCCAGGGTTGTGCCTTGTCATAGCAGGCAAGCCAGTTGCTAAGGCTGCTGCGTCGAGTGGCTTCACTAGTAGATGGCTTGACATGCAATTGAGCAGAGGAGATGATATAGGCCAAGGGTAGAATCGTGTTATCGTCATACAAAGGAAACCCAATCGATCTGCCCCTAGTCATGGCTGGCTTATGAGCTAATTTGAACTCGGTTGGCCTGGACTAGTCTAGACTAGGTTAAGATACCTTGATTAGTTTTCCTTCTTACTTATGAAAAATTGAGTAACTTTTTGCCCTCAAATTCCATTCTCGTGAGTGGGCGCGGTCTTGTAAAATTACGAAGACTTCATCAATTGATGATTCTGCTGTACAAATAATGCACCACCCCTGTGGCATTGCACCATTGGTTGCGACGGTTGTGCTTCTCAAGAAGTGGCATGGATGTGTTGTTTGCTAATGCACGTGGTGTGAAACAACCCATATCGCTCTTGAATGGATAAGATCCTTTTTTCCTTTATGATCATAACGGCTGCGATTGGAAAGAAAGGTGTATGAACACCCCTCTCGTCTTCACTTTGAAACCATAGAGCTATTGGCATGCAATCTCTCAAGCAAACTCATACCTTGCATGGTTTTATAGCGGTTTAAATAAATATCTTCATCTTCCTCTTCCCCTCCCGCTGCTCTTGAGCGCTTGGGTTTTTATCAAAGTTGGTTGGGTTTTAAAATAAGGAGGCAACTCTTTGAGGCCAAACCATGTTTAATCGATTGTAGTTTAGATCGCATACTTGGATTTCTGCTTCTTAATATGGATCTTGCCTTTAGCTTTGACCTACACTTACACTTTCTAACCATCTTCCCAATGGCTAATTATCCAAGAGAAACCACGGGCTTCCTTGCTTTGATGCTCTAACATTCCTGACTTAGGTAGGTTTGGATGCTCAACTGCTATGTTAGAAAGAGTAGTAGAATTCGCATTTAATGCCTTTTCCATGGCTGAAGCCTTTTTTTTCTCCTTAGTGAGATTTCTTGGAAGCTTTACTAGGTCTCTTTCAAGACCCGATGTAGAAGGCTTCGAAGGTAGCGACATCCTTAGTTTCTTCAACAAGTTCTTGATCACTTTAAGTGCTTGGTGAGTAGCATCGGTGCAACTGAGTGCGATCTAGGATATGGTAGAGTGCGGGCCGGTGACATGCTTCTTGTTCTCTTTCTCCTCTTTTCAACTAATTAGTCATTGAAAATCTTTGTAAGCCTAGCGCAGGGAGGGGGGTGGGGGGTGGGGGGTGGGAGGGATTGTGCTCCCACACTCTTTTAAACTGAATAAGAACAGATCGTTTGTGTTGTAAACTTATTATCTATGAAACTACTTATTTCCTTTGATTGTATGCCTAGGGCTGGTAGGGTAGCGTATCTTAAATAGCTAGGAAAACCCCTTGCACTAGGTTAACCAATATGTTTTAACTAATAGGTTAGGCTGGCCAATGGGCTTTGAAACAAGTATTAATCGAGCAGCCCAATCATTCGTCAAATGTCGATGTTGGCAAATGAGAACTGAGCTTCACTATGCTACTTTGTTAATGGGTAGCCTCGGCACGAACCTGAGTGCTCAATGGCTCGAGGTCCTTTGGGCAACATGCAATCAGGAGGATTCCTAAATTATTTTCATAAAAAATTAAAGGTTTAAGATATGTAAAGTAGTAATATTATCATGAAACAGACTAAACCTAGGCATTGATAATAGAAAAGTGTCGGCTAGGTACGAAGTGGTGGGTGGCATTGGTATAGAGTTGGAGTGCATGTTAGCTCATGGATTCTCTTAGGTGATAAGCAGTCACGTGTAGAGTGTCGGACAGGTCCGACTTTAATCGAAGCGCATAAGGGCTTGAGGGTTCTCTTATGTGACATGTCGCCTGTTGATAAGCAACCATAGGTCTTGGGTCAAACTAGGGTGCATGGATGGCTTGAACACACATGCATAAGGGTGTGATATAATGGTGATACAAGCGTCAAGCGCCGTCATTCATAAAATTTGGGTATATTGAAATGGTTAAAAGTTAGCTTATCTGTGTATCGCTCTGTTGTTGGGCAGTTCTGGCATAAATCTAAGCTTTGAGTTACTTTAATGTTATCCCACGTAACACACTGCACTAAAGAGCTGATAGGCGATCCCTGATTGAAACTAAGAACTAAGGGGTTTAAAGGTTCTCCAAGTTGATGCGTTGCAATAAGAAACTGACATGCGGTCTTGGTTTGAACCTAAGCACTGAGAGGCATTAAGGTTCTCCACGGTAACATGCTGCAATAAGGAGTTAATAGGCGGCCCCAGCTCAATCGTAAGCATTGAGGGCCTTGATGGTTCTGCAGCGTGACATGCTACACTAAGGAGCTAGGCTCGAATTATTTCTATATGGGCACACTACGTATGTTGGACTTCTCTTCACTCGGGGTAACGACCCCAGTCCTGACATCAGTGTCCCTTCTTTATGGCGAATGGGTAACATCATGGGCAAGAGGTAAGGCCCTAGTCCTAACATCAGTGTCCCTTCTTTATGGCGAACGGGTAACATCATGGGCTAGAGGTACGAACCACTACAGGCACTTATCTTATCGTCGATGCGCCCAGACATGAAGGGGAGAGACTTCTCACCCAAACTCATCGGGCAGTAGGCGGTCCCTAAGTAAGGAATTGAATGCATGGTGATTTGAACTTGCTGGACAGCTTGGCAGTCTCCAACAAGGAAATGGATTCTCAGTAATCCACCCTTGTCGATAGTCGATGAAGGTGCTGAAAAATCAAAGCTTTGTATTCTTCAATGCATTCTTTATAAATGGGCTTGGAAGTGATCTTGAGAAAATAACCGAAACGACAATGTCTATGCATCATGAGATATGTGGGTGAGCATTTGGTTGCTTTCGAATGTCGCTAATGGTGAAGATGAACGAGAGAACTATTTGGAGACCCGTTAGAGGGGGAAGGGCTGCTTTGGGCATTAATAGGAGTGTTGGATCTCTATGAATTCTCAGAAGGGCTGTTTGGCTGGCGGCCAAGATTTCTAAGGAGTTTACCCTACCTTCAAGTTTTGCCAGGAAGCGGGCTGACCAAGGTGGTCCAAATCTTGAGGGAGACCTTTGAGTGGTTAGGCGCATCCCTTACATAGGTCGCACGTAAGGCTTCCATAATTTGGTTGATACAATATGAGAGGACGAGCAGGCGCACACAATAACTGCATAAGAAACAAAGACACACTAAGACAGTTGAGGAATCTTCTCGATGAATGGATGAGGCAGTGGAATACTATCCACCATTTCCACTGTCGAAGCTGAATGCAAGGTACCAAGCATGAAAAAGACTTGCATAGAAAACTGCTAGTCATAAGATCAGAGGTTCGCCTTCCTTCTCGCACCAAAATGTTGATGATATTTTTCAGCAACCTTGGAGATGTGATGATGCGTTATGAAGAGCAAAGGTTACTTGCTAATCATTAGACTTAATGATGGAAAAATGAAGGGAAAAAAGCTTTTAGAAGTAAATGACACAAGGTTTGGAGTGGTTCGACTAAGCTGCCTACATCTACTATGAAGATGTCTTACTATATGGATCTCTTACAATTACAAAGAACTATAAGAGAATAATAAGAAAAGATGATACGCCTAAGACTATGAATCTTCTAATCTTAGGGATCTGTGGATTTTAGGGGGCTTGAGTGGTGGATCATGGGTTCCAACCATTTGCATCCTCCCCTGTCGAGGCCCAACCAACATGGGTCCCCTCCACCAGGACCCAACCAACCATGGTCGCCTTCACCGAGGGTCCAACTAACCCCTTGGAACTGGCCATGCATGAGGTTCTTATAGTAGTTGAACTGATTCTTTGGGCGGCTAACATCATTCTGCAAAACAGGTGTGAAGTGCATCTAGTTATAGATCTGGCTGAATGGACATGATGAGAGACAACTAGCAAAAGAAAGGATTGCTTGGTTGAGATAAAGGTCAACAGAATTGTACCAAAGAGCGTGCCCAACCATGCTTTTCAATAAATGTGCTTGTACTTGCAGTATGCTTGTAGGAAATGGGACATGCTTCTTGTCAGAAATAGGTACATATGGCTATATCACTTATTGCCTAATCCTGCATGCCTAGGTATAAATGTGCCAAGTTGGTCTTTTGATACCATAAGGAGGATGAAGAACCGAAGAAAGTCGAGGGTATGCCAAGTCAAGTGAGACTAGATGAAGTGCATGTTATAAGTGGCGGTATCGAAGCCGGATGGACGACAGGCTATTCTTGAGACAATTTCAAATCGTAACAGCCAGTAAAACAAATAATAATTAATTAAAAAGAGTTAATAAATAATTTGTGAGACTCAAAAATGATATTTGAGATAACATCAGAATTTGGCCATAAAATTTGCAACAACGTATTCGTGGCACTCTTCTAATCAACTTTCGTATGTAAAGCGTTGTGATCAAAGTTCAAACAAAGAAGTTATCAAGGTTTAAATTTTTCGGATCAAAAACAATTAAAATCGATTTAAATAAAAATAAATTTCAATCCACTATAACGTTAACGAGGGAATTAAATCACCAGGACCAACTGGTCGAAAGCAGAGTGTAGCTGATCGACCACTATATGTAGTCGGTCAACTAGTTAGTTAGGGCTAGCGCATTCTGAACCACAGCCTAAATGGTCAGGATTTAATAAATAATAATCTAATAGATAGAATTGGTTCTAACGCCTATAAATGCAGGCCTAGCACCTTATTTTTGTTTTCATATTTTCTACACCAAGCAACGAAGCTCTTCTATTTTTCCTTCTCCACCAAAAATACTATATATATGTATGTATGTGTGTGTGTGTGTATATTTGGGGAGGACAGAATACAAAAGGGAAGAAATGAAGAAGTGAATCAATTTTGCACAAGAGGTAACTTTAGAAAATTTTAATTTAGATTCCACTTAAGTTAAATCCTTATCAGATCTGCAAATCTAATTGGTATTCATACATGTTTTAAATACATATTTTAGGTTGAAAAGAAAAGAAGTCAAGTAAGAAGAATGGATCTGGATCTGGGGATTTAAAGCTAATAGGTGAGTGGACAAATTATGTAATTTACATAATACTAAATTTATATCGTTGAAATTCTATTTTTGTTATTACGCTTAAGGGAAAATTGTTAAATTATAGGGTAAATAAATAAATCTACTTGAAATTCATGCCTACATACTTAGTAAATTGTTTAACTTTGATGAAATGGTATATACACCCTAGATCTAGAATTTAGAGAGAATAGTTCCTAAAATTTATGAAATGTGATATTGATAGAATTGTGTAGTTTAAATAACAAGGGATATGACAAGATGAAGGAGATGTGCAAAGTAGAGGTGTCTTTTCCATAATTTTCTTAATATATTTTAATAAAAATAAGAAGGGGTAACTCCTTGAAATCGGAAACATAGCACAATCCCACTTTTTGTTAACTTATGTAAAGTTTGCAACGTTAACATTTCCTTTTTGGAAAATATACAGTTCCAATGCATTAAAATGTTGAAATAAATATTTTTATGGAATTTACACATAAGTTTATATCCAGAAATTTTTAAATGTAGAAACAAAAAAGTTACAAGTCGATACCAGTTATATATATGTAAGGTAAAGTATAAGTTTAAGAAACAAATAAATAAACATCGGTTACAACATATATACATATATATGGTAACGTGCAATTAATTGTATAAACAAATGCAATTAATACTTGTCAAATTTGAATATAAAAGACCATTTATGAAGGGAATTAATTGGAGGTAAAAGAAACAATAAATGACATTTAATAACACCAATGGGAATAGGAGATAAAGGCAGTAAGTATAGATAAAAAGAAGTTCGTAGCAGTTAAATAAATGAATAGTAATAAATAAACTAAGGAGGCATAATGATTTCCTCAGTTGAAATTATATGGCCTCAATAATATGTTTGCTATGGATGTGAATTGTTGGGCCCAATCTAATATTTAGATTAATTATAAATGACTTGGCTTATCTAGGTTGGGATGGGAGGTTAGTAGAGATACACAATAGGAATTTGTCCTCCGTGAGATGCTACCATTAGTTATGTATACATATTGCAGATGTAGGACATCTCCAACTATAGGACTCATGGGGATATACGTCCACATATAGGTTTAGGGATAATATAACAAGGGATTCGCCTCGGATTTGAAGTATTAAATAGCTAAGTACCTTAGAGGCTCAAGAGGTTTACTTCGGGGTTGAGGTATTAAATGGCCATTAGGTTTACCTCTTCCATATTCAAGAAGTCTTAAATAAACTACGACAATGTCTAATTGGGAAAGTAGGGTCTGCTTCAATTCTATACCAGATGTACTAAGTAACCGGGAATGGGAAGTTTCCTTCATTTGCATTAGGCAAATCTAAATGGGGTTTGGGTTCGTAGGTCGATGCTATGTCAGTATTGTTGGTAAACCATATTTATGGAGTAGGGCTAGACATAAGTCAAGGCCACCATTAATCTTAAGCATTCATTAGCAAAGACTTGGGTTCAGCCCAGATGGGCTACACTTCCTACTAGTATAGAGTTAACAAGAGATATGCACCAACCTCAAATTTTGGTTGCTTGTTTGTTTGGTTGGAGGTTGGCTAGTTAATCCTTAGATAAGTCTTTGAGATCCGTCAGTAATATGGCTAATTAAATTGTAAAGGTCATATCTAGGAGTCATCGGCCCTCATAGTTAGGACCGGTTGACCGTCGATTACGTTGCAAAGGAGTCTGCTTTGGAGTCAAAGTATTAAATGGTCGTTGAGTTTGTCTCTTCCAACTATTTAGTGGTCGAGGTCTCATTTTTGGGGAGTACAGTGATGCTTACATATATTAACTTAATATAATTATAACTCGGAGTAGGTTGGGACTATCGTATGTGCATATGGAATTAAATGACTAATCCATGAATAGTAGACATAGTACTTAAATGGAAATCAATCGGAATAAATTGGTGTCATGGATAAATTATTAATTTCTCAATCACCAAAACGTTGTTATGACCCCCTCCTTATTACAATCCACATGATAGATATAGAGGAACATAATACTGTACATTACCAAAACGACAAGTGGATAGGTTCTCTCATTCATGTTCTGCATTGACAAAAGCAACTAGACATACGAGGAATGATATTGGTTGTAAGGTATAAGCCTTAGTCAGTATATATGTTTTATTATATTTTACAATTCCATTGTGAATTTGTGTAAATAAATCTTTGATATACTTATGTTCATTATAGGTTACCAACACCAATAATCTGTACCCTAACAATCTTAGGTTTTTAGTTTAGTTGAAATTCAAACCCATTAAGGTGCAGTTTGTTGCACAACTATGCCGATTGGAAGATAGATAAGAGAGAGATGCTTGAGTAAGCCGGTTGGCCTGGAGTCGGGTTACAAGTGGGTTAGAGAGAGTCGGTCGACCAATGGGAGATGGGACAATCCAGGCTTGCGCCTTGTTTTGATAGGTAAGCTGGTTGTTAGGGTTGCTACACCAGAAAGATTTGCTAGCAGAAGGATTATCCTGCAATTGAGCAAAGGAGCCGATGCAGGCCTAGGTTAGAATTGGATTATCAACATACACAAGAAACCCCATCGACCTTTCCCCAATCATTTGGTTGGCTTGCAAGCTGATTTGACCTAGTTGGCCTGGACCAATGCAGGCCAGGCAAAGATAGCTTGATTAGTCTACCTTCTTAGTACAAAAAATTAAGTAACATGTGGGTCACTGAATAAGGATGGTCATCCTAAATGGTGGTGGCTACAAATAGTAACCTCAGGAACTAGTTTTATGGCATCGTCTCAACTTCTTAAGCCAGTGCTCTTACTACCTGACCAACCCACCTTGGGACATACATGGGTAAGAAATACATCTTTGCCACATTTCACAATGCGAGAACCCCCATCTTGCTTTAACCAGCTCTGATACCAAATATAACAACTCGCCTTGAAACAGGTTTAATTTTGACCCAAAAAAGGCCCATCGAACTTTAGACTCATTTCAAAGCTGGCTAAAATTGATAAAAAGGACAATACATAAATCTATCTATCTACACATTTAGAATTCCACAACGGAAGGACAGAATACAAGATCAGAAACAGTAACTATTTTATAATAATTCAAGTGTTAGAAAAATACAACATGATTCCACATAACAACGCCAAATATCCATAGTGCAATATCTTAAAATACATTATCATGCCTAAATGGATATACTAGAAGAAGAAAAACATACGTAGATAGATAAATAGCTACCATAAGTCTCCGTCTCCACTACGATCTCCGGAATCTACATATTCTTTTCAAACATGTATTGTACTGAAGAAGGAGTAAGATCAAAAATGTCCAGTGAATAAAAATTTCAAGCATTTCTATAATAGTACCCAGGAAGTAAAATTTAAATAAGAGTACGTCTTACACATCCTAAATATATTCAATGTAAATTTCTCATCTATAAGTCCAACTTTATATTCCTTTCCAATCCAAATCACTAACACATCTTCAAATGTAGGACGATTCCTAGTCTCACTCATCTACTATTAATAATGTCCTAAAATTGTAAGAGATAGTTTCCAAGTCACTCAATACCTATTAGAAACTAGGTAGACTCTGACCATTTAATACCTCATTTAGCTAGGACCTCATCATTTACTACCTATCCCAAAGCGGACTTCTCTCCGATGCTATCTAGCTGACATTGCATGGAATCTCACCAGACCCCAATACTTCTTTATGGAAGAGGAAAACTCTATAATAACTACTTAATACCTCAAACCCAAAGCGGACCCTTTCTGGTATATCCACCACCGTGTCTAGCCTCCAATCCTGACCATTTAATACTTGAGAGGAGGCAGACACTCAATCGACCACTTACTACCTTCGACCCCAAAACAGGTCCTACGTATTATGACCTGTAATCCAAACGGTGACGTCTCACATTACTTTAACTATTCATAGGTAATGGTAGCCAGATTAGTTGGGTAGGTTTACCCTATAGAATTTGGGACTAACCTCGCGTCCATCATGGATACTTATTATAGATGATGTCTTAATTAACCCCAAAGTCACACTACTAGTAGCCAAATTAGCTGGGCTACTTCCATGTGCTTTTTGACTGACCTCGCATCCCTATAACTTAGTCATACCCTACACTCACTTAACATACTATCATACACCACACTGCATTCCCTATTAAGGCCCTATAAAAAAAATCATTTATTAGGCCTTAACTATTAATTTCTTCCCTAAGTGGGATTTAACACTAATTAATAACCTATCTACTATGCAATTGATACGCTATTAGTTACACATTATTTATACGCTAGTGTATATATAAATACATGCCTAAAATATCTAATTATGTGAAGATTACGCTCTACATTAATCGTTTAAATGTCAAAACCTTTAAATTTGTAGAATTCCAATTCAATATCAACAATCATACTATATATCCAATATTCTCGATCAAACAACATACTTGTATAGAAATAGAATCCATACTAAAATTATTTTATAATAAAATAATAGAATCAACATTAATAGAATATATAATTCAAATCCTTTTACGCTCTATTCAACATCTACGTATACAAATGAAAGGCGAATTTTTATCTACTACGGAAATAGGTAGTGCAAACTATGAATAAAGAGAATCTATACCTTACACACCATTTTCTAACTTAGTTCTTTTCAAAAATCCTTATTTAGATCCAAATAAAAAGATGAGAAGTAGAATAAAATGTAAAACATTAAAATTGCAATAACTACACAATTCCACTATTTTAATTTAGAATAATTGAGATCATAACATAAGAATCAACATTTTGCTTAAGTGAATTTTAGAGTTTTAATTTGGTATTTTTGTGAACAAACTCCCTAAGGCATATATCAAATCCAAATTATACTATATAATTACTAAAATCAGAAGGAAAAAAAATAAGATTTTCATTCACAAAAGGTCCTTAGCTCTTCTTTCTAGATTTGTTTGCACCTACTTCAAATCTCTTTTAAGATCTCTTCCTTTAGAAATATAAAACAAGTAGGTTATATATAGATTAGATTTTGAATTTTAAGGATTAGAAGAGAATAGAATTACAAAAATTGAATATTAAAAACCAAAAATTTCTTTCTTGAAACCTTACTGAATTTTTGAATCCTGAGGAAGAAAGAAACGATAGAGCTTCGCTATGTCCCTAAATAACTTATAAATAAAAGTAAGGGTGCTAGGCTCTTATTTACAATGGTTCGAAAGCACTAGAACTGTCGGATTTAAGTTGGTGTAAAATAATATAATTCAGACCGTTCGTGATCTTCCTTACCGAAGCAACCATAATAGCACTGGTCGACCGATCCTAGGTAGCGATCGACCGGTATCCTCTTTTAGGAACGTATATTTAATCATAGTTGATTTATTATTTAGTTCCCTAAATAAAATTTAACGCTAACTTTTATTTTAACGTTTGCTTAACACCCAAGTCTAACTACCGTTAATTTTTGAATTTCAAACTTTGACATTAATTATTTATTTGAATTCTATTTAAATTAATTTGAATTCGAAAACTTCAAATGTTAATAATTTTTTCGTTTGAGCTCAAAACTTTATATATGAAAATTGATTAGAGAATTGTCACAAACACAATGACACAACCTTCGTTGCCACATTCAACATTTATAAAATTTCCATTTTTTCCTTACTATTAATTAATTATTCCTTACTAGTAATTTCTTGTTAATTTTTATGGGGTATTACAACTAGTATGAAGCTTTGTTTTTAAATCTGATAAAATTGTAATAACTAGGAATGAGGAATTTGTGGGAAAGAGATATTTAGCTGATGGTCTGTCTGTATGAACTGTATTATTTCTAGTAATGAAAGTACTTTTGTTTTTGTTTATGTGATTGAATCATTTAACTTCTGACATAACATATAGGGACATTTTAATGCAGACTCAATCAATAGACTTAGAAAATGAATATGCTAAATATAAAAAATGAAACTTTACCTTTCAAATGTTCTACATATGTTTATGCCATAAAAACCCATTCAAATAAGATACTAATAGAAGCACCGAATTGCTAGAATTAATGCACTTAGACTTGGCATTTTTTAAGAACACAACCAGTAGAGGAGGTAAATGCTATTATTAACCTTCATTGATGACTTTTCTAGATACACCAAAATTTATCTTCTTAAAACTAAAGATGAGAATGTAGAAATATTGTTAAAATTTAAGGTTGAAGTTAAAAAACAATTAGACGTAGAAATCCAAAGGCTTTGGTCCGATAGGGTTGAGAGTATTGTAGTGACTTTCTAAAAGGCTTCTTCTATGAGTAGCTAAAGGGAAAAATAAGACTCTTAAGAATATGATGAATGCAATGCTTTTAAATTCTGGTATGACTGATAATATGTAAGGGGAAGCCATACTATTCGTATATTATTTACCTTAGAGTGCCTCAGAAATTTTTTGATAAAACCCCTTACGAATTATGGAGATGTTTTCCTCCTGACCGAAATTTTGAAAGTGTGGGGGTGCTTAGCTAAGGTGGATTTAGCAGACTTTAGAAAAATTGATATAGGACCTAAAAAAATTGATTGTGTATTCATTGGCTATGCCTCTAATAGTGTTACATATAGATTCATGTCTTTAAAGGATCGAACTACATGTGTGGCTAGAGCTCATATATTCTTTGAAAATGTCTTTCCTTTAAAGATTTGTAATAATGAGAGATCATTTGGCTCTTCCAACGAGGTGCCATTGTCCTTTCGTATCTACCTTCTATTGCTAATGAATCTAACAATTAACTTAAAAGGATTAAAAGGCAATGTATAGAGACTAACTTTAGACTAGACTATATTACCACCTTTTGTAGTAGAAAACACCGATTTTGGAAGGATTAGTGTTACCATTGTTTTTGTACTTTTAGTTGAGGAAGAACCTAAAACATACGAAGAGACGATTACACTTGAAATGTTAATTATTGGAAAGATGCTATTAAAAGTGAATTTGATTCTATAACATTTAACCATACCAGGGACTTAGTTGACCCACCCAAGGGATGCAAATCAATAGCACAAAGTGGATATTTAGAAAGAAATTGAAAATTGATGGTTCTGTAGATAAACTCAAGGCTAGATTCCTAGCTGTTGGTTTCATGCAAAAGAAAGTCATTGATTATTTCGACACTTATTTTCCTATCACCAAGGTGGGTACTATTAGAACTTTAGTTGCCTTGGCTGCTTTTCATAATCTAGTAGCACACCAAATGGATGTGAAAACTGTTTTTCTTAATGGTTACATAGAAGAAGAAATTTATATGGAATAACCAATTTTTTCATAGTACCCTGTCAAGAGAATAAGTTTTGCAAATTAAGAAAGACTATTTATAGCCTAAAACATGCTCCTAAATAAAATATGAACATTTTGAAAGTCCTATAGTAAATAATGATAATATAGTGAATGCCACTAATTCTTGCGTATTCAAAGATATTTTGTCCTCATTATGTGATTATTTGTCTTTAACTTTATGACATGTTGATATTTGGTATAAACATAGTTGTAGCAAATAATGCAAAAAAAGTTGTTGTCCTCCCAATTTGAGGTGAAAGATTTAGGAGAGATTGATGTGATAATAGGAAATAAAATGAGAAAAACCACAATAATTTTCTCCTTAATTCAGTCTCACTAGATAGAGAAGATTCTAAAAAGCTTTAATTATTTTTACGTGACTCCTATTCGATCTCTATATGATCCTAGTATGCATCTTAGAAAGAAAAAAGGACATAGTGTGTCATAAGATGAATATGCCAAATTTATTGGAAATGTAATATTTTCTATAAATTATACTAGAGCCGACATAGCTTACGCCATGAGTCATTTAAGTAGGTACGCTCACAACCCCAACAAAGAACATTGTGCTCTTTGTTGTCTTTTAAAGTACCTTAAGAGTACAATTGATTGGTGCTTGCATTTCAACAAATCATCTACTATCTTTGAAGGATTTTATGAAGCAAACTGGATTGTGGATAATGATGAAGTTAGCTCCATTAGAGGCTATGTGTTCACTTTGGGTGGAGGTGCTATATCATAGAAATCCTATAAACAGACATGCATAGCATGATCTAATATGGAATATGAGTTTATTACTCTTGAATTGGTAGGTTAAGAAGCATAATGGATGAAAGACTTGTTGGTAGAAATTTCACCAGGGGAAGAGTAAATGTTCCAGTTTCTTTACACTATTATTCACAGACCGTTGTTGGAATCACAAAGAATTGAGCATATATAAAAAATTAAGGCGCATCTTTTTCAGACATAAAGTGGTCAAGAAACATTTGAAGGAAGGGATGATTTGATTGGAATTTGTAAGATTAGAAAAGAGCTTGGCATATACACTAATAACAGGGTTGCCAAGAAATGTGATTCTTGAATCTTCAAGAGGAATGAGCCTCAGGCCTAAAGTAGAGGAAAATTTAACGAATACCCATTGGCAACCAAAAAAGGTCACATGATTATTCTTTCCTTTCTATATTTGTGTTTACAAGATTAATTGCCTTTTGAATTTATAACCAATTATAGTAGTGCTTTTGTGATGCACTTGATGGATTCATTTGTGAAAGTCTTGATTTTGAACTGGACATTAATCATTAACCCATATGCAGCCTTGGTGCTTCTTATGTTATGCACTTGATGGATTTTTACTTATTTATCTGTGATTGAGCCTATTACCACTTTTGAATCCATAACTAGTTTTGATGGTGCATTTGAGACACGTTTGATGGATTCTGTAACTATTTCCCTATTAAATCTATAACCCGTTTTTGTTGGTACATTTGAGATGCACTTGATGGATTCTATAAACTTACTAAATCCATAACCAGCTTTGGAGATGCACTTGATAGATTTTACTAACATTTTTCCCATTAATTCAGTAACGGTCGTGGTGGTGCTTTCAGATACAGTTCATGGAAATTATTTATTTTTCTCAAATCATGCCCAATAGAATCTCTAATCAGAATTGGTGGTGCCTTTGAAAAGCACTTGATGGATTCTATCATCTGATCTATGGTTGAGCATTATATGTCCATAGCCAAATTTGGTGGTGCCAGGCAGGCACACATCATGGAGTTACCTACTTGAGTGTGAAGGTGAGGCTGCTTTTTATGGGAAATTTTAGTTGATATCTCTAGAACACTCATGAATTCCCAAGGTAAGTGCATAGCCGCAAAAAGTGCACACATATCGCGGAGAAACGTAAATATCAAAAGTGTAGTATGATTGTGAAGTTTCAACCAAATCTTGTAGTTTAAGGGAAATTCACTGCATAGACAAAGTTGTAGCTTCGCTGCTTATGCATCTATTCAAATTGAAAGATATTGGTACATATGTATTTTTTTTTACTTTACTCAAGTTGTTTATCCTTTATCTATTCGAAATTTTTTATAGTTAGTGGGGTATTATTGGTAACTACAATAAAACTTTCGTCCTACATTGTCTGATATTTTTTATTCTCTTTTTTATATATCTTTATTTATAGAATTTATTAATTAGGCGTGGGTAGTATGGATTACCAGGTAAGCTTGCACACATGCGCACGCATGGACAAATAAGCCTATGTAGCGCTTTGATGGTGCACTTAGCACTGTGCACTGCACTATAATAGGATAAACTTGGTTCTCCATTACTCTTTCTTCCCCTTTTTTATATTTTTATTTCATCTCTAAAAATTAAAAAAAAAGTCTTTTTATCTACTTATTAGTTATAGTTGTCACGACAAGAATTATGAATGTATTAAGAGAATTGTTTCTTCATTATCTCGACGGTTCAAACTTATAATTTATTTAGTTATAAGCTACAATTCTCACACCCTCGCCTGTTTGTTGTTGTTTCATTAATGGATAGAAAACACAGAAAGAATCCAATTCATCTCCTTAAAAAATTATACAACTCATGAGAAATCGTCTTTCTACACTCATCCAAATTATTTAACATTAAATGCAGAAGTTTGAAGTTTGTTATGTGAATCATGGTGAACGAACGACAATCAATGATTGCACATTTGTTGTGCCAAAATTTGTTTTTTAGGCAGTGCTCACTCCATGACATAACCTCGTTTTCCTAATCTTTGGTGACTATCATAAATCAAAAATACAGTAGTAACTGTGAGAAATGCGGATTACAGATCTTAAGGCTGGAATACCACTAGAAGGGGGGTGAATAGTGTTTTATGGATTTTCTAAATATTTTTGAAACTTATGTAATTTAATCACCAACAAATGCAATTCACAGACATAGCTATAATCACAGAATCAGACATAGATGCAAATACTAAATAAAAGCAGTAAAGGAAAGAACACAGCATGATTTTATACTGGTTCGGTGTTACCTTACATCCAGTCCCGTACAAGCGTACAGATTCCTTTTTAAAATAATCTCCCAGATTACACCCTCGGTTTCAAGGCGACGAGGTACACCCTCTTGTATTCGATTTCAGGGCAACTCACTTGATTTAACCAGGCTACAAGATTACCTATCCGTGGCTACAATCACACTCAATTGATTTCAAGGCTCAACCGCACCTTTTACTCAACAGTTTGATTTACAAAAGATCCTATAACTCTAAATAGCACTGAGATCTTATGGAGAGAGTGGCAGAAGTCAAACAAGAGATAATCATGCTTGATTCACTTGGTATTTCGGCAGAGTATACTTTGGGATTCTTTACTAAATTTGGAAGATGAAGAGGAAAGAAAACAAGTGAAATCTGATTAAAAATTCGTTACTGGTATTCATAAAAGATCAACAGCCATATCTATTCATGAAAGGATACGACGAATAGACACTTCTTTTGAAAATTTGAATTTTGAATTTAACGGGCACCATATCGACATGGGCGTTTGAAGGATGTCGACATGCTCTAGACAAAATTGGTGATTTTGATTTTCTTATTAAAATTGGTTTTTATAATTTGTTAAAAAATTTCTAACCTTTGTAAATATATTTGAATATAGTTTAAACATATGAAAGTAATTTTTAATATATAATCTTAATCTATAAAGTGATTTAAAATCTGAGCATATAAATATTTTTAAAGCCAAATATTTAAAACAAGAGATAATTTAAAATCAAGGAAAATTTTGAAATCAAAATATTAAAAATGATAAAGATAATTTTGAGGCTAAAATATTTCAAACAAGAGAGATGCCTTTTTGAAAAGAAGGTTTTGAAAACATTTAAAATAAGTGATATACATTTGAAAAGCATTTTCATAAAATTAGTGGATATCAAAATAGGACCACTATATGTTCCACTAGATATTGTCGTAGGTTCCATCCTTTTAACAGGCTCAAAGTGGATTCCATTCCATGAATAAATTTTGAATAAAGATGTAAGTGCTTTCAATAAGTTTTACCATAATTCTAGACTCAATACTTATCTTGTATTCTTGAAATCTTGAACTGTTTATATCTTGATACTCATGAATCTTCAATATTGAATCACTATACTGTACAGTCTTCATTCTTGGTACCTGCATGGCTATATCCTGCATATACATACATATATATATATATATATATCTAAACTATAATGTTAGTATTTATATTTTATAGCATGTCCTAAGGTTGTTGTCATCAAAACCGTCATCTCAAGGACTAACTATCTCCCCCTTTTGATGATGACAACCTATGTTTATAAAATGTACTCCTCCTTCACTATAACTCCCCTTAAAACTAATAACACCCCCTTAATCTAAGCCTAACTACTCTTACTCTATTTTTATTTCTCTCCCTATGGCATCAACAAAAACTAATCCTAAACTGATATAACTCCCCCTTAGTCTTATACTGGAGTATCTGCGACAAATGATGATAGATTATATATAAAATCACATGAGTTATTAATGAAGACATAATAAATATGAAAGTTTAAACCCAATATATACTATGTTTCATATAATGTTATACAAATCATTCAAACCAAATCAATTTTAATCAAAGCAAATCAAATCAAATCAAATCAAACAATTCAAAAACAAGCAATTTAAATTATAAGGAGGTCAAATATTTCTAGGAACTTCAACCCATCCTTTTTCTCCAAAGATAGGATCCTTTTTAATATCTTCCCAATCTTCATTATCTGGAATCAAAGTTCCTTCAGGATTTGCATCAGATCATCTTTGTTTAGGGCAGAAATCATCCAATGGAGGGCATCGAAATGCTTCTCTTATTCTTTTATCATCTGCATTTAACTTAGTTCTAAGTGCTTTCGATTGTGGAGAATAAAAGTAATTATATTCTTGAATGAATCGAGAGTTTCTTCAAGACTATCACTTAGAGTTCAAGAAGAGGAAGTCATTTTTGATAAGTAGTTAAGGGACGCAAATAGAGATAAGTAGAAATGAAGAGATTACAAATTTCTGAAAGAAACAGGTGTTTAAATAGGCATAAATTCATTTAAAATGAATACAAATTTCTGGAAGAAACATGTGTTTAAATAGGTAGAAATTCATTTAAAATGAATAGACACAAGCTAGATATTTTTATTTTAAAAAAAATAACCAAATCAGGCGGTTATATGTCAACATAGGGGGTAGAGGTATGTCGACATGGGTATGTTAATCATGTATCTTATTTATTTTGTGAATAAATATGTATATATATAAACTTATATACTATACTAACATTTTTTCCAAGGACACGATAAGGTAGAAAAACATAAGATAGATGATTTTTATTAATAGATGAGGCGATACATAAGATACTACATAATAAGATTTAAAAAAACAATATAAGCTCACACAAAACAAACTAATACATCACAACCTAGTTCTTAGAAAGTGCTGGAAAATGAGGAGGATGATGACAAACCAAGTTTTCGACCAACTTTAGCAAAGAATTTGTTCGTATTAGTGGACATTTTATCCAATTTCTTACTAACGGATCATTTAAGAATCCGTTGATTTTCTACTATGATCTTTTGATTTTTGAGGAGTGTTTTGTTGGAAGGATTGTTAGTATTGGTAGGATATTCAATAATTTCCAAGGAGGTATCTTCATTTTCTTCTTCAATTTCCATTTTCTCCCTTTCTTCTTCTTCTTCCTCATTTCTTCCTCCATATCTTCATGTGCCAATCCTTCATCCTTTTGGGCAAGAGATTCATATTGTTGAAATATGAAAGGAATTTTCATGAGAGAAATGTTGGCATGATTAAACACTTTTTTTGAAACAAATTCTTCCCTTTTGTAATCAACACCAAAATAATTAAAAATCAGAGTGAGATAGATTCCATGATACAAAGTATTCTCACCCATTTCTAAATTCTTAGGACGAAGTTCATCCATAATCACTTGCGCCCAATTAATGTCATAATGACCAAAAATAGCAACAAAAAAAAAGCTTTACAAACTTTTAAAGTCGGGTTATTGAAATTTCTCGATCTAGGAGTAATAGTATGCTGCAAAAGAAGATTGATGATATGTGTTTTCAGATGAAAGTTACGATTTTTAAATTCAAAGTTGTCATCTCCTTCGAAAATGTGATGAAATGTCTCACGATCTTGTTCATCAATATTAAAAGTAGAAAGATCCATTCTCGAATTCTTGCAATTGAGAATATTGCCCAAAATTTCACAATTTAAAACAATTTTAGTGCCTTTAACACTACTCCAAATTTCATTTTCATTTCCTTCATAAAAACCACGATTCAAATTCGCATAAAACATTTTAATAAGATTTGGGTAACAAACAAAATCATTTTTAAAATTGTCAAAAAGACTAAGAATATGGTTCTCTTCAAGAAGAGTATTGATTTCATATATAGAGAAATCCCTAAAGATAGCAAACTTTTTCGTATGAACTTTTTCCGTAATTAGCATAACTTATATAAGCCTTGGTTGCTTCTGGATCATTATAGAGATACTCTTTAATGGTTTTAGACAGCCTCATTGTGGATGGAGTGCTTGAAGAAGCCATTTTTGAAGAGCGTAGAAGGTTTGAAAGAGAATTTAAATTTTAAAAAGAAAGTGAAAAGTTATGATAAGATAATGGAAATAAATAGATATTCAATAGTCAAGTTCTCAGGTCAAGAGGTACCTTTCCAGAACATTGAATATGGTGAAAAGGTGGAGAGGAGTCCAATGATTTGAATTCAAATTTGAATTTCAAATTTCTGATAGGAATGTCGACATCATGGTTAGGACTATGTCGACATGGATCAGAAAATTCGTGTGACTTATCTTTTCTTATATACTTATATACTTATATATATATATATATATATATATTATTTTTAACGTCTATATACTTTTTGGAGTAATAATAATACTCTTTTGATAAAAATATAATAATAATAATAATAATAATAATAATAAAATTTAAAATTCAAACAACATTTATTTTCAAAAACAATCAAACAATTTTAAGAAAAATAATTTCAACTAATATTGTAAGCATGTGCCTTTTTTTAGATTTGTATCTCCAAGATCATTGGAATCATGAATAGCCGTGAAACACATATTTGACTTTTCTGTCTTCTGATCATCATCGCTTAAGGATGAGTCTGAATCTGAGTTATCTAGTGTAGCGGTATATGCTCTTTTCTTTGTATGATCATTGCTTGCAGGAAACTTTTGCTTATTAGGATGCAGGCAGTCTCTTTAGAGATGGCCTGCTTCATCACAGTTGAAACATTTTACGTGATTTGGTACTTCATTATGATTTTCAGAATTCCTGTGATAATTCTTTTTAAAGTTTTTCATCTTCCTTTATTTCAAAAAATTTTGAAAATTCTTTGTCATGAAGGCTATTTCTTCATCATCACTTCCTGAGTCTAATCCATCTATTAATGCATTAAACGCAATTGACTTATTTTCGAATGCCTTGCTGTCTTTCTCCCTTGCATTTGTACTTCAAAAGATATTATATTTCCAATCAATTCTTCAATCTTTAAAGCACCGATATCATTTGCTTCTTCGATAGCAAGAGTTTTCTGATCCCATTCCGGAGTAAGAGAATTTAGAATTTTTTTGACTTGATCTTCTTTGGAAAAAAAATTCCCAATGATTAGAGAATGCACAATATCCTAAAATCTACTAAACATATCAGAAATGGACTCATTAGAATTCATTTTAGATAATTGAAACTGATTTGTGAGTATCGATATTTTGGTCTGTTTGACTTTGCTTGTTCCTTCATGAGTGACTTGCAAAGTTTTTCAAATATCATATGCAGACTTACAAACAGATACTCTATTAAATTCATTCATATCAGGTGAACAAAATAAAATATTCATGGCTTTGCAATTATTCTGTGCAATAGTCTTCTGCTCAGCAGTCCATTGTGCAAAACTAGTTGTGGGTTCAAAATATTTAGTTTGTGCGATATTCCAAATGTCTAATCCTATTGACTATAAATATATTTTCATTCTACATGCCCAATATGCATAGATACTGCCATTAAAAAGTGGTGGTTTGGCAGTAGTCTGACCCGCTAAAAATGAACTAGCGATAGGGTTAACAGAACTAGTGTTGGTAGCTATTTTTAAAACTTTTCAAAATTCAGATTTTGAAAACCTCGCTCTGATACCAAATATGAGAAATGCGGATTAAGGATCTTAAGGTTGGAATAATACTAGAGGGGTGAATAGTGTTTTATGGATTTTCTAAATCTTTTTGAAACCTATGTAATTCAATCACCAACAAATGCAATTCAAAGACACAGATATAATCACAGAATCGGACACAGATGCAAATACTAAATAAAAGCAGTAAAGGAGAGGACACACCAGGATTTTGTACTGGTTCGGAGTTACCCTACATCCAGTCCCGTACAAGCGTACAGATTTCTTTACAAAATAATCTCCTATATTACACCCTCGGTTTCAAGGCTACTAGATACACCATCCTGTATTCGAGTTCAAGGCAACTCTCTTGATTTAACCAGGCTAGAAGATCACCTAATTGATTTCCGAGGCAACAATCACACACAATTGATTTCAAGGCTCAACCGCACCTTTTACTCAACAGTTTGATTTACAAAAGATCTTATAACTCTGAAGAGCACTGAAATTTTATGGAGAGAGTAGCAGAGAGTCAAACGAGAGATAATCAAGTTTGATTCACTTGGTATTTCGTAGGGTATAGTTTGGGATCCTTTAGAATAAATATGGAAGATGAAGAGGAAAGAAAACAAGTGAAATATGATTAAAATTTTGTTTAGAACAACTGGTATTTTGTGATAACCTGGATTTTTGGGCATCCGGTAATTGGATAATTATCTGATTTTAACTATTGAGACACTGATTTATAAGATGAACAAATAAATCTGATAATAAATATTAATATCTGGATAAATATATTTGATAATATCCTAATATAATTATTTAAAATTGGCAAAATTATTTTTTCAAATAAATTAAATGTGTGTTTGTTTAAATATATATATATATATATATTTATTTATATGAGCTGATTTTAAATTGAATTTGAATTTGGGGTTGAAACTCAAAAGACAAGTATCTTAAATTAAATTGGATTTTAAAAAATATGTATACTTGATTTTATTAGTATAAGTAGTTTTATATTATTTTCTTTAAAGGATTTGATAAATATAAATTGAGAAGATGTATTTACCAAATAGAAATTAAATATAAAAGTTATATAAAAACATTTAAAAATAATAAATGCATGCATAATACAAGTGTTGAGATACTAGCATGTAGTTTTAACAAATGTAAGCTATTTTAACAAGTATCACAATAATTTATTTTCTTTTCATTTTTAGAAAAATCATGAATTAAGGCTAAATATACTTACTTTTCTCTCCTCAATTCTTTCCTATCTTCATTTTCAAACAAGAAAACCAAAAGCCTGTTAACAACCTTAAAACCAGAAAATTCAAAAAACAACAATCAACTTTTTCAACTATTACAAACCTCTCGCAAAATCATCTCAAGATTTATGCAAGATCATTTCAACAAATCAAACCAGAAATCTAACTACAAGTTCAACCTGAATTAAAGCTTGTAGCAAAATCAAGATCAAAATCAAGTTACACAAATCAACTACCATCTCAAAACCAAATCAAGTACAATTTCCAGATTTCAAAAACCTGTCCTAGGCTATTCTCTGTTATTTCAAAAAGAAAGTGAGTAAAAATTTCCCCTTTTAACCAAATCTACCTGTTTACCTTGAGGCATGTGAGAAATTCTTAAAATATTTTTTGAAATATTTCCATAAATGTATGTATATGAGTTCTGTGTGTATATCTGTAAACCTGACTCTATTCAGTTGCAACAGACTAAAACATATTTTAAATGCAACCTCTTTTTAAATAAACCAAATTAGGTTATGGTGATTAAAGGAAAGCTGTTTGTATTAAGAAAATCTTGTTTTTAAAAATGATCATAAGTAAAATTAGAAAGAAATTAACTAGAATATAGGAATATACGGTGAAAAATTAATTCGAAACAAAAATTCGATCGTTAAATCTTCAAGTTTTGATTTTAGATTTGAATTCGTACTTAGAAACCATGAATTTTAATATTGATGTCACGATTTTTAAGTAGGTGGTTGAGATGAATTATTGAGATGAACGGTTCTTTATTTTTCGTCAATTCACGACGAACGGCGGTGGATCGAGTTTTGTGGCTGATGCGAAAGGAAGTCTGAGTGATCGTGATCTCAGGAAAAAGGGTCACTAGTTTTATCATTCATCACAGTGGCGTACCGTCGTTGATGTAGGGTTTTAGGTGACGATCCGGACGGGGTCGAACTCAAGGCTACATCGACGACATGGAGATGTCGAGTAGAACCTGGGTAGGGGGTATAGCAAGGGAATCGTGAAGGCAGGGCTCCAGTTGGTAGGAGGTCGTAGCACGAGGGGAGTTGGGTGATCGAGATTCTTAGCCTGATGGTGATCAATTTGCTCGATTCTGATTTCTAGTGCAATCGATTATATTGGGTGGTCGGAATGTATGAATAGGTCGTTGGTAACCGTAGGCGTCGGCAAGGAGGATCGGAACGGCGGCGGTGAACTGGGAATGTGTACGTGCATCATCTCATGAATGTTGGTGGCTATGTGTTTTGAGCATTAGAAAGAAGAAGTTTCCTCGGTTCATGCTCGTGCAAAATGCAAGGTTTGGCTCGAAGATGCTCGTGTGTAATTTTTGCTGTGTACAGGATTTTTTAAATTTAAACAAAATAAAGTTTTGAGAAGAAGAAAAGGGATGGCTCAGGAATTTCTCGGTTAAAGTGCAAATGACTCGGGTTAATACCCGAAGTTGTCTCGGGTCTGAATATAGAAGTACAATTTAAAGTTTTTAAAGGTTTGAATAAATCTTTGCTCATTTTCTTTAAATAATTAATGCTTTATTTAAGTTAGGAAATAGATAAAGTTTTAAATAAATATGTTTATTAATCAAGTTTGAATTGTTTTTATATATATATTTCCTTCTTAAATTTAATTTAAATAAATGTAATAGTGTAATTAAGAATTTAATTAATAAGATTGAATGTTTTTAATTTATTAATTAACTTAAAGGTTTAAGTGAATTCGTGTGTTAACAATAATTAATGCCAAGGGTTATTAACAAAGAATTTAATGATAATTAATTAATTAAGTAAGTAATTAATTAAGTAATGGTTTGTCTTTTAATAAATTAAGATCTTAAGAAATTAATGATTAAAGTTAGTTAATGAAATTAATTAAATAATAATTACTTAAAGAATAACTACTTAATATAAGTAATTAAGAAATAATTACGATTAATTAATTAATGAGTAAGGATTAATTAATTAATAATTAAGGGTTATAAATTAATTGGTAATTAGAGATTAATTAATTGGTAATTAGAGATTAATTAAATGGGTAATTAGAGATTAATTAATGTAACTAATTAGAGATTAATTACTTAAATGACGATTACTAAATGTAAGCAATCAAAGGATTAATTTGTTAAGGGTTAATTAAATTAATTAGTAATTAGAGGATAATTAATAAATAATTAAATATTAATTAATTGAGAATAGTTAACCAGAGGATAATTACTTAATGAAAGTAATTATGGATAATTAATTTAGATGGGTAATTAAAGGATGATTAATTAATGGTTTGAAATTAATTAATGTTAGGTAAGCAAGATATAAAAGTAATTAAATTTATTAGAAATAGTACAATTAATTTAGCTTGCTTATAGATGATTGATATATTGAACGACTTAGATTATTTGATATCTCTGATATGTGAATTATGATGCTTTGTGATATGAGATACTTCGGTTGAACTATGATATTGTGGGTTATCTATTTGAGATGAATTGTTGTGTGAATATGAAATCCTGAATATAAATTGTATTGTTTAGACTTAAACAATTTGACTTAAAGAATAACATTTGGATTCGAAGAGATCGTGGTCGGGTATCAGTAAATACCCGAAACCACTTCGATTTGCAATCTACAATAATTCTTTATAGATTTGATACGTGGAATCAATAGGCTGGAATGGAATAATTTAAGTAAACTTGACCATTGAAACTATATAGTGATACTTAGGGATTGTTTGTGAAATAAGTGTTGGGTTTTAACAAGTTAAGAACTCGTTGAAAAGTACGAGTTACTCGGGTATTCATATAGGTTTTATAGCTTAGCATTTCAAATTATTTGAGTTTACTCATGCTGGTTTCCAGCCTGACTCGGGTGTTACTTTATTGTAATTCTCGAGTCAAACCGAATATTACAGATTTTCAGGTTAGGACGTTCTGGAGCTCTGGAAGCGGGCTGGATGGCAGGAACGTATGGAGTTATTCCGCTGAGTATTGTAATTATTAATAGTAGCCTGCGACAGGTTGATACAATTGTCTATTCCATTTGTAAATGGTTGTAACTCTGATGAATTGTATGTAAAATGATAATTATAGCTTTCTTGTATAAATGCTATTATTTGATATTATATTTAATCCATTGCAAATGTGAGATGCTATTGTTTCTGTTTCTTCTTCTCCTCTTTTCTTTTTTCCGGCATTTGATTTCTCGGCACTTCTACAGTGAACGTATTAGTGGCATATTATCGATGTCGAAAATTTTAGGTCGTTACATTTTGGTATCAAAGCAGAAGGTTAAGTGAGAACCTTGGCTCTGGTGGGTTACTCATTAAGGATAAGGTCAGTAGTACCCTAGAATGAGTTGAGTGTGTATATATATATATGTGAGCGTACTTGTTATTTTCTTATATAAATATTTTTAAAATGGTTGATTCTTATATAAGTTTATATTTTGATATATAAAGAAATAATTTTTCTAACTGGTTGTTGAATTATTGGAATTAAATAAAATAATAAGAATTAAGTGGTAATAGAAATACAACCAAATAAGAATTGGATAATATGAACTATACAATAAGATAAGCTAGACATGGGTTCAAACCATAGAATAAAATCCTGAAATTTGTAAGAGTGTTTTCAGAATGCCGAATTAATTTACCCTGATTTAATATCCAATAAATTATGAGAGAACATATAGTGAATTGGTTTCCAGTATGATAACGTTGGTTATTATCCTAAAATGTTTGTTGTATCTTGATAATGGAATGTTTGCTAATGATTAAGAAGAATGAAATGTTTTAATGAAGTAATAATTTAGATAAGTATGACTTATAAATTGGAATTGAAGAAAATTAAATTTGGGAAGTTTTAAATCTGAGTTCAGAAAATTTGAAATTGATTCAAAATGTTAAAAAGATATAATAAATAATATTTTTAAATGAAGGAATCTTATCTTAAACAAAAATTGTTTTAAATTTTAAAGAAATATGTTTTGAACTAAAAAACTAGAATGGTTTAAAATCTAAAGTATGACTTGAAGTGTAAATGAAATAAATATGTATATATGTGGGATATACATAAGATCAAAGTTGATTGGAAGTAAACTAAGTATTGATTTTTAAATGTTATCTGAAATGTGATAAGTTTTTGAACTTATAAGTAAGAAAAGAGAGCGACAAGAAGTTTAAAATTTTGAAAATGGAGAATTAAAATTGAATAAGGTAGACTGGATCAAATGAATTGAATTTAACTTAGAAGAAGTTAAACAAGTTTAACGAACAACCTGAATTGGAAATTTCAAGATGAAATTAGATTTAACTTAGGGAAGTTAAATGGGTTGAATTGAAGGGTTTATGCGTGATCTCAAAATGGGTTTGAGATCTGGAAATTGGAAAAGGATGCTATGGATGGATGTTTTAAATAATTTAGATGTTTATTTGTTTTGACTTATCCTGATATCATCCTGTCGTTATTAATAATCTATGAAACTGAGAATTTGATTATTTTAAATGAATTAAGAAGCGGATTGAGGTAGTATACATCCATTACTGAAATAAAGTAGAAATAAGATTGAACTTAAAAAAGGGAAATTGCTTTGAACTTAAAGATTTAAATGTTAGAAATAAGCTTGCTGAAAATTTGTTAAGAATTGGTTTTGAAGTTAAGATTGGGTAATAAATTGGATTCTGAAGATTAAATCATAAAAAAAAATTGAACTCTTATTTGAACTTTGAAATAAGTAAAGTAAAGGTAATTTAAAATGGAATTTTGAAATTTGGACTTAGAACTAAATTGTTTAAGAATTTAAGTTGTTAATTTAAAAGTAAAGAATAATTTGATTTAAGGAATTAAATCAACATAAAAAAAATTAACTCAAATTTATGTAATTCAAGATAGACTAAAGTTGAGATTAGAATAGAGATAAATTCAAATGGAAAATTTGGATTGAATTAGTTCAAAATGAATTTGATTTGAATTAAATGGGAACTGTGATTGAAGTTGAATAAGTTTAATCCAAATGGGAATTGATTTGAATTTGGGTTAGGAACTGAAGATAATTCAAGTTAAATTTAAACTGAATCAATTTAAATGGAAGTAGAAATTGGAAATTAATTGGAAGTGGAGATTGAGAAATTGAACCAGTTTGACTCTGAGACTATTTTCAAATAAATTATTTTAATACAAGTTGTTTTAAATCTATTTTTCTAGCTATTTACTATACAATTTTTTTTAAAACCCAAAACATCTTATACTTGTTTACAATTATTTTGAAAACCAATTACTATTTTACATCTGTTTTATAAACTAATTACTGTTTCACAACTATTCTTCAATTATTTGACTATTTTATAACTATTTTATAAATACTTAACTATTTTACCGCAATTTTGAAATTAATTGCTATTTTACAACTACTTATCTATTTTAAACTTTTTAATCTATTTTCTAAATTCGAGATAGTCAGAGTGCAAATTGTTTATAGAGGAAGTGATAACCCAATTGGGAATTGAAACAATTGTGGATAAGTGATAGAACCAAAAAATGAAGGTGAATAGAAAAAAAATTTATTTACCTAATAATCAATGATGATATATACATAGGATGTACGTGTATTATTCTATTTGTAGAATGATTTGATCCAGATTCGAGTACAGAATTTCGAGATAGTATATCAATCCGAGTTGGGATTTTTCACTCGATTTTCGATGGAGAACCCTCGATATGGATTTTTGATTGATTCTGGAAATTCTCTATCATAGTTAGGCTATGCAAGGAGAATGACGGTTTCTGATCAAGAAACCAGATTTGAGTCCGCACTAGGAAGTCGGGTGGACGATACTAGCTCGGAAGTGGAATTGTGTGATCGAGTGGGCGATCAGATTTGATATTGCGTATGGATGGTATATGTACATCGTACATACTTAAGTGAAATTGATATTGAAATTTTGAAAGAAATGAGAAATGATTTTTTTTGAAAAGAAAAGTATATTTTGAGAAATATATATAAATAAAGGTGGAAGTTGGATATCTTCTGAAATTCACTTTATGAAAAGTAAGTGATATGGTAAGTAACTTTATAAAAGAAAATCAAATTTGAATGTTGAATTGACATAGTAAAGTTATATATATGTATATATATATTTGTTATATATGATAAACTCCCATATGTTGGATTGGCTCTGGAGAATGATTTTCAAGTTGGAAAGGATAAGTTATGTATATATGTGTGTGTGTATATATATGATGTTAAGAGAATGATTTTGGAAAAGGTTTTCGATTTGGTAAGGCTTTTGATTTTTGGGAAAATCAATTTTGAGAAGTTTGGAAAGCCAAGTTTGGAACTATCGATTATGTGTAAAAGAGATTTTTATGTGAATCATAAAGGGTATGATTTGAAAGATACTACAAGTGTATAGTATAAAATATTTTGAGATTGGCTCTGGAGAAAAAGGCGCTCCCATAAAATGAACTTCATAGGAGATCCATGGGGTGGTTCTGCCTTGATCCCTAAGGGGGAGGCTCTGAATTGGATCTTGGGTGAAAGTCGGGACAAACTGAAGTTCCTGAGGATTATGTGCGTAGGTAGGGAAAGTCGAGTGCGCTGATGCCTATAGAGATATTTGGGTTATGCTGCGACGACAGTGTAACTCGATGTCACTGTGATCTACTACGGACTATAGCGGAAGTCGTGTGGCCGTGAGAGCCAATGGTCTACATTTCATTTTATCGTGATGGCAACTTAACAACGGTAGACTGCGATCTACTAAGACATAGCGAAAGTCGTGAGGCAATGAGAACCTAAGTCTACATTGGAACTCGACTGATATAGTCTGCAATCTATGTAGGAGTGGTGAAGTTTAATTTAGCAGCGAAATTCGAAGGCGCAAACCTACAGTTAGATGGGTTTTTCCCGTGATAGCGACGTAACCCTGGGTGTAGCTGCGATATGTGGCGGGTTCCATGGCATGATCGAGGGGCATGGAGTGCCTATAGTTATCTATGGATTTTGCTGGGATGACAACGTAATCATCGAGTTAACTGTGACCATGGAGGGGGTGATGATTTCCACGGCATTCTCACCAAAGATGTTACCGCTATTCTCATAAATGTTTTCTATATTTTCAACAAAATGTTTTCCTAAGTATTTTCACTGGGTGTTGAAAACGGATTTACCAAGTACTTAAAGATTTTAGTCCTACGCTTGATCAATGTATGACTTACCAAGTACTTAAAGATTTTAGTCCTACGCCTGATCAATGTATGACCGAATTTCTATGAGAACGAGGATGGACTTGTCGAGATATCGAATTATAAAAAAAATTATAAAACTATTTTGGAAATATCATATAGATTTTAAAGTGTTTTAAAAATTCTTAATAAAAAAGTTTATAGTTGAAAATGATCAAAGAGTAATTTAATTGATAATAATCATTTTAATAAATTCGTTCCTTTTCAAGAACGAAAAGATTTAAAGGGGGAAGGAATGTGATAACCCAGATTTTTGGGCATCAGGTAATTGGATAATTATCTGCTTTTAACTATTGAAACACTGATTTATAAGATGAACAAATAAATCTGATAATAAATATTTATATCTGGATAAATATTTATTTGATAATCTCCTAATATAATTATTTAAAATTGGCAAAATTATTTTTTTCAAACAAATTAAATATGTTTTTGTTTAAATATATATATATAAAATTGGCAAAATTGTTTAAATTGTTTAAATATGAGCTAATTTTAAATTGAATTTGAATTTGGGATTCAAACTCAAAAGACAAATATCTTAAATTAAATTGGATTTAAAAAATATGTATATTTGATTTTTATTAGTATAAGTAGTTTTACATTATTTTCTTTAAAGGATTTGATAAATATAAATTGAGAAGATGTATTTACCAAATAGAAATTAAATGTAAAAGTTAAATAAAAACATTTAAAAATAATAAACACGTGCATAATATAAGTGTTGAGATACTAGCATGTAGTTTTAACAAATGTAAGTTAATTTAACAAGTGTCACAATAATTTATTTTCTTTTCATTTTTAGAAAAATCATGAATTAAGGCTGAATACACTTATACTTTTCTCTCCTCAATTCTTTCCTATCTTCATTTTCAAACAAGAAAACCAAAAGCCTGTTAACAACCTTAAAACCAGAAAATTCAAAAAACAGCAATCAACTTTTTCAACTATTACAAACCTGTAGCAAAATCATCTCAAGATTTATGCAAGATCATTTCAACAAATCAAACCAGAAATCTAACTACAAGTTCAACCTAAATTAAAGCTTGCAGCAAAATCAAGATCAAAATCAAGTTACACAAATCAACTACCATCTCAAAACCAAATGAAGTACAATTTCCAGATTTCAAAAACATGTTCCAGGCTATTCTCTACTATTTCAAAAAGCAAGTGAGTAAACATTTCCCCTTTTAACCAAATCTACTTGTTTACCTTGATGCATGTGAGAAATTCTTGAAATATTTTTGTGAAATATTTCCATGAATGTATGTATATGCTTGTATGTATATGATTTTTGTGTGTATATCTGTAAACCTGACTCTATTCAGTTGCAACAGACTAAAACATATTTTAAATGCAATCTCTTTTTAAATAACCAAATTAGGTTATGGTGATTAAAGGAAAGCTGTTTGTATTAACAAAATCTTGTTTTTAGAAATGATCATAAGTAAAATTAGAAAGAAATTAACTGGAATATTGGAATATATGGTGAAAAATCAATTCGAGACAAAAATTCGATTGTTAAATCTTCAAGTTTTGATTTTAGATTTGAATTCGTACTTGGAATCCATGAATTTTAATATTGATATCATGATTTTTAAGTAAGTGGTTGAGATGAATTATTGAGATGAACGGTTCTTTGTTTTTCGTCAATTCACGACGAACGACGGTGGGTCGAGTTTTATGGCTGATGCGGAAGGAAGTCTGATGATCTCAGGAAAAATAGTCACTAGTTTTATCATTCATCACAGTGGTGTATCGTCTTCGATGTAGGGTTTTAGGTGATGATCAGGATGGGGCCGAACTCGAGGCTATTTCGGTGACGTGGCGATGTCGAGTTGAACCTGGGTAGGGGGTATAGCGAGTGAATCGTGTGGCAAAGGTAGGATCGTAAAGGCGCAGCACCAGTTGGTCGGAGGTCATAGCACGAGGGGAGTGGGTGATCGGGATTCTTAGCCTGATGGTGACCATTTTGCTCGATTCTAATTTCTAGTGCAATCGATTATATTGGGTGGTCGGAATGTACGAATGGGTCGTTGGCGACCTGTGGGCGTCGATAAAGAGGATCGGAACGGCGGCGGTGAACTGTGCACGTATGTGTTCATCATCTCATGTATGTTGGTGGCTGTGTGTTTTGAGCATTGGGAAAAAGAAGTTTCCTCGGCTCGTGCTCGTGCAAATGCAAGGTTTTGGCTCGAAGATGCTTACGTGTAATTGTTGCTGTGTATGGGATTTTTTAAACTTAAACAAAATAAAGTTTTGAGAAGAAAAAAGGGTTGGCTCGCGAATTGCTCGGGTAAAAGTGCAAATGACTCGGGTTAATACCTGAAGTTGTCTCGGGTTTGAATATAGAAGTATAATATCAAGTTTTTAAAGGTTTGAATGAATCTTTACTCATTTTCTTTAAATAATTAATGCTTTATTTAAGTTAGGAAATAGTTAAAGTTTTAAATAAAATATTTTTATTAATCAAGTTCGAATTGTTTATATATATATATATATATATATATATATATATATATATATATATATCCTTGTTAAAATTATTTTAAATAAATGTAATAATATAATTAAGAAGATTGAATGTTTTTAATTTATTAATTAAATTAAAGGTTTAAGTTAATTCATGTGTTAATAATAATTAATGCCAAAGGTTATTAACAAAGAATTTAATGATAATTAAGTAATTAATTATGTAATTAATTAAGTAATGGTATTTATCTTTTAATAAATTAAGATCTTAACCAATTAATGATTAAAGTTAATTAATGAAATTAATTAAAGAGTAATTACTTAAAGATAATTACTTAATATAAATAATTACGAAATATTTAAGATTAATTAATTAACCAGTAAGGATTAATTAATTAATAATTAAGGGCTATAAATTAATTAATTAGAGATTAATTAATTGGTAATTAGAGATTAATTAATTGGTAATTAGAGATTAATTATATGCAATTAGAGATTAATTAATTGGTAATTAGCAGTTAATTAATTGGTAATTAGAGATTAAATAATTGGTAATTAGAAATTAATTAATTAATTAGAGATTAATTAATTGGTAATTAGAGATTAATTAATTGGTAATTAGAGATTAATTAATTGGTAATTAGAGATTAATTAAATGGGTAATTAGAGATTAATTAATGTAGGTAATTAGAGATTAATTACTTAAATGATAATTATTGAATGTAAGCAATTAAAGGATTAATTTCTTAAGGGTTAATTAAATTAATTAGTAATTAGAGGATAATTAATAAATAATTAAAGGTTAATTTATTGAGAATAATTAACCAATGGGATAATCACTTAATGAAAGTAATTATAGATAATTAATTTAGATGGGTAATTAAAGGATGATTAATTAATGGTTTGAAATTAATTAATGTTGGGTAAGCAGGATTAAAAGTAATTAAATTCATTAGAAATGGTGCAATTAATTTATATTGCTTATAAATGATTAAGATATATTGAACGACTTAGATATTTGATATTTCGGATATGTGAATTATGATGCTTTGTGATATGAGATACTTTGGTTGAACTGTGATATCGTGGGTTATCTATCTGAGATGAATTGTTGTGTAAATATGAATTCCTGAATATAAATTATATTGTTTAAACTTAAACAATTTGACTTAAAGAATAACATTTGGATTCGAAGAAATCGGGGTCGGGTATCAGTAAATACCCGAAACCACTTCGATTTGCAATCTACAATAATTCTTTATAGATTTAATATGTGCAATCAATAGGCTGAAATGGAATAATTTAAGTAAACTGGACCATTGAAACTATGTATTGGTACTTAGGGATTGTTTGTGAAATAAGTGTTGGCTTTAACAAGTTAAGAACTCGTTGAAAAGTACGAGTTACCCGGGTATTCATATAAGTTTTATATCTTAGCATTTCAAATTATTTGAGTTTACTCACGCAGGTTTCCAGCCTGACTCGGTGTTACTTGATTGTAATGCTCGAGTCAGAACGAGTATTACAGATTTTCAGGTTAGGACGTTCTAGAGCTCAGGAGGCGAGCTGGATGGCAGGAACGTATGGAGTAATTCCGCTGAGTATTGTAATTATTAATAGTTGTCTGAGAAAGGTTGATACAACTATCTAGTCTATTTGTAAATGGTTGTAACTCTGATGAACTGTATGTAAACTGATAATTACAGCTTTCTTGTATAAATGCTATTATTTGATATTATATTTAATCCGCTGCGAATGTGAGATGCCGTTGTTTCTGTTTCTTCTTCTTCTCTTTTCTTTTTTCCCTAACAATCTTAAATTTTCGACGTTTGATTTCTCGGCACTTCTATAGTGAACGTATTAGCGTCGAATTATTGAGGCCGAAAATTTTGGGTCGTTACATATTTATAGAAGATCAACAGCCATATCTATTTGTGAAAGGATACGTCGAATAGACGCTTCTTTTGAAAATTTGAATTTTGAATTTAACGGGAAACATATCGACATAGGGGGTTGAAGGATGTCGACATACTCTAGACAAAATTGGTGATTTTGATTTTCTTACTAAAAATGGTTTCTATATTCTGTTAAAACAATTTCTTAACTTTGTAAATATATGTGAATGTAGTTGAAACATATAAAAGTAATTTTTAATATATAATCTTAATCTATAAAGTGATTTAAGTATATAAATATTTTTTAAAGCTAAATATTTAAAACAAGAGATAGTTTGAAATCAAGGACAATTTTGAAATCAAAATTTTAGAAATGATAAAGATAATTTTAAGGCTAAAATATTTCAAATAAGAGAGTTGCCTTTTTGAAAAGAAGGTTTTGAAAACATTTAAAATAAGAGATATATTTTTGAAAAGCATTTTCATAAAATTAGTGGATATCAAAGTAGGACCACTATATGTTCCACTAGATATTTTTGTAGGTTCCATCCCACTAGGGTTTCATCCCTTTAACAAGCTCGAAGTGGATTCCATTCCACGAACAAGTTTCGAATAAAGATGTAAGTGCTTTCAAAAAGTTTTAACATAATTCGAGACTCAATGCTTATCTTGTATTCTTGAAATTTTGAACTCTTGAACTCTTGATACTCATGAATCTTCAATCTAGATATCTTCAATCTTAAATCTTTATATTGTACAGTCTTCATTCTTGGTACTTGCATGGTTATATCATGCATATACATATATATCTAAACTATAATGTTAGTATTTATATTTTATAACAAGTCCTAAGGTTGTTGTCATCAAAACCATCGTCTCAAGGACTAACAGTAATGTACGTAAAAGACTTTAAGCGGTGATAGGAACAATATTATATGTTAAGTTGTCATTTTGTGTATGGAAAAAGTATATCCTACACATTATCTACAAATTATATTAATTGTTTTATTTGGAGAAAGAAAAGAAAAGGATGGTTTATATCTGTTGATGTCAAAATTAGCCACCAACATCCAATTGTATGAAATCACCAATATCCAGTCACAAATCTTAGATAGTATCTTATGTAGATAATATAATATGAAGAACAAAAAAATTAAAATGAAAGCAGGTAAAAAGGAACAAGATTTATGGTAGTTCGGCTAACTCCATCCTACGTTCACCCCAGAATAATCCTTTTTATTATAATGTAGTTTGTTTACAGTTACAATCCAAAAATTCAAGAATAAAATTAGCACAGTGTAGCCTAGGTTGAAGATAAAGAGAAGCAGAAAGAAGACCTTTTTTCTGACACCGTGTCTACTGTATTTATAAGGGAAGACATACACGGATTAGGCTGAAATTTGAACAGATGGTTCGAAAAACCAAGACGAGGCCACCCAAAACTTTTCAAGCCCATCTGGGCCCATAATAGGGATCGGTACAGGTCCTTATTAGCGTGTCCAAATAGGCTGAATTCCTATGAGGGGTGCCCTATTATGTTAGACACTTGCTCCCCAAATTTCTTGCAATTCATACATATGGTTTGTGAGATATCGCATTTTCTGTGAGGTAATGTTACTTGAATTTTGATTTCTGCCAATCCTTCTAAAGGGAGTTATGTCGATCCCTCCAGCTTCCTCCAATTGGAATAAGATCCTTAGGGGTTCTTCAACTAAGATTACACTCCTTTCATACTGATAGCATATGTAGATTTTTAGATATTGATCGATCTTTGCTATAAAGTTTTGTTTAGTCGATCCCTAAGAGGGAAAAGGGTCGATCCCTATCGAGGGATAGAGAATGATCCCTCCAAACATCTTCAAATGCCATGTGATTCCTAGAGGAGCTTCTCCATGTTATATTACGATTAGCCTCCAAGTTTCATGCCAATTGGATTAGTAAAACTCGATTTATTGATCAATCTTTTTTGAAAAATGTTGTGAAGGCTGATTATAGCTGATCCCTAAGGAGGGAAGAGGGCCGATCCCTCCAACTTGCTCTATTTGATGCACGATCCCTAGGGAAGACTTCCTAGGGTCCTCATATCTTGCTCACAAAATTTTATATGCATTAGACAAGTCGGCTTTGAGATATTGATTGTTTTCCATTGAGTTGTAATTGCTTAGCTGAAATATGTTGATCCCTTTTATACCAATGCCCTTCTTAGGTGAAGTAATTTGCCCATAACTTGCGTATACAAACTCCAAACGACTTGAGATTTGAAATGTAGCCTCATGGGGCCTACCTTGTCACTTATACTGGTCTCATCTAGTTTGGGACAAAAATTGAGGATATATATTGATCCCCTATGGAAAGGGATAGGCATCGATCCCCTGCTTGGAGGAGGTACTAGTCCGTACTTAGAATATTCTCGAGATTCTATCTACTAGTCATGGTTGATCGTCACTTCACATCATTGTCTGCACTTGATTTTCAGACCTCATAGTCATTGCTCTTGGCTACTGGCCTTGATAATCGTGAAGTTTGAGTGGGATCAATTTCACCCTAGAGAGGGATGAATAAGGTGATACTATAAATTAATAAAAATTTAATGCGGAAGTTTATAAAATATTTTCAACACAAATATATCAGAATAGCAGTACAGATAATAGCAGAATAATAAATGCTGAAATAGAACAACATAGAATTTATCCAGCTTCGGCAAAACCCTGCCTACGTGCTGCCCCCAAGGTTTCTACTAGAAATTAGATAGTCAGACACTTACGCACGTAAACTTACGACATCCTCTATCGACTAACCTAACTCTATGCTCAAAACCCTGCCACAACTCAGCCACTGTGTTGCGAATTCTCAAACTACACCACCGTAGCTCGTCCCTAGTCACACAACTAGAATTTACACAAGTTTAAAAAAGAAAAATGCAATTTCAAAACAATTTAAATAAAAGCAAAACCCTAGTTAAATATTAAGCCCAAATGTAACTTATAGAAGCCGGCCCAAATTTTTGTTAAGTGAAAATATTATCCCCTTTAATCTTTTATCGGCCTGCTTCCTTGTATCCTTTTCCTTTGTTATTCGTTCCTCTGTGTAAAATTAGGGCTTGTGAAAATTAAGGGCGCCTCTTGAATGTTGATCGACTACAGTGGATACTTCTTTGTTTAGATTCAGCAATCGACCCTCTATCTCTGTCTTGCTTTCAGCTACTTCAATTCGTCGATGTTGAATGATGCTTTGAATTTGGCACGTTTTTCCCTTTTTCGATTTATATTATCCTCGACTTTGATTTGAGTTGAATGATTGTTCTTTTTTAGCTTGAACTCGAATGCCTTTGCTGCCAATGATGATTGCGGGTTTTATAGGGTTTGAATTCCTATATTTTCATTCATTTGAATTTACTTGAATTCATATATAGATTTATCTCGACCACTTGATTTTTCATGAATGCTGTGATTTGCTTCTGACTTGTTCAATTCGTATAATTTTTTTTCTTGATTGACACGGTGTTGATTTCTTGTCCACCACGATTTGCTATCCTATGACTACGATCAATTGCTCACGGCTTTGACTTGATTTCGTGGCCACCACGGCTTGACTTTGAACTGTTCGATTCTGTTCTTGTTAACTTTGGCTTGATACTGTGATAATGTTTGACTTTGGCCTTCGTGGTTGAACTTGCTATTGTTGGTTTCGATTCTCTGATTTTTTTACTTTGGCCATTCGATCACTATCTTGCATTGCACTGACCATTGCTAGTATGACTTCTACCACCACCATTGCACTGGGTTTGAATTTTGCGGATAATTTTGTTTTGAATTCATCTCAACCACTTTTTAATGTTCAATGCACAACATATATGTGTGTTCATATTTGTAGCATACTCGACCTGCTTTATCATTTTTAAAACTAATGTTCTCTTCCAGTCATTGAAAAACTTGTCTGGGTTGCTCTTGCACTGCTCTGTCCACTATCGTGTTTCAGTTTGCATATGGTAGCCGGACTTGTTTCTCCTGTCACTTGTAGTTGCATATGCATATCGGTTTGGTTTCATTGTGGTCTACTGCGCCATTGTTGTCATCTGTTGCAGTTTGTCATGCTATTGTAAGTTGTAAGTGCATTACCCGAATCTTGTGTTTTGTCTGGAGATGACATACTGGCTCGAATTTGTCTTCGAGTATATTGATGTTGGGTTCATTGTTTTCTATTGAGTCTTGTTGCAGTTTCATTCATGTATGTGTGTATATATATAACAGTGCTCTGGTCTATATGCATTAGTGCTCATGTATATGATGCATGTTGTGTTTGCATTGACTTCATGTAGCATTTGAGGTTGCTGTGCACTGTGTATTTGATAGCCTCGAGCCTGTTGATAATCTGTAGTGTTGTATTTGTCTAGTTCACCTTGAACTTCATGTATGCTCGAGTCTGGTTCATGTAGTCTTGTTTCACTGTTTGCTGCCTGGTTGTCATGTATATTTGCATAGACTGTCTAGTCTCTGTTTTTATGTGAAGGACTTGAAATTTGGTCGAGGCTTGCTTTTTGTGTCTTGATACATTTCATTTGAATTTTCACATGTGTTGAATCCAGCCTTAAAGCTCGGGTTTGACCTTGTGCTTGTGACATGATTTTATTTGTATTTCACTTGAGTTGAATCCGGCTTTTGATTTGGGTTTGACCTGTGCTCACAAGTCCCTGTAATTCTATCAAGTGTATATATCAGTGTGCACGGCCTTATGGCATGTACAGTGATGCACTATGCATGTCACAAGCTGTTCGTGTATGATGAATTCAAATTTAAAGGATGACGAACAACTCAAATAACTGAGGCAAATAATATTTTCAAAATTACATTTTATTTTGTACTGCAAAAATAATTTATTTTCAATTTTACTACGTCTGTGTATATTTTTGTAGATTGCTCAGATGTTGGATTCATTCTGGAATAAAGTTGAAGATGAATACGAGTGAATGAGCGATATGTAGTGAGGACATTTGTATAAATTGAAATGTACTGTAATTGAAATTTTGCATATATAGTGAGAGCTAAAATTTGTACTATTCAAAATTGTAATAAATATTTGTTTGAATAAAATATTCGTTTGAATTTAAATTCGGTGTTATTTATTTTATTCAGCAAATATTTATTTAATTATGTGAAAAATATAATAGTACATTAACAAATACATTTAAATTAATATATGTATGTTTATTATCATAAAAAAAAATCATATACTCGCATATTCTACAATCTCCCCTTTTTGATGATAGCAAACATATATTTAAGATTTTGAATTTATTAAATGTATTTGATCATTCAACTAGCTCCCCCTATTTGAATGCTCCCTCTCTACACAAGCTCCCCCTTCATATATGCATGTAAATAAAAATATTCAAATGAGCCTTGATGCATATAGAAAATAAAATAATTGACTTTTATTTGCCAAAATCTTAACCTTTCTCTCCCTCTTTTGTTATCAGCAAAAGGGTAATAGTTTTAGAAAAATAGAGATAAAGTGATAGACATTAATACAACATTAGTTCCCAATCGAGTATAAATATTAAATTTCAATAAAAAATCAAACAAAATTCATAAATACTCTGTTAGGTGCATATTCCACTTTAGAATGATAGGAATAATGTCATCATATAAAACCATATAGTTGTGTCTATTTGTGGTATATTTATATCAGGAATTTGAATATCAACTAATCATGCATAACCGTTAGGACTTTTAAATGGGATTAATAGTATTCCAATTTTATTTTAAAAAATGAATTCAAGTATCTTCTAACCACGCTAACCGTGAGGACTTTTAAATGGGATTAGAATCAACTTGTCTATTTAATTAATCAATTTTGATATGCGTTCCATACATGCATAGTCGTGAGGACTTTTAAATGAGCATGAAAGCACACAATCAAAAATTCAAAGTAATTCACCCATGTATAACCTGAGGACTTTTAAATGAGAGCGAATACTTTGGATATTTTTTTTAAAAAATATATAAAATGAAAAACGAATGATTCCTGTTTAAAGTAACACATATTGACAAACCATATTGAATTTTGATGAGTGATGGTCGATAGAAATATGATAGAAATAGAGATGGTCACGAAATTTTTACCAACAAAAAGTTTTTATAATTCTTGTTTAAATTTCTAAAGAAATTTACTATATATACCGTCTCCAGTTATAATATATGATTAATATCGACACTCGTCACTTTTTCAATCACTATTTATCTTTTCCATAATTAGTAAGGAGTCAGATTAGTCAATGTAATCATTTAAGATCAAATCCAAAAATAATTATAAAATCAATTTTTCTAAAAATGACTAATCTGAAAATAAGGTCAACTATTCTCTGAAGGGGTTTTATGAGAAAAATGTCTGCTATTTGAAAGTTATTTGAAATGAGAAATATGCAGATATTTTCTTTGAAAATGATGTAGTTACTAAATGTCTGAGCATAAATCACGTTCCACTAGAAATTTTTACCAACTATATTACTAGTGTAATCTGCATCTGAATTTTTCTTTCACTCGAGATTATCATTAATTGAATGTTATAGACTAGACCGTGAAGCTGCAACAAATTCTTGAAGACCTTTTTGAATGAAATTCTTTTCAATTTTAATTAAAGCCACGCCAATAAACAAAAACGAAGAATATTGAGTCGGCCGTAAAATAACTAAATGTATTATCATAAACCAATACGGCACCATCATTAATCCAAATTAATCTATGTGTAGTAGTTCAGAGACTCTAGAATTTCTTTATAGTGTTCTTGGTCATAAGAATATAATTGCCTAACAATTTTGAAAAAGTCAGAATCATTATCAACATTCATATCACTGGCTGATTTAATTCAGATTACGGTGCAGATTATCACTTTTAATATATCGTTCAAAATATACCATTACACGTTTTACCTTTACGATAATTTTTCGTTGTTGCCCATTGTGATTCTGTCACCTTTGTATTAGGCTAAGGGACTTGAATTATCGCCTGTTGTGTGTCTGAAACAGCTAGAATCCAGATAACACTATTTTTGTTCCTTAGCCTACCACCACACCTACACGATAGAATATTTTTGCGACCTATTTGTTTTTATATGTCCATAATTGTTGGTGGCAAGAGATTTTAAAAAATAATTTTGTGGAGACCCAAATCTATTTATATATGTTACTTTCGGCACCAAAATTTGTTTAACTTTGAGATATCTTATATTTGTGCCTTTTGGAACCCAAATTGGTATGGTTTTCACATTTTTGGGTCTAAGCCAGCAAATATTATGATTGTGTCCAAATTTTCCACAAATTGTGCACTTGAATTTTACTTGATTAGTTTCGTTTATAACATTTTCAGATTGATTATATTCAAGTCCTTGTCTAACTGTATTAATAGTTTGTTTCTCTAATAGCATATTCAACGATCTTTCACTTCTGGAAAATTTTCTTAAAGTCATTGATAGTTGTTGGACTTGTGTTCATTTTCATTTAATAATTGTGTGCACCTTTTAATAGAATTTTCTCTTCGAATATTTTCGCTTTCTTTCAAAATCATAATTTCATTTCCAAGTGTTTTAATTTTAATTTCTGATTTTTTAATTTCTTCTTCAAATGTTGGACACGTATCACACTTAGGGATCCTTTTTTGATAGTTTTTAACTAATCGGTCAAATTGTTTATTTGATTCTATCAAAATATCTTTTTGTGATTCAAGTTTAGCGTACTTCTCCCTAAGCCGTTCAAAACAGCCATTTACCTCATGGAAATATATAAATAATTCTGAATGAGTAAGTTTTGATACCTCGCTTGGCTCATCATCATCGCTATCGGTTATGTTATCTCGAAGGCACATATCAACTTTCTCACTCTCACTGCTAGTGCTTTTATTATCATCATCACTTGTATTCCACGTGGCTGCAAAATTCTCCTTTTTGATTTCTTTTATAGGTCGTGTCGATTTTCAGGACAATTGGGCTTGATGTGTCTGGGTTTGTTGCGCTTGTGACAGATGATCTCCTGTCTTCTGGGTTGTCTAGTGCTTTGGCTATTCTGCTTTTCAATTTCCGACTTAGATCTGCATTTTCGTACTAGTGATTCCACTTTTTGAATCTCTTCATTAGTAATGCTAGGTCAGATGCTCCATCTTCATCATCATCATCACGGCTGCTTTTTGTCAATCCTGTTAAGCATGTTTCTGTGTCGATTATGGAGGATTTCTCATTGTTATTGACTTTTGCGCCATATAAGGTATCAAAAGTATTCCAAATTTCCTGTGCACTTTCACAATGAGGGGTAAATTTAAAATTATCTTGAATAATATGAGAATACAATATATGCACAACAAGAGCATTAATCGAGATAATTTTCTCGTCTGTTATATCACACCCGTTTTCAGTAATATCCCAACATTTAAAATTAACAGATTTTGAATAAAACTCCATTTTTAATTTCAATTCAAAAAATTTGTCCCATCAAAAATAGGAGGGATAATACTAGACCGAACCTCAGCAAAAGTAGTCATTTTAAAAATTCAAATTTGTAAAAAAAAATTGGTTTTTGAAAAATCAAATTTTTAAAAACAAAAATGTCTTTTGTACCTAGCTCTGATACCACTTATAGGATCGATTTCACCCTAGAGAAGGGTGAATAGGGTGATACTATAAATTAATAAAATATAATGTGGAAGTTTATAAAATATTTTCAATATAAATATATCAGAATAGCAGTATAGATAATAGCAGAATAATAAATGCAGAAATAGAACAATATAGAATTTACACTGCTTCGGCAAAACCCTGCTTACGTGCAGCCTCCAAGGTTTCTGCTAGAAATTAGATAGTCAGACGCTTACACACGTAAACTTGCGACACCCACTATCGACAAACCTAACTCTACGCTCAAAACCCTACTACAACTCAGCCATTGAGTTGCGAATTCTCGAATTACACCACCGTAGTTCGTCCCTTAGTCACACGACTAGAATTTACACAAGTTTAAAAAAGGAAAATACAATTTTAAAACAATTTAAATAAAAACAAAACACTAATTAAATATTAACCCCAATTATAACTTATAGAAGCTGGCCCAAATTTTTGTTAAGTAAAAATATTATCCCCTTTATTCTTTTATCGGCCCGCTTCCTTATATTCTTTTCCTTTGTCGTTCGTTCCTCTATGCGAAATTGGGGCTTGTGAAAATTGAAGGCGCCGCTTGAATGTCGATCGACTATAGTTGATACTTCTTTGTTTTGATTCGTCAATAGACCCTCTATCTCTATCTTGCTTTCAGCTACTTTAATTCGTCGAGGTTGAATGATGCTATGAATTTGGTACGTTTGTCCCCTTTTCGATTTATATTACCCTCGACTTTGATTCGAGTTGAATGATTGTCCTTTTTTTTGCTTGAACTCGAATGCCTTTGCTACTAATGACGATGACGGGTTTTATAGGATTTGAATTCCTATATTTTCGTTCGTTTGAATTTACTTGAGTTCGTTTATAGATTTATCTCGGCCACTTGATTTTGCATGAATGCTGTGATTTGCTTCTGACTTGTTCAATTCGTATAATTTTGTTTCTTGATTGACACGATGTTGATTTCTTGGCCACCACTATTTGCTGGCCATTGACTACGGTCAATTGCACACGGCTTCGACTTGATTTCGTGGCCACCACGGCTTGACTTTGAACTGTTCGATTACGTTCTTGTTGACTTCAGCTTGATACTGTGATAATATTTGACTTCGGCCTTCGTGGTCGAACTTGCTACTGTTGGTTTCGATTCTCTGATTTTTTATTTATTTTACTTTGGTCATTCGATCATTGTCTTGCATTGCACTGACCACTGCTAGTATGACTTCTACCACTACCGTTACACTGGGTTTGAATTTTGCTGATAATTTTGTTTTGAATTCATCTCGGCCACTATTTTATGTTCAATGGACAACATATATATGTGTTCATATTTGTAGCATACTCGACCTACTTTATCATTTTTAAAACAAATGTTCTCTTCCAGTCATTGAAAAACTTATTTGGGTTGCTCTTGCACCACTCTATCCATTGTCGTGTTTCGGTTTGCATATCATTGTCGGACTTGTTTCTCCTGTCATTTGTAGTTGCATATGCATATCAGTTTGGTTTCATTGTGGTCTACATTAACACGGCTGTCATTTGTTGCAGTTTGTCACGCTGTTGTAAGTTGTAAGTGCATTACCTAAATCTTATGTTTTTGTCTGGAGATGATATACTGGCTCGAATTTGTCTTCGAGTATATTGATGTTGGGTTCATTGCTTTCTGTTGAGTCTTGTTGCAGTTTCATTCTATGTGTGTGTGTGTGTGTGTGTAGATGTATGTATAGCGGTGCTCTGGTCTATATGCATTAGTGCTCATGTATATGATGCATGCTGTGTTATTGACTTCATGTAGCATTTGAAGTTGTTGTGCACTGTGTATTTGATAGCCTCGAGCCTGTTGATAATCTGTAGTGTTGTATTGGTCTAGTTCACCTTAAACTTCATGTGTGCTCGAGTCTGGTTCATATACTCTTGTTTCACTGTTTGTTGCCTGGTCGTCATGTATATATGGATAGACTGTCTAGTCTCTATTTTTATGTGAACGACTTGAACTTTGGTCAAGGCTTGCTTTTTATGTCTTGATACATTTCATTTGAATTTGCACATGTGTTGAATCCAGCTTTAAAGCTCGGGTTTGACCTTGTGCTTGACGTGATTTTATTTGTATTTCACTTGAGTTGAACCCGGCTTTTGATTTGGGTTTGACCTGTGCTCGCCTGTCCCTGTAATTTTATCAAGTATATATATCGGTGTGCATGGTCTTGTGGCATGTACAGTGATACACTATGCATGTCACAAGTTGTTCGTGTATGATGAATTCAATTTTAAATTATGACGAACAACCTAAATAACTGAGGCAAATAATATTTTTAAAATTACATTTTATTTTATACTACAAAAATATTTCATTTTCAATTTTACTTTATCAGTGTATATTTTTGCAAATTGCTCAGATGCTGGATTCATTCCGGAATAAAGTTGAAGATAAATACGAGAGAATGAGTGATATGTAGTGAGGACATTTGTATAAATTGAAATGTATCGTAATTGAAATTTTTTATATATAGTCAGAGCTAAAATTTGTACTATTCGAAATTGTAATAAATATTTGTTTGAATTTAAATTCTGTGTTATTTATTTTATTCGGAAAATATTTATTTAATTATGTGAAAAATATAATAGTACATTAAAAATACATTTAAATGAATATATATATATATATATATATATGTTTATTATCATCAAACAAAAATCATATGCTCGCATATTTAACAGTTTGTTGGGTTATATCCGCCTGTCTACTGCCTTGGCAAAAGGAGGGTTAACACTTTGCCCTTCAAAACATGTCTTGCAATAGGAAGGTGTGTTTTGAATTGCCATAAAATTTGAAATCCATAACCCATTAATAGATCTATTTTCCAAACCAAATCCACGATCTCTCCGGATTGTTTTTTTCGAATCTATATCCATGCAAAGCCAAATCCATTGCTATTTAAAGCTGATATCTAAATCCATGACCTTTTGGATTGTTATCCTAATCCAAATCCTTGATCTCACTGGATCCTTGCTGAGCATAATCTATACTCGATGACCTGAGTAGGCCGATCCATTGCATTCGAGTGAAGTGACCTACCCCTTGCTAGGCATAGTCCATACCTGACGACCTTGATCTCTTCGGATCCTTGCCGAGCACAATCCATACTCAACGACCTGAGTAGATCAATCCATCACATTCAAGCGAAGTGACCTATCACTTGCTAGGCTTAGTCCATAACTGACAACCTTGATCTCTCCAGATCCTTGCTGAGCACATTCCATATTCGATGACTTGAGTAGGTTGATCCATCGCGTTCGAGCGAAGCGACCTACCTTTTGCCAAGCATAATCCATACATGATGACCTTGTTAGGTTTTATTCTTTGGCCTCGATGCCCAGTTGAGGACTTAATCCATGCTGCACGAGTCTGTTTCATCATTTTCACCTAACGAAAAGACCTGTACCTTGCGATTGTTATCCCATCTCTCCTGACAGGACCACAATCGCGACTTGTGTCATCTGCTACATTGAGCTAAATTTGAGCATTCCTATGTCCATTATCCAAAACATAAAATTAGAGTCCATACAACCAATAAACCAGAGTCCAAATAAAAACTAGAAAAACAAGATTTCGAAGCAAACAAGAAGAAAGAAAAAAATTCTCAAAACCGAGCACAATGGTTTATCACCATCTCAAAGCATGCCTAGGGACTGTCCTCGATCCCGTACATGTGTAAGTGACTAAGCCTTCATACTGCGGAGTTTGTGAATTATTCCATTCCATCCCGATAAATTGATGACAAGTTGATGATAATGCCTTGATCCAGTACCATTTTCATTTGAGGTGGACGGTGGCAGCTCACGTTCCACCACCGCAGCCCGAGTTCTTACATATTGTAGTAATTGACCATTCCTCATATGTTCCTCAATGAGATCCTTCAAATGCCTACAGTCATTTGTATTCTGCCCATCCAACTCATGGAATAGCCAGCGCTTTCCTGATGTCTGTTCGCGTTCGAAAGGTTCCCTCCTTGTCGGCCTTCGATACGGAAGGCGTTCTTGAGTATCTAGATATATCTGTTTTAGGGCTTCATTTAATTCTGAGTAAGAAGAGAATTTGGGTTCTCCCTTCTGTCACTTCGATCCATCGAAGCTATTGTCCATGTTTCATTTGCCCTTGTCCTTTCCTAAGCCTTCATCGGGTGCTTCTTTACCTCATGCCCTATTAACTTTCGTTGCCTCTTTATCGGCTTTTGTGTCTTCTTTTTGTAGAACCTTTCTACTTCATGGTAGAATTCCCCGAGATGCATTAGTGGATTCTATATCAGTGATACCATAAAATCTTAATTATCTGCAACTCCTGACACTTGTCATTAAAACCATCGATAGATCGGTCGATCCACCGAGACAACTACCACGTTTAACCTAGTTAAGAAATTCTTGAGTGATTCTCTTACCCACTGCTTTACTACTGTCAATGTATCAACATTCTTGGGTCTCGTAATGTGAACTTGAAACTGCTTCATAAACCTTTCGACCAACTCCGTCCATGTGCTAATAGAACCAATCTCCAACTGTCTAAACCATAGCACAGCTACATCCGTTAACTCTAGTGGGAAGCATCGTGCCAGGACCTCTTTCAATGCCCCTAGTACTTCCATTTGTCGTATTTACCTCGTCATAAACATTGTTTGATCCGACTTTCCATTACAAGCTTCCGTTGTTGGTAGTTTGAATTCTGTTGAATTTCTAGCATTCCTGATATTATGAGCGAATGGACTTCTATTTACATCCTCCAAATCCTTGTTCACTGATCCACTATGCATTGCTCGTCTGATCATCTCTACAAACCTGTCATTGTCTTCTAGTGGTAGTCTCCTACCATCATGTCTAAGCTTCCTTATGAGTCTACGAGGGAATTCTAGAACGTATTGCTCTGGTCGAGCATCCGAATTCCGATTCACACCAAGCTCTATGGAATTGATCGCAGGTCCTCCAGCATCCCAATCAACCAGACTTAAGGGCTTGACCCTAGCCTTTAGGGATCGGTGTCGATCCCTCTACGATGGCCAGGGTCTGCCTTTGGCTGCTCTGTTCCATTCCCTTGTCCATTGGCTCTATTTCTTTGTTCCCAAATTATGATTTCTAGTGATTCCTACTGCTTCAACTCCTTGATCTAAGTTTCCATTAGCCCCACTGCTCCATTCCCTTGATTATGTGCTCTAGCTTGTCCAAACTGTCGGAGTAAATTATGCGTCATCTCCTCCTATCTTTTCAACATCCGCTTCTACATAGAGTTCACCATTGTTTCCATCTCCTCCCTAGTGATGTAGGCGGAAATTTGATTAGCTTCGGCTCTTGAGGAAGCCTCCTGACTCCCTTCGCGATGGCTTCTATCCACTACCTTTCTTCTTGTAGATTGCTTCACCATTGCTTTAAATCCAAGCTCCAAATATTTTCCAAACTCTAATTCTGAATTCCAAATCCACGGAGGCTAGCTTTCTCAGTGAAATCACTAAAATGTTGAAGTCAAAATTGGTCACCAGCAACCAGTTGTATGAAAGCACCAATATCCAATAACAGATCTCGAATAATATCTTGTATAGAGAAAATATAATATAAATAACAAACAAATTAAAAATGTAAGCAAGTAAAAAGAGATAAGAATTATAGGGGTTTGGCTAACTTCGGCCGACGTCCACTCCAGAATAATCCTTTTTATTATATTTTAGTTTGTTTATAGTAAAATCCGAAATTCAAGAATAAAATTAGTAGAGTGTGGCCTAGGTAAAGATAAAGAGAAGCAGAAAGAAGATTCTTTTTTTGACATCGTGCCTGCTGTATTTATAAGGGGAGACGTTCATAGATTGTGCTAAAATTTGGATAGGAGGTTCGGGAGACCAAGACGAGGTCACCCAAAAATTTCCAAGTCCATCAAGGCCCACAATAGGGATTGTTACCGATCCTTATTAGCATGTTAAATAGGCGGTGATCCCTATGAGGGATGCCCTATGATGTCTGCTACCTGCTCCCCAAATTTTGTGCAATTCTGACGTATAGTTTGTGAGATATCGCATTTTCCACGAAGTAGTGTTGCTTGAATTTTGATTTCTACCGATCCCTCCAAAAGATGCTATGCCGATCCATTCAACTTCTTTCAATTGGGATGAGATCCATAGAGGGTGTTCCATATATTGTAATAAGCTTGTACTCCAAATTTCGTGTTCATAGCATATGTAGATTTTGAGATATTGATCGGCCTTCGCTATAAACTTTGGTTCAGCCGATCCCTAAGAGGAATGAGGGTCGATCCCTATTAAGGGATAGAGACCGATACCTATAAACTTCGTCAAATGCCATGCGATCCCTTGGAAAGCTTCTTCATGTTGTGTTATGCTTAGCCCTAAGTTTCACGTCAATTGGATTAGTAGAACTCATGTTATTTATCAGTCTTTGTTGTAATATGTTGTGAAGGCTGGTTATAGCCGATCCCTGTGAAGGGAAGACTTCCTATCCCTCTAACTTGCTCTATTTGATGTGTGATCCCTAGGGTAGACTCTCTAGGGTTCCTACATCTTGCTCACAAAATTTTATATGCATTAGACTTATGGACTTTGAGATATTGATTGTTTTCCATTGAGTTGTACTTGCTAAGCTGAAATATGCTAATTTCTTTTATACCAACCATTTTGTATAAAATCTCTTTTATACCAATCCCTTTCTTAGGTGAATTAATTTTTCTATAACTTGCACATACAAACTCTAAATGACTTGAGATTTGAAATGTAATCTCATGGGGCATTTCTTGTCACTTTATATTGATCTCACCCATTTTGGGACAAAATTTAAGGACATGTACCGATCCCCTAAGGAAAAGGATATGCATTGACTTAGGATATTTTGGAGATTCTTGTTTGTGGTCTTGGTTGATTGTCACTTCATATCATTGCTTGCACTTGATTTCTGGACCTCACAATCATCGCTTTTGGCTACTGGCCTTGATAATCGTGAAGTATGTTGGGTTAAATCCGCCTGTTTATTGCCTTGGTAAAAGGTTGGTTAATAATATCCAATATTCTTAAGGAGGGTATACGACCTGACTATATTTTGAATGGAGAGTGTTAGAAAAAGGATACATGTTTTCTTTCCAACTTAATTTGTTTTTGCAGGCTTGTAGAGCACCTTAATATTTCAGCAGGTTGAGTAGACCATTAGGGACAATCATTTGCAATTGTTGTGCTTCAAACTTCGCAATACTAATATGGAATGCGGAATTGGATCTTTTTTGGCAATCACTGCAAAATACTCAACCTAGGATGAATTTACATAGTGTTGCACGATGCAAATAGACCTTTCATATGCTGGGTCGGATCAAAATGAGTTGGGTTGAGTTTGACCCAACCCATATATGACCCATTCTTTTTGACTCATTTATGACCCAATCCATTTATGACTCAATCCATTTAATAAACGGGTTACTCATTTAACCCATTTAAAGATTTAATTTTGATTTGACTAATAAAAAACAAATAAACGTAAAATAATTCTACGTCTGAATTTTACGTTTTTAATTTCGATAAAATCAAATTTTAAAAAATTAAAATTTTAGCCCTAATTTTCATCAAAATTCAAATATGGAGATATTGTAGCCTTTTATTTTCCAAGTACAACCGTGGTCTCCATAGAGAACTACAACATGTGTTAACAAGATGAAGTATCTGAGTATTCCATATTGTCCGCAATTTAGATGAGAGTTAATCGGTCGAAGTCTCACTTGATTCTGATTTAGTATGAAGAAGTCATTGCAGTGTGAACAAAAAAATAGCAGCTTTTGCACTAGGCGGAGTTCAAATATGTGGATGTGATAGCTTGTTATTTTTAAGTACAAGTGTCAGTCTCCGTGGAGAACTACAGTGTGTATTCAAAGATGAAGTATCCAAGTGTTCCATATTGTCCATAATTTAGGTGGGAGTTAATCAGTCGAAGTCTCGTTGGATTGCGAGTTAGTATAAAGAAGTTATTGCAGTCTGAACAAAAAAATAGCCGCTTCTACACTAGGCGTGATTCAAATTTGGTGATGTGGTAGCCTGTTATTTTCTAAGTACAACTGTCAGTCCCCATGAGAACTACAGTGTGCATTTACAAGATGAAGTATCATAGTGTTTCATATTACGGGTTAATCGATTGAAATTTCGCCTAGTACGAAGAAGTTATTGCAGTCTGAATTGAAAAAATAGGGACTTCTACACTAGGTGGAGTTCAAATATGGGGATGTGGTAGCTTGTTATTTTCTAAGTACAACTGTCAGTTCACATGGGAACTACAGTGTGCATTCACAAATGAAGAAACTGAGTTTTCCATATTGTTAGTAATTTAGATGGGAGTTCATCGGTCGAAGTATCGTCCGATTATGAGTTAGTATGAAGATTTTATTACAATCTGAATAAAAAAATAGTAGCTTCTGCACTACGTGAAGTTCAAATATGAGGATGCGGTAGTCCGTTATTTTCTAAGTACAACTGTCAGTCTCCACGAAAACCTACAACGTGTGTTCAAAATTCTTATTTTCAAATCTTAAGTTTTTAGTAAACGAATAAATGTGTTAACCATTTATATCTCTTTTAGAAAAGGGTCAATCCAACGCATAATTCATTTAATAAAATTCACAAATGGATTGATCCAACCTATTTATAAGAAGAATAAATGAGTTGACTTAATGGATTAGGTCATATTTTGATAGATCTAGATGGAACCATTTTTTGATGAGTTTTACGTCTCAAACCCTCGTTCACAAAACTATGAACAGTTTTTTGACATTGATGCATTCATATGACATTGATGCAATTTAGCATTTTCTTCTCTTTTCATAATTACCCTTAACTTCTCAATGGATTAAATAAATTTGCCTTAATATATTCTCAAGACAAGTCGGATTAAAGACACGCACTCTTTAAAGCATCATACCGTGACATTTTGGCATAAAACTCAATCAAGTACTTTTTGCTCAGTTTATTTTATTTTTTTTTCTTTTTTTTTCTAGTGCAAATATTTAGTGATTATACATACACAGAATTTATCATCGGGATAGGATAAGTTCAGAATTTATGAAATCTATCATGTTAAATATAATCCATGGTACATGCCAGTTCGTTGTGAAGTTAGAATACAATCGTAACTAAGGTTATGAAATCTCTTTTCAGAATTACTGTTATTTTGAATATAGGAAATAACAGAGCAACCAGTTGTGTAGGAGGCTAGCGACATTATCATTTCCTACATTGAGTACAATCAAATAACTTTGCTGGGAGTACATTATGTTCATATTATTATTTTATTTTTGTTAAATTATCATTCTAGAATATTGGACACATGTCTTACTGAGTGACAAGAAAGTTGGTACTTATTTTTGATAATCCGGAATCAACGACTAGTTTTAATGAAAAGACCAAACCAACCACCAAGACCAGAACGTATTTCCTTATCGACAGCTTTAGAGCATTTCAAAGTACCGAACCAAGAAATTCGCCTCCACATGCAACGTAGTATACACATACTCTTTCTTGCAATGCAATAAATATTGTAATTCTAATTCTGAACAGCTTCTGTTGACATTTGTGCTCCACCATAACCTAATTAGTACAAGTTTTTCAATTTTATCAGCAACCTAAATTATGAATATTCTTGTTTCTCCACCTTAGCGATTTAAAAATTCCAGCTGGAGCTGTGCTTGTGTTCTGAATATACCGTGTCTTCTCCACTCGGCCTGTCAATGGTACGGGTTTTGGCCTGAACCCGACCCGAGCCCGCCCTATTTATGCGGGTACGGGTTTTGCCTTTTACTGCCCAAGCCCAACTCAGACCCGATCCGAGTCAGGTACGGTTTTATCAAAACCCAGCCCGGTTAGGGTTCGACTCGACTATTAGTTTTTCGTCGTATCAAAACATGAGTTCGTATGTTATTTATTTACCATTTTATTTGTTTACTGTAGATGTTTTCACATACTTTTGCTATGAGCTTGACTACAACACCGTCCAATTTATATGTTAACATTGTTTGTATACAAATTTTATCAAATTTGCAGTTTTGAAATATGGTTTTAACATAAATATTCTGAATTAGGTATATAGTTATTACACAGCGGAGTTAAAAAGCCCGACGGGCCGGGCTCGGATATTGGAATGAAATACCCTGCGGATTCGGGCTGGGCTCGTATTTTAATTATTTTAATTGGATCCGGGTTCGGGTTTTATAATATTCGAACCGAACCCTGTCCATTGATAGGCCTATTCTCCACTATAGATAATACTTGTGTGGAAAGCAACCTTTTGTTTTTAAGTTACATGGTTGAATAAATGTCCCAAAACCGCATTTTTATTTATACTATCAAAGCCAATTTTGTAGTTAGATTGTAATCTGGTAAGGAAAACGTGGTTATGAAAAGCTCATGGATTTTTTTTATATTGTTTGAATTTGAATACCGAGATATGATTTAATTTTAGACGTATGAAGAATTATTTGATAGAATCCATGTAGGACGGCATGGGAGAGCCTCGTGTATACATACTTCACATGCTAATTAAATTTCATATTGCTTTTTGACCACAAGACAATTTATCATAATGGAAAGAAATTCCTGTCCCATTTCCGTCGTCGAAGAAATTCAAAATTCCGATTTTATTTCGAAAATTCTGCTTTAATTCCGATTTGAGCATTCTGGTATTTTTTGCAAATACGTCGATAAATATGCAAACTAATACGAAATAGTAGATTATTCAAATTACATAAAATATACAAAACATACACACACAAAATTAATATCAAAAACTGTTTTTTTTAACATCATACAAATTATGGTCATTATTGCCACAACATAAAACTATTATTAACCTAATTATAATTAAATTTTTATCCAAATTAATCTCGCCCACAAGATAAATCACCCCATTCAAATAATAGCAATCACTGGGCAAATTATTACCAAATAAACTATCTCAAATGGCCGAGTTATTCTTCTCCTTTTCTCGGCAAATCAATTCAACGAAGGTAAAAAAAAACTCATGAATCCTCAACGCTGCCATCCAATAGCTCGTCGTTCAAGCTCGAGATCCTATTCAATCTTCGTCGCTGATGGATGATAGGCCGAGATTCCCTTTGGTCGTTGGCGTCAATGGATGCTTCTTGAAATCAGCAAGCATGAACCTTCAAATTAAGTAACAAAAATGAATTTACTTTTGTTTCGATCAGAATTTGTTGAGTTTATGAGGCGAATGTTTTTTTTTTTTACTTTTTTCCCTAACCATAAATTGGAATCTGCTGCATTTTCCGGTCTGGTCCACGTTGGAATTGAAACGGAACCTGAGGAATTTCGACGTGTCGGTCGAATAGTTGAACCTTGAGTTAGGATAAGAAACTTCAAGCAAAATTTTATTTTTAAGACACTAACTATTAAATTTAGTATGGACAAAAACCTCATTGATTCAGATCGCATTATTTCTCGTTACCACGCTGCAAACTCCCATCACCAGCATCCTTATCATCTATCGCATCCCTCGGTGGTGTCGTCCACCTCTAAAGCCCCTGTTTGCTACCACCTTTAATGCCACCAACATAATCTCAAATCCTAGCTGCCATCGACCAACATCATTATTAATTTTTTCCAATAAAAATTTACCATTTGCTATGTTTAAATAGACGTATTCCAAATATAAAATTAAATATAAAATTTTCATTTCAAATTTTTTTATTTATTTTCAAGAAAAATTTAATTACTTACATTATAAAAATCATTAAAATTTGTAAGTCGTTACACTCTCCCCTACTCAATACTTTTCGTCGCCGAAAAAGAACGAGATAGGATAATTGAAACAACAGAAAGGAAAGATAGTTTCAAAATTCATATTACTAGATACAAGAATTAATTCAAAATCATATAAAATCATTTTTGGACATCCTATTACGTACATTTATATTGTGTATTATTCAATTACATATTCACATGAACATTTTAACCTTTGAATATTTCAGGCAAGTGATATATGTTCTAGAATGAAATTGAGTATTATACAAATAAATTTTTATCCTAGTTCAACTGTTTTAAGTTATTTCAATTCCATTTCTCTTTTAGATGCTCTAATTACTCAAAATTTTTACTTCATTTCAATAATTGAAAACCATATTTAACATAAAACTTAAGAGTTAAATTTTCGGTTTCACTTCAAACCATTTTGAAATAAATATATACATATATATATTTTATACATCAAATCACATAAAAAATTCAAATCAAGTCACTTTCCAGAACAAAAGTGTAGCAAAGCTACAGAGTGGTCTTCCCGCTATGAGACTTGAAAATGAATGCCGGTGATGTTGCAGTCATCACCAAAATTATTTCTCAACGACAAAAGAGGAGAGTAGTGCCAACTTGCCACTTTTAAAATTCTTTGAAAACAATTTCCATTCGAAAATGCTTTTAAATAATATACTTTCAAAACTTTGAAAATCAAATTTAGAAAACAACAAAAATTTAATCCCTCAATTCCTTAATTTTATATTCCATTCATTTGCAAATTAAATTTGTAAACCATGTTTTAAAATTACACAACAATAGTTAATGGTTTAGAAATGTTGACAAACAATTAATGATAATCTAGTATTATCATTTCTAACAATCAATTTATTTAACTATCTAATTTCAGAAAATTATACTTTTATATATAAAAAATATAATCATACATAAAATTATTCCATTTACCAATTTCGAAAACAATATCGCGTCAGTTTGCTCTATTCAAATGTTTTAGAATTCCTACCGATGACATTGGCCAGACGAATCGATCGAAACCCAAAATTTAAACTTAACAACTCAAACAATACAATATAAAACATTTTATATCAATTACAAATACACTCCCTCATAGGATGATACAAGAATGGATTCTATGACAAGGATAAATATTCAAATTTAAAGGGATCCTAATCAAAGAGAATTCTAACTAAAAAGATGGGCACAAAAGGAAGATAAGATAATTAAATTACAAAAGAAGAAAATGGATAGACTTGTATTAATTGCGGCGACCTTAACTGGGTAAACCGAGACTTAGAAAAGACGAGAATATCATCAACGAAAACCAGGACAAACTTGATGAGAACATCGCAGGGAAACATGATTTATGAGATCGACGAAGAAGGTAGGAGTATTAGTTAATCCAAAGGGGATGACTATCCATTCATGAAAACCATTCCTCTGGGAAAAAGACAACAGAGTGAGCTCTAGGAATAAGATCGATGCAGAATTCAATTTCCAGCTTAGGAAGCAGGGAAGTGACTCCGCTAAACATCAGGATAATCCTTGACTATTGCTGTTGAGTCAAGATCACTAGGCTAAGCATTAAGCGAAAATATAAAACTACCTGCATAATCCTAAGGCAATCAACATTCGATAACAAGGGAATTACCCTGGTCGTCTACTAGAGAATGATTAAGGCTTTAGGAGAAATAACAGCATCAAAACTAAGGACATAAACTCCGGTGAATCAACGTTTATTGTAAAGGAGTTCCACTCCTTTACAAATCATACTTAGGTCGGTGGGACCGTCAATGGAATTAGTCACACATAAGGATGAAGTTCCCAATTAAGGTCGCAAAATGAGCTCAAATTTATTGCCGAGATCAACAGAAATAGAGCTATGGGATGCTCCAGTATCGATAAAAAACACGAACAGTAAAAGACAAGAATGGATTTTAGAAAAAAAGAAAGTTCCAAAATTCAAAAGAAATCCTAATCCAGGACGAAGAATTTCAAGCTCGAACGAATATCATACTATAATTGATTTCACTCATTCTAGGGTATCACTAGCCTATCTCTAATGCGTTTTTACTCTGTATGATAAGTTTTTCCTAAATCCGAGCTCTGATACCCACTGTAACGACCTGGCGCTACAAACCGTTCAAATCAACAATCATCCACTCATATTAGACTTTAATTGCTCAAAACAACAGATTGGTAATTTATATTTGAAAAACTTAGCATATACAGTAAATAAAACCAATGACAAACATAGAGTTATACAACAATAAGCAGTAGAAATATATAAATAGTAGTTCATGAAACTACTATATAAACATCAGAATCTAAAACAAAATACAACAGAAAATCCCAAGTATATAAAAGTACACGAAAGTCTCCAATACAAATGCAAATGACAAATCTGAACATAGACAATTGGAAATAACTGAAATGACTGCAAAGATGAATAGATAGAGACAACAAAGTTTTAAGCTCCAAAGGTGACCTCAAATGTTATGACACTCATTCTGACCCGAGCATAAAGAAAAACACAAAATACTCGAGTCAAGATTAACATTATTATACCAGTAAATCAACTCAAGTGAAATGTTAAGTGAAATTCAAAATAACTTAAAAGATATTTGGGATTCTCTTCCTCTAAGGGTCCGTTAAACTATCGACATACATAATACAATAGGAGACATATATAATGTCTACAGTAAAGTAAAATGTTAAAATAGCGTTAAGGCATTACCCGTGTTCCCCTTAACACATTTATATATTTCCGTAGTCTATATAGATACTGTAAGCTCCACCAAACCGGTGGTTTACTCAAGGAGCACTCCATAGGTGCGGCACAAACTAACTCATAATGGGCGCGATAGGGCATGTGATAAGACACGTGAGGCAATGCCTAGAGTAGGATTCTATCGTTTTGTAGAACCGGACTAGTGGTAACTCATAGCAACTACTACCGCCTACCTTGAGACACACTCCCAAAATCAAAGGTTCACTCAATAAAATCACATAGTAATAGAATGGTATCGAAGAAGCATGCTCGATCGGAGGTGCGACCTCACTTAGCTCAGGTAGAGCTCCCGTTTTAGTCACATCATGCTGACTCGCGGGAGTCAGAGCTGCGTTAATACCTCAATTAGAATCGTCGCCAAACCATCCTACTTCATTCTAGAAACTCCACCTTGTATGCGGTTGTTGAAGTGGTTTTCGGTATTGATAGAGAGTATAGCAATATCCGATCCCGGTCTCTTTAACAGCCAAACACTTATTTCACACCTTGATCATTTTATATTTCAAACAGTTCATTATCAAAATATAGCATTCATTTCATAGCCATATCACTTTAGAAATCATATCACTTTCAAAATTGTATTTACTTTCGAAATCATATTCGCTTCTAAAATCATAACCACAAAATAGTTTAAACCTTCATATCAAAATATTTGCATTTAAATCCATTAAATCTAAATCATAACTGTTCTAACTTAAACGGTTTAAATACTAAAATAGTTTATATAAATTGAAATAGCTATAAATTAATAATATTTTATATATTTAAAATAAGTTATAGATTAAAATAGTTTATATATTAAAATAGTTTATATATTTAAAAGAGTTTATATCAAAATTAGTCTCAAATTAGAACCGTTCCTTCCAATTTCACAAATCAATTCAAATCAAATTATTTCTAAAATTCAATTTAAATCAATCTCAGTTCAACATTTTCAATTTCAATTCAAATTTCACTAAAACTATTTTTAATCTATGTCGATTTCAAATCCAGATTTGAACTACAAATTTAAACCACTTCTAATTCAATAGGTTTCAAAATTTAAATATTCAAAAAATTTAAAATAACTTAATTTGATAAATTTCATTTATATTTCAAAATTCAACTTTAATTCTATTTAAATTCAAAAATATTCACTTAATCATTTTTAAATAAAATTTAAATAAAATCTCTAATTACAAATCTAAATCAAAATTGAATACTCCATTTTATTTAAATTTGAAAATATTAATCACCTTTTAAATCAAGTTATAAAATCATACCTTTCAAAATCTCAAAATCAATAAATTTCCAAACAATTCTTATTTATATTCAATTTTCAAACAGATAAAATTACAAATTAACTTAATTTATCTTCTCAACCTTTATTTCATTAAAGTTATTACAAAATCAATTTTCAAAATATTAATATAAATTTTGAATAAATAATTTAAATACAATATATATACTCATCCAATTAATTTTTATTAAATTAAATTTTATTATATTAAATATTATTAAATAAATTCTTATTTTATTAGGTCTATTTTATTTATATTAAACTATATTTTATATATTAAAATGATAAAATTATAAGTAAAATTTACCCTTCTCAAAACTTAACTTATAAATCTATAAATTTCCAAACATATAATTTAAAAATCTAAATTTTACACATACATTAAAATAATTTTTTTGTATTATATTTAAAAATCAATATTTATTTAAACCCATCTATTTCTTTAAAAACTTTGGAAATCAATTTTCAAAATAGACCAAAGGTGTCCGCATATAATTTTCTATCCAATGGTCAAGTGGTACAGATAGTTATCATTTCAAATCGGCAATAAATTAATATTTATGGGTATATATCATTTCAACCCGTAATCTCAAAATTTCACAATCAATGAAAACCGCTTGGGTTTATCATTTCAACCCATAATGATTTTCCCCTAATCTGTAAGATCGTTCGGGTATGTATCATTTCAATCTATAGGGATTTCCTAAACTAACAGGGAACTTAAATAGTGAGAACAATAAATAACAATATAAAATAGCATAGCAGGTTAATTACAGCATGGATCATAATTAACAAATCAATATAAAATATATATTCAACAGGTCATGGTGCTAGATGTCAATTGGTTAACAAATTATAAACAATAACATATCATATTTAACAATAAAATAACTAACAATTCAAATTTCACAACATATTTCAATTGTCATTTCATGTGAATTAAATTTACTAAATATAAGAATGTTAATCGTGAGAGATTGCTCACATTTCGATGCTAGAGAAATTTGATAATGAAATGAACTGCGAATCCAAGCACAAATTTCAAAGCAAAGCACGATGGACTTGAATCGATGAAAACAAAATATGTATAATTTTAAAAATAAAAAAATTACTCATATATTTAAAATAAAATATTTATATTATACTGTTAAAATCAATATTCAATTTAAAAAACATATTGAAATAAAATATATACATATTATATTTTTTTTAAATCAATCTTCATTAAAACACAAATATTAAAATAAAAATATCTTTATTTATATTTTAAAAAAATCAATACTAAAAATCTTTCAAAACATGTCTATATAAATAATATGTATTCTATTTAGAAGAAGGAGAAGAAAGATTGCAAACTAGAAGAGAACAAGATAGGTTTTCACATCTGATATATATGAAACTTTATTATTATTATTATTATATATATTATTAATATGAAGTAAAAGAAGGCTGTAGTAAAACACAGAGGAGAAAGCTGCTATGGTGGTTTGGCCAGTGGGAAGGGAAGGGTGGAGGGACGTGCTCAGCTGCTGGTCGAGGGGAAAATGACGACGCGGAGTTGCGGGCTGACTTGGATGGATGGCTGCAGGCTGATAGCATAGTGGTGAGAGGTGCTACCACACATAGTCTGGTGGCTGGATTATTTGTCGGCAAGGCACAGCCATAAAGCTACTGTCTGGTCGTTTAGCAAAGGTGTGGAGGCAAAGGGCTGTGGGTCAGGTGAGGGTTGGTGGCTAATAGAGGAGATGGCAAGGTGGATCTGGTCGTTGTTGGAGGGATAAGGCTGGTGAATTTTTTGTTTGGTGTTGGAGGGTTGGAGCAGTTCGGCTGCGTGAGGAGTTTGGGTGGCCGCGGTAGCACGTGCAGGTGGAGTAGAATAGAAGTGAGTGAGGTAATGGGTTTTATTAATATTTATTTTGGCTGATGGTATGGACGTGGTGGCGGATGTCAAAGGTGATGCCTGAGCGGTTTTGGTTGATGGAAGGTGAAGGCCGGCTGTCACATATGGGTGCAGTGGCGTGGGATGGGGTTGCTTGGTTTGGTTGAGGTGAAAGTTGGTGGTAGGAGGTTTCATCCAAACAAAAAAATGTGGGGAAAAGCAGGCTTCAGAGGAAAACAAATATAACACTAATAGTATTATATTATTATAATTTTATAAAAGCATGGACAACCAAGAAAGGAAGAGACCCCAAAATGAACGAACCAATATATAAATGGAAAAGGTAGAATCACAGAAGCTAAAAGTTCATTATTAAATTCAGTGAATATCAAAGATAGTGGCCATTCAATTTTTCACGACAGGACAATGAAATGCCGCAGGAAAATAAAAGACTTAAATGGGTACCGATATGTTTAATTGTTTTGCAGATTATATTGTGTACCGGACATTGAAATGCACAAATGAATATACTACGGAGATCAGCATGACAAGACGAACAAAATGGTATACAGACATCAGCAATATGACCATCCTATGATATGCGCTACCAAAACTACTGCTAGAATGCCTAAAGTAAGATAGATGGAGCTAAAACAGTCCAAATTTGACAAAACGAAATATGATGTCTCACTCAAAAAATAATTTAAAATTTTATTATATAAAATAATTGAAATTTAAAAAATATTTTATTTCCAACAATTTAACCGATTTAAATTGAAATTGAAAATTACACAATAGAACTAACTTACATATTGTCCATTAAAAATTTACCATTTGCTATATTTAAATAGACGTATTTCAAATATCAAATTTTCATTTCAAAATGTATTATTCATTTTCAAGAAAAATTCAGTTATTTACCTTATAAAAATCGTTAAAATTTACGGGTCGTAATAAGGGTATTCTGCCTACCAGTACCCATGAATAGTCGAGCTAATGTGAGACGTCAAACGTGGGGTATGGATCATAATACAAAGTATCTGCTTCAGAGATCGAAGGTAATAAGTGTTTGTGTAAGGACCCGCCTCTTATCATTGTAGGAAGTAGTAAATGGTCAGGATTATGGGTTAGACATGGCAGAGGATATCTCGAGAATGTGCCTGCTTCAATAGGAAGTATTAAGTGGCTAAAAATATTTCATGCAATGTCAGCTAGATATTTACTAGTGAGTAGTCCGCCTTGGGATTATGGATGGTAAATGACGCGGACTGCCTTAAATAAGGTATTAAATGGTAAGAGTCTGTCTAGTTCCCATTAAAACATATTAAGTAACTTGAGTACTGTCTCTTACATTAATAAGACATTACGAACGATATATATAGGTTATTGGGGTTATGGCAAGTTAGCTATGGCCTTATATTTTGAAGGCCTGTTATTTAAGTTTGAGAAAATCTTTTAGGCTTATATTTTGAAATATTTCTGTTGTAGGAACAAAATGTACAACATATTCCTATTAAAATTATACTTCCCAAGTACTAATGTTGTAAGGCTCGAGATTTTTATTCGCCGGTCATATGTTATTCTGACTCCCTCCCCATTACAACACAAGTTAGGAAGGGCGACGCTGAAGGTAGAGACGTTGACGAGGCTTGTGGTAGTACACTATTTATTTACTTGTTACTTTTTGTTGCTTCTGATGCACTCATGAAATAAAAACAATGTTGTAATTTTAGAATATTGCAGATATGTTCTGTTATTATTGAGATTTGGTGCTATGAATATTTTATTATGGTTTTAAATGAAATTTTTAAATTTGAATGAAATGGGTATTATTATTTTTATATATTTTATCCTTCTATTGTGAAACTCTGAATGTGTAGATAAATAGCTCTGTATTATCCTTTTTACCAACCAACAGCCCGCTTTGAGATGGTTCTAAATTTCGATAAGTCTTTTTTGAGTTGGAATTTAGGTCCATTTCAAGGCGGGTTGTTACATTTGGTATCAGAGCCTGGGTTACCCGATTAACAAGGAAAAGTATACGTATAAGAGATGTACTTGTTTTTTTGAACCGAGTTTTCCAAAAACACTATTATACATATATACTTTATTATGAACATATGCATATACATTAGGAAAATATTACTTTCAACATATAATACTATCCTAGGAAATTATAACTAAAAGTTTAACCCAAAGATAGTAGACTATGGTTGAAAATCCTTTTTTTCTGAGACTGGGAACCCCGCCAAAGGAATGCTCACAGTTCGAGGGATGCCTGAATGCTTTAAACAATACCTCTGGCATGTAGCATAAGTCCCGTTTCCCCAGTAGACTGCACCAGTAGCATCCATTGTTCCGCCTGCCGAGGCAACACCTCGTCTTATCGATTTTCCCAAAATATGTAAGGATTTAATGAATATGGGACAAGAGTATATTCTGGAAAGGAAAGATTCGTATAGACTAAGGCATGGACAAATGACTTCCAGAGGATATTTTGGGAGCATGGTTGGGAGGACCAAGTGATGTAGAGACCGGTAGCTTGGCACCTTAAAGGAGAAGCTTTAGACTATATAGTGGCTAAGGAGGACGTTGATAGGATTGTCACATAGGATGATTTCAAGGACCGATTTGAGACAAGGTTTACGTCAAGAGCAGAACTGATCTTGCAACTAGAGAAATTTATATAGCTTAGGCAGGGAGGCTCCACTCTAAAGAACCATGGAGGAGCCAAGAAAGGAAATTTTTGAGAAAATAAAAGGTCAAAAGGGAAATTTAAGAAAGAGGGTAAAGTGTATAATAGATGCCAAAATAAAGGACATAAAGGGTTGTAGAGTGAATTTGTTGAAGTAAGCTTTTAAGGAAACGTTTTACCATTACCACGAGGAAGGGGCTTTCAAAAGTTAGCGTCCAAAGATTGTGAAGGCCATTTTGTACGACTGATATGGGTTATTGGGTTGATAATAAGTTAGCTATGGGCTTATGTTTTGAAAGCCATTTATTTAGGTTTGAGAAAAGCCTTTGGGCTTATATTTGGAAAGATATCATGTTGTAGTAAGAAAAGTAAGACACATTCGTATTTAAATTATACTTCCTAAGTACTGATAGTAAGGCTTGAGATTTTCATTCACCATATATTGTGTTGAATATGCAAGTATATGATTTTTGTTTGATGATAATTAACACACACACACACACACATATATATATATATTCATTTAATTGTATTTGTTGATGTACTATTTTATTTTTCACATAATTAAATAAATATTTGCTGAATAAAATAAATAATACAAAATTTAAATTCAAACAGATATTTTATTAAAACAAATATTTATTACAATTTTGAATAGTACAAATTTGAGCACTCACTATATGTACACAATTTCGATTACAATACAAATTGATTACATCACAATTTATCATTTACATTAGCACCTCACTACATTTAACTCATTCACCTGTATTTATCTTCAACTCTATTTCAGATTGAACCCAGCATCTGAGCAATCTGCAAAATAAACACTAACGCAGTAAAATTGAAAAGGAAATATTTTGCAGTAAAAAATAAAATATGTATTTTTGAAAATATTATTTGCCTCAGTTATATGGGTTATTCGTCATCGTTTAATTTTGAATTCATCAAACACGAACATTTGTGACGTGCATAATGTATCACTATACATGCCACAAGGCCTTGCACACCAATATACACTTGATAAAATTACAGGGCCAGGTGAGCCCAAGGTCAAACCCGAATCAAAAGCCGGGTTCAAATCAAACATACACATGAATGCTATGATCAAAGACTCAAATGGCACCAAGACCGCAACATGCTAAAATATAAAACGGTCAAAAAGAAAATGGAACAAGCAATAGTGCAACAGCCTTAATATCAGATCCAAATCAACATCAAGTGTACGTAATCAACATGCAATATCGACAGTGGAGTTGAAACAATGTCAACATAACAATGCAACTTAGATTCAAACCCATTTGCAATAACCAAAGGCAAGCCCAGTTATAATATAAAATTGGTTTGACCACTAATATACAATGAGCATGAATGAAACTGCAACAAGCCTCAATAGAAAACAATGAAGTATTCCGTGTATAGCATACTCAAGTGCATCAGACCACATAAGTGCACATGGGCTATAATGAGAGGTAAACAAACAATCGAGACAACTCGAAGTGAAGACTATAAGTGCAAAACAAAGTAAAGCAACACTACATATATATATATATATATATATATATATATATATATATATATATATATAAAGGCATTTTTACTGAAGTGATGAACCAACATACTGTGCAACATAAAAATGGAGGCAACGAATATATACAGTGATGTGTACAAAACAAGTCAAAGCCTGCAACACTACGGCAACTACAAGTGATCAAGCAGGTCGAAAACACTACAGAACAGTTGTTATGAACCAGTTAGTGCTAAGGTAGATATCATCACAGATTCAACTGGCCGAAGTCATGGAATATCAAGGTGATCGATCAAGTCAAGTTAAATGTCAAACTCAAAATATTTTCAAAAAATTAAGTTTGCAAACCAAGTCAAAGACAACTGCAGTTTCAAATCAAACTATGCCGAAGTCATCAAAATTCACAGAACCAAAACTTCCAAACTGTGATAGCCAAGGAATCGAGCAAAGTCAGAATCGAGCCATGTTAACCAAGCAATAAAATATACGAAATTGAACAAGTCAAAGAAATCACAGTAATTAAAACATAATCAAAGGGCCGAGCAAAACTAATTGACAAATTCAAATGATTCAATACGAACGAGAATATAGGAATTCGAATCCTATTTAAACCTAATCATCAACGGCCTAACAGATCATTCGAGTTCAAGCAACAAAGAATAACCATTCAACTCGAATCAAAAGTCGAGCATAATCAAAATCGATAAGGCAATTCACATACCAGTTCAAAATAGAAATTCAAACTCGATTAATTGGAAGCGACCGCAAGCCAAACTGAAGAAGCATTGAAGCCAATTGTGAATGACCAGCAATTGATTAGAATCAGTGCTCCAGATTACAGAAACCCTAAAGTTGTGGAAAGAGGAATGACCGAAAACAAACGAGTAAAAAGGAAGCAGACATTATCTTTCAAGAAAAGAATACCAGCCTATATTACAAAACGAACAAGGGGCTTCTTTTAACCTGGGCCGGTGTTTTTTTATTTGGGCTTTAATATTTAAAATAGGGTTTATAGTTTTTTAATTATTTTGTAATTTTTTCTTTTAAACGATTGTACTTTCTAGTCGTATGACTAGGGGACAAACTGCGGTGGTGTAGTTCGAGAATTCGCAACTCATGGCTGAGTAGTGGCAGAGTTTTGAGCATAGAGTTAGGTTAGTCGATAGCGGATGTTGCGAGTTTACATGTGTAAGCGTCTGACTATTTAATTTCTATTAGAAACCTTGAGGGAAGCATGTAGGCAGGGTTTTTCTAAAGCTGGATAAATCTGTGTTGTTCTATTTCTGCATTTATTATTCTACTATTGTCGGTGCTATTATTATTCTGCTGTGATCAGTGCTGCGATTATTTATATACTTCCACAATAAATTTTAATAATTAATAGTATCACCCTATTCACTCCCCTCTAGGGTGAAATCGGTCCTACAAGTGGTATCAGAGCTAGGAACAAAAGCCATTTTTGTTTTCAAAAAATTCTGATTTTTCAACGACCAATTTTTGTTTTACAAATTTGAATTTTAAAATGGCTTCTTTTAATAATACTTTTGCTGAGGGTTGTTCCAGTATCATTCCTAATGTTTTTGATGGAATAGAATTTTTAAATTGGAAACAAAAAATGGAATTTTATTTAAAATCTGTTAATGTTAAATGTTGGGATATTATTGAAAATGGGTGTGATATAATATATGAGAAAATTACTTTGATTAATGCTCTTACTATGCATATACTATGTTCTCATATTAATCAAGATAATTTTAACTTTATCTCTCATTGTGGAAATGCACAGGAAATTTGGAGTACTCTTGATGTAATATATGATGCAAAAGTCAACAGTGATGAGAAATTCCTCATAATCAACTTAAAAACGTGCTTAATAGGATTGGTAAAAGGCAGTAGTTATGAGGATAATGATGATGGAGCAGCTGAGCTGTCATTACTAATGAAGAGATTCAAAAAGTGGAACCGCAAATACAGAAACCTAACTCTAAATCAAAAATTGAAAAGCAGAATAGTCAGTACTAGACAACCTTGAAGAACGGAAAATCATCTATCATAACTGCAACAAATCCTGTCACATCAAGCCCTGTTGTCCTCAAAATCGACACGACCAAGAAAAGAAATTGAAAAGAAGAAGTTTTACAGCCACATAAATACAAGTGACGATAATAAAAGAACTAGCAATGAGAGAGAAAAAGCAGATCTATGCTTTCGAGGTAATATAACTGATAGCGATGATGATGATGATGAGCCAAGCGAGGTATCAAAACTCACTCACTCATAATTACTTATATATTTCCACGAAGTAAATGGTTGTTTCGAAAGACTTAGGGAGAAATACGCTAAATTGAATCACAAAGAGATACTTTGATAGATTAAATAAACATCTTGATCAATTAGTTAAAAACTATCAAAGTAAGATCCCTAAGTGTGATTAGTGTCCATCACTCCAAAAAGAGATTAAAAATCAGAAATTAAAATTAAATCGCTTGAAAATGAAATTCTGATTTTGAAAAAGAGTGAAAATACTAGAAGAGAAAATTCTATTAAAAAGTGTACTTAATTATTAAATGAAAATGAATCACTTAAAAAACAAGTCCAACAATTGTCTGCAACTTTAGGAAAATTTTCCAAAGGAGAAAATTCGTTAAATATGTTATTAGGGAAACAAACTAATATTGTTAGACAAGGACTTAGGTATAATCAATCTGAACGGGCTAGAAATGTAATTAACCAAGTCAAATCCAAGTGCATAATTTGTAGAAAAATTGGACACAATCAAAATATTTGTTGGTATAGACTCAAACACGTGAAAACTATACCAATTTGAGTTCCAAAAGGCACGAATATAAAATTCCTCAAAGTTAAACAAATCTGGGTGCCAAAATGAACATATATAAATAGTTTAGGGTCCCCACAAACTTATTTTTCGAAATCTTTTACCACTAACAACCATGGACCTATAAAACCAAATAGGTCACAAAAATCTTCTCTCGTGTAGGTATGGTGGCAGACTAAGGAACAACAACAGTGTTATCTGGATTCTGGCTGTTCCAGAAACACAAAGGGCGTCAAATCAAAGTTCCTTAGCCTAGTATAAGGTGGTAGAATCACAATGGGCAACAATGAAAAATTACCGTAAAGGTAAAAGAGGTAATGGTATATTCTGAACGATATATTTAATGCGATAATCAGGACCATAATTTGATCAGTCAGTTATGTGATAATGAATATTGATTATGATTCTGACTTATAAAAATTGCTGGCGAATTTTCTTTTTATGACGAGAACGCTACAATCATTGAAATACTTTATAAAAATTTGTTTGGATTAATGATGATGTTTTGATGATTACTCTTGATACACATGGATATATTTATTTCTGAATCTGACATTACGCATGGCTTCAAATCAATTCCATTTTGCTGTAAAAATGATCTTACGGAAATTATTGAAACTTCGTCTGGTCTATCATATCCAACAAATGATAGTTTTGAGTCAAAGAAAATTCAGATGTAGATCACACTGGTAATCTAGTTGATAGAAAAATTACTAGTGGAACGTGATTTATGCTGAGATATTCATTAGTTGCATTGCATTTTCAAAGAAAAAATCGGCATATTTTTCATTTCAAATAATTTTCAAATTAGTAGACATTTTTCTTATAAAAACCTCCTTCGAGAAAATATTTTTTTGTTGACCTTGTTTCAGATTAGTCATGTTAGAAAATTTGATTTTATAATTATTTTTGGACTTAATCTTAAGTAACTACATTGACTAATCTGATTCCCTATTGATTATCAAAAAAATAAATAGTGATTGAAAAAGTGATGAGTGTCGATATTAATCATATATTATAACTTAAAACAGTATAATTAGTAAATTTCTTTAGAAATTTAAACAAGAGTTATAAAAACTTTTTGTTTGGTAAAAATTCCTTGACCATCTCTATTGCTATCATATTTCTATCAATCATCATTCCTCAAAATCTAATATAGTATGTCAATATGTGGTGTTTTAAATAGGAATCATTTGTTTTTCAATTTATTATATTTTTAAAAAATAAAAACATCCAAAGTATTCACTCTCATTTAAAAGTCCTCATGGTTATGCATGGGTGAATTACTTGGAATTTTTGATTATGTGCTTCCATGCTTCTTTAAAAGTCCTCACAGTTATGCGTGGTTAGAAGATACTTGAATTCATTTTTTAATGAAAATTTGGAATACTACTAATCTCATTTAAAAGTCCTAACGGTTATGCATAGTTAGTAGATATTCAAATTCCTTAAATAAGTGTACCACAATTTGTACCACAAATAGACACAATTGTATGGTTTTATATGATTACATTATCCATATCACTCTAAAGTAGAATATGCGTCTAACAGAGTATTTATGATTTTTGTTTGATTTTTTATTGAAATTTAATATTTATATTCGATTGAGTTTTAATGATGTATTAATATCTATCACTTTATCTCTAATTTTCTAATATTATTACTCTTTTGTTGATAACAAAAGGGGGAGAGAAAAGTTAAGATTTTGACAAATATAGGTCAAATATTATTTGTATTTGCATCTAGTTTCATTTGCATATTTTATTTATTTTTATGCATATATGAAGGGGGAGTTTTGTGTAGAGAGGGAGCATTTAAATAGGGGAAGCAAATTGAATGATCAAATACATTTAATATGTTCAAAATGTTAAATATTGTTATCATCAAAAGGGGGAGATTGTTGATTATGCAAGTATATGATTTTTGTTTGATGATAATAAACATATATATATATATATATTCATTTAAATGTATTTGTTAATGTACTATTTTATTTTCCACATAATTAAATAAATAATATATAATTTAAATTCAAACACATATTTTATTCAAACAAATATTTACAATTTTGAATAATACAAATTTGAGCTCTCACTATATGTACACAATTTCGATTACAATACAAATTCGATTACATCACAATTTATCATTTACATTAGCACCTCACTACGTTTCACTCATTCACCCTTATTTACCTTCAACTCTATTCCAGATTGAATCCAACATCTGAGCAATCTGCAAAATAAACACTAACGCAGTAAAATTGAAAAGGAAATATTTTGCAGTAAAAAATAAAATGTGTAATTTTGAAAATATCATTTTCCTCAGTTATTTGGGTTGTTCGTCATCGTTTAATTTTGAATTCATCAAACATGAACATTTGTGACATGGACAGTGTATCACTGTACATGCCACAAGGCCGTGCACACCGATATACACTTGATAAAATTACAGGGGCAGGTGAGCACAAGGTCAAACCCGAATCAAAAGACGGGTTCAACTCAAACGTACACATGAATGCTATGATCAAAGACTCAAATGGAACCAAGACTGCAATATGCTCAAATATAAAAAGGTCAAAAAGAAAATGGAACAAGCGATAGTGCAACAGCCTCAAAATCAGACCAAAATCAACATCAAGTATACATGATCAACATGCAATATCGACAGTGGAGTTGAAATAATATCAACATAACAATGCAACCCAGATTCAAACCCATTTCCAATAACCAAAGGCAAGCCCATTTATAATATAAAACTGGTTTGAAGCAATAAATGCAACTCGGTACAGCATGAACCAGATAGGCCAGTGAAAACAAGCGGTACAAGACTGAAGCAGACACATTGCAATAGCAGGAAATGAGGTCAAATGAAGACACGAATATCATAGGCACTGCAATATGAATACAAAGACAGTACAAAGCATCTAGTTTTTTTTCCAAAATGATATATATAAGAAGTCCCAAAGTAACATGAGTCAAATATGCAAGTGAAGATAACAAGTGCATCAACATATACACCATACATAGCATATCAGATTGCAACAATACTTGCAGTACAAAAACAGTGTGCACTAATATACATAAACACGAATGAAACTGCAACAAGCCTCAATAGAAAATAATGAAGTATTCAGTGTATAGCATATTCAAGTGCATTAGACCACACAAGTGCACATGGGATCTAATGAGATGGAACCAAACAGTCGAGACAACTCAAGTGAAGACTACAAGTGCAAAACAAAGTAAAGCAACACTGCATATATATGTATGTATGTATATATATATATATATATATAGGCATTTTTACTGAAGTGATGAACCAACATACTATGCAACATAAAGATGGAGGCAGTGAATATATACAGTGATATGTACAAAACATGTCAAAGACTGCAACTCTACGTCAACTACAAGTGATCAAGCATTAGGTCGAAAACACTACAGAACAGTTGTTATGAACCATTTAGTGCCGAAGTAAATATCATCACAGATTCAACTGGACGAAGTCATGGAATAGCAAGGAGATCGATCTATTCAAGTTAAATGTCAAACTCAAAATATTTTCACTAAATCAAGTTTGCAAACCAAATCGAAAACAACTGCAGTTTCAAATCAAACTATGCCGAGGTCATTACAAATTCACCGAGCCAAAACTTCCAGAGAATCAAAACCGTGATAGCTAAGGAATCGAGCAAAGTCAAAATCGAGGCGTGTTAACCAAGCAATCAAATATATGAATTTGAACAAGTCAAAGAAATCGCAGTCATTAAAACATAATCAAATGGCCGAGAAAAACTAATTGACAAATTCAAATGATTCAATACGAACGAGAATATAGGAATTCAAATCCTATTTAAACCCGGTCATCATCGGCCTAACAGATCATTCGAGTTCAAGCAACAAAGAATAATCATTCAACTCGAATCAAAAGTCAAGCATAATCAAAATCGAAAAGGCAATTCACATACCAATTCAAAATAGAAATTCGAACTCGACTAATTGGAAGCGACCGCAAGCCAAACTGAAGAAGCATTGAAGCCAATTGTGAACGACCAGCAATTGATTAGAATCGGCACTCCAGATTACAGAAACCCTAAAGTTGTGGAAAGAGGAGAGACCTAAGACGAACGAGTAAAAAGGATGCAGACATTATCTTTCAAGAAAAGGATACCGGCCTATATTACAAAACGAACAAGGGGCTTCTTTTAACTTGGGCCGGTGTTTTTTATTTGGGCTTTAATATTTAAAGTAGGGTTTCTAGTTTTTTAAATTTTTTCTTTTAAACGATTGTATTGTCTAGTCGTGTGACTAGAGGACAAACTGCGTTGGTGTAGTTCGAGAATTCGCAACTCAGTGGCTGAGTTGTGGCAGAGTTTTAAGCATAGAGTTAGGTTAGTCGATAGCGGTGTCATGAGTTTACGTGTGTGAGCATCAGACTACTTAATTTCTATTAGAAACCTTGGGGGCAGCACGTAGGCAGGGTTTTGCCAAAGCTGGGTAAATCTATGTTGTTCTATTTCTACATTTATTATTCTGCTATTACCTGTGCTTTATTATTCTACTGCGATCAGTGCTGTGATTATTTGTATACTTCTTCAATAAATTTTTATAATTAATAGTATCACCCTATTCACCCCCCTATAGGGTGAAATCGATCCTACATATTGTTTTGACTCCCTTTGCATTACAACACAACTTAGGAAGGACGATGCTAAAGGTGGAGACTTTAATAAGGCTTGTGGTGGTAGACTATTTATTTACTTGTTATTTTAGGTTGTTTCTGATGTACCCATGAAATAAAACCAATGTTGTACTTTTGGAATATTGTGGATATATACGGTTATTGTTAGGATTTGATATTATGGATATGTTGTTATCATTTTAAATGACATTTTGAAATTTGTATGAAACAGGTACTATTGTTATTATTATATTTTATCATTCCGTTGTCAAACTCTGAATGTGTAGATAAATAGCTCTGTATTGTTCTTTTTACCAACCAACAATCATCTTTGAGATAGTTCTAAGTTTCGATAAGCCTTTTCTAGGTTGGAATTTAGGTCGATTTTAGGGAAGATTGTTATAGCCTGGCGACGGGACCAAAGGATTAATTGACCATCACTATTCGTATAGGTTCTTTGGCTAGGCCTTGAGGTGGAACCGAAGTCTTCTCGTCTATCTCCCTTGGATGGGTGCTTCGGCTAAGACTGAGGGCAAGACCAAAGTCTTATTTAAGCATCACTCTTTAGATGAGTGCTTCGGCTAGAACTTGCAGTGAGACCGAAGGCTTCTCATCTATCTCCCTTGGATGGGTGCTTTGGCTAGTCTTGGCTCTAGGACTAAAGGATTATATGACCTTTTTTTGGGATATAAGGTGTGCTTTTGCTTAAGAAATCTCGCTAACCTCATCAGGTTAGGAGCTAAGTCAAACATATAACATCAATGTCTAGGGGTTAGAAGGAATCTTTTGAAACCTTTTATTTCTTTTCTCAAAGTATTGCAATTCTTGTCCTTGTTTTGCATTTTTATTAGATTTGCTTGACCAATAGAAGTCTAGAAGTAAAGATTTTTTTCAATCTAAACTTTTTGGATTACTTGCCTTGTATTTTATTCTTCTTATTAGCTTTTTAATTTTAAACCATTCTCCTTGTAATATTTCTTGAACTATAATTTGGAGATTTTCTATTGATATTTCATGGCTCACAACATGGTTTTGGCTAAAACCAAAAATTTCTTATTGGTTCTTGGTTTTATTCATAGGCATATGTGATATCTTGGCATAGTGGAACCTTTACTTTGTCAAGTATGTTTTAAATTCTAACGTTGATGGAAAATTGTATATCTAGTGGCTATTTTTTACTTGAGTTTTATATGACCACAAAATTAGAGATAGTCCCTTTAATCTCTTGACTGAATTGCTCTTTGGGGGCACTCTTGATTCTCTTATTTGTAGCTTCTGTTGCTTATGTACTTTGGGGCTTATTCCATAAGCAATGCCTCGACTTCTCCCCATTTTGGTAGAATAGTTAATTACCGCTATTTGCAAGTTCGGCATCTATCTTGGGGTAGATAATTTATTATTAAACAAGTCGAAAAGGCCAAATTTTAGTGGTGGAAATTAAATCACTCAGGGTAACTAACGTCTTTGTCTTATTGTTTTCTTTGTAATCTCCATATTTTGAAATACTCTCTATGAAATCCTTTATTGAGCCCTAATTAATACTCGTATCCACTTCTTTTGACTTACTCCTCTTAGATATAGGATCGACTAATCCCTTCTTGTAGTGCATTGTTGATTATAGTGTTGGAAGGTGCTTAACATCTTTAACTCCTTTGATTCATTCCTATCTTATAACATCATTCCCTTTATCAGTGTCTACCTAATTATCTGTATGCTTATATTTGCGACCACTTATTCTTCATACCCTTTAAATTATTTAGTTACCGTTTATCTTTTCAATATCTATTGCATTGGAATATCTCTAGGTCGAAATTTCTGGAAGACATGCATAAAGCAAGGAATTGAAATATAATTTTGTCTTGATCATATGATGGCAGCAATTCATCATCCAAATGTGAATAAAGAAGTCTGATAATCTTTGTCTCAAGATTGAAGATTTGGGCTTTTATATTAGGAAAAGATCCATATTTGGTAGATTTATGCTCTTGGTTGATGAGATCACAAAACCTTTGCTTGTCTGAAAACTTGTCTGAAGGGGAGAATTTAGATAATGCCTTTTCTTACTAATATTCTAACAAAAATCATTAACTATTAGGTTGGTAGTGACATGCTTTTATTAATTACATTTTCCATTCAACAATTCATTGCAGCATACAACTTGGCTCTTGTTTTCGAAGTAGGAATTGGATCTGTTAAAATATAAAAGAGAAGAGAATTATAATTTTAGAGGAGAATAGACAATTTTTTTTTTGCTTTTTGTCTTGCCTACAACGTGCATACAACACAACAAAATGACCAAATATATAGTGGTTTACAACCCTTACAAACGGACATAACCTTTTTGAATAGACACCCTTTCACTTCAATAGACATGACTTTACTTAATAGACACGACTCTTCATTTCAATAGACATGACTTTTCAGTGAACGGACACGACTCTTCACTGAACAGATATGACTTTTCATTCGAATAGACATGACTCTTCATTCGAATAGATATGACTTTTCACATCATCAGACACGACTCTTTAATTTTGGTTTACACCAACAATGCCTCTCCTAAACCAAAATTCCTTCGAACACCCAATGCAGCAACAATTCTTGAGAAAGCAGTCCCTCCAAGCGGCTTTGTGAAGATATCAGCAATTTGTTCTTCACTTCGACAATACTCAAGACTCACTTCTTCTTCACGAACGAGTACTCGTAGAAAATGGAAACGTAGACGAATATGCTTTGTTCTTCCATGCAAAATAGGATCCTTTGAGACAGAGATAATAGAACTATTGTCGCAATAAATGATCGTAGGATCTTTTTGCTTGAACCTTAGATTTTCAAGAATTCCTCTTAGCCATAAAGTTTGACATCCTGCTAGAGATGCTGCGATGTACTCCGCTTCGGTGGTAGAAAGTGCCACAACTGGTTGTTTTTTTGAACACCAAGAAATAATTCCACTTCCAAGGTTAAATGCATAACCCGAAGTACTCCTTGAATCATCGATGCTTCCACCTAGATCGCTGTCCGTATATCCAACAAGCTTCACAGGCATATGAGCTTCATAGAAAATGCCATAGTCAATAGTTCCTTTAACGTATCGTAAAATTCTTTTTTCAGCTTTCCAATGGTTTGAGAAAGGCTTCTCCATGAATCTTCTAATCAAGCTTACTGCGTACATGATGTCGGGTCTTGTAGCAGTGAGATACATCAAATTTCCAACTAGGCTTCGAAAAATAGTTGGATCCACAAACTTTCCTTCACCATGTTTGCACAATTTCAAACCTGCAACACAAGGAGTTGAAACTGGATTTGCATTCATCATATTGAACTTCTCCAATAGTTGAGCAGCATATTTTTCTTGCGAGATAAAAATCTCACATTTTGATTGCTGAACACCTATCCCTAGAAAATGATGTAATTCTCCCAAATCCGTCATCTCGAACTCCTTCATCATTGAATTTTTGAATTCAGATAACATCTCCATATTATCTCCAGTAAAAATCAGATCATCTACGTATAAACTCACGATCATGAAACCTCCTTTTGAATGCTTCTTCATATAAAGAGTGTGTTCAAAAGGACACCTTTCAAAGCCATTCCTCAAGAAGAAATTATTGATACGATCATACCATGCACGGGGGGATTGCTTCAGCCCGTATAAAGCTTTCCGCAACTTATACACCTTTTCCTCTTCGCCCTTCTTCACAAAACCAAGAGGTTGTTGAAGATAAATTTCATCTTGAAGAAAACCATTCAAGAAAGCTGATTTCACATCCATTTGCAGCAGCTTCCAGCCATTTTGGACAGCAAGAGAAATCAACAATCGAATTGTATCAAGTCGAGAGACAGGAGCGAATACCTTATTGACATCTTCCCCTTCCTTTTGCTTATACCCCTTCGCAACCAAACGTGCTTTGTGCTTGTTGATGGAGCCATCAAGATTTGTTTTGGTTTTGAACACCCATTTTACACCAATGGCTGATTTGTGTGAAGGCAAAGTGGTAAGCTCCCACGTACCATTTTTCTCAATAGACTTGATTTCATCCTTCATTGCATTCACCCATTTTTCTTCCTTTGATGCTTCTTCATAAGTGATTGGATCTTCTCCCGCAAAAAATGCAAAATATACATGATTCGTAGTGTCAACTTCTTTGGTTGCATCATAGATTTCTCTCAAGGATCGCGTCCTTCTTTCCGTCGTTGGTGGTGAATTTTGCTCCTGCTCAGCCCCATTATTTTTAGGTTGTTGTTCTTCAATACCAACATCAACATCAACACCTTGTTCCAAAGAAGTTTCCTCTTCAAGATTTAGAGTTTGCCATCCAGGTAATTCTGCAAAATCTGAAAAATTATAACAGCCATTTTCATCAAAGCGAACATCTCTGCTGATAATCATCTTCTTCGTCTTCGGATTGTAAAGCTTGTAAGCTTTAATCCTTTGGCTATAACCGATGAAAATGCTTTTTTCAGATTTGTCGTCGAGCTTCGATCTTAAAGCATCAGGAATATGAGAGTATGCAAGACAACCAAAAGTTTTTAAATGAGCAACATTTGGTTTCTTACCATACCAGACTTCATTTGGAGTGGAATCCTTTAAGCTCTTCGTTGGTGATCGGTTGATTAAGTAAACGGTACAAGAGACCGCTTCAGCCCAAAAACATGCAGGCAAGTTCTTATTCTTCAACATGTATCTGACCATATTCATTATTGTTCGATTTTTACGCTCTGCGACTCCGTTTTGTTGAGGTGAGTACCTAGCAGTTAACTCATGGCGGATTCCATGATTTTGGCAGAATTCTTCAAACTGAGAGGACATGCATTCTCCTCCATGGTCACTCCTTAGATTTTTTATTTGATGACCAGAATGTTTTTCAACTTGAAATTTGAACTCTTTGAAGCAAGAGAAGGAATCTAATTTTTCTTTGACACAGTAAACCCAAAATTTTCTTGTGTAATCGTCAACAAATAACAAGAAATATCTGCTGCCTCCAAGCGATGACACTTGCATTGGTCCACAGAGATCGGTGTGAACAAGCTCCAGAGGTGATTGAGAAATCCACTTCGATTTGGATGGGAAAGATTCACGATGTTGTTTTCCCAATTGGCATTCCTCACATGCTTCGTTTATCGCTTCAAGTTTAGGCAGCCCTCGGACTGTTTCTTTGGTAGACATCTCCTTCAAACTCCGAAAGTTTAGATGCCCAAACCTTTCATGCCATAACTTGGAAACTTCATCATTAGAAGTAGCAATCATGCACGTACTGCTCACGATGTCAAGTTTGATCGGAAATAATTTGTTGGATCCCATCACAATATTTGCCACTTGTTGGCCGTTCTTCTTCATGCTACATTGATCTCCAACGAATCGAAAATCAAATCCTTTCTTCAGCAAGTGACCGACGCTAAGAAGATTGCTGCGTATGCCTGATACATAAAGAACCTCCGACATTTTTTCAACTTTTCCAGCCTTGGTTTTGAAAGAAATTTCGCCAACATCTTGAATTTTGTATGATTTTGCATCTCCAATAGTAACCTGACCATCATCAGCTTCCACAAGACTTGAAAATAGATTTTTATTTCCAGTTATATGCCTACTTGCACCACTATCCAAGTACCATACGTTTTCAACATTTCCATCCGAAGCGATCAACAAAGATTCAGATTTTTCTGCTTCATTATGCATAAAACCAACAACTGGCTTCTTTTCAGGATGTTTTTTTCTTTCCAACAATCATTTTCTTTATGATCCGGCTTGTGACAGAAATTGCATTCAAAATATGATTTTTTGCCTTTGTATTTGCCTCGCGCCTTGTTATTTTGGAATGATGGTTTCTCCTCCTTGATTCTTCACGTTTTCCACTATTCCTGCTGTTACTTTTGCCATGGGATGGGCCTTGAACTTTTGTGGATGTGAATTGAGATTTTAAGGCTTGATCTTGAGAAGAATTTGTTTGTTTACTTCTCATCAAGATCCTAGCCTCATGAGCTTCCAGCCTTCCTTGCAAGCCTTCAAGAGAAAGTGAAGCAATATCATTTGATTCCTCAATTGCAACCACAATATGATCGAACTTGATTGGTAGGCTCCATAGAATTTTTTCAACGGCTCTTTGAGTCTCCACGACTTCTCCGTTTGAAGCCATCTGATTTATGATGGAAGTGAGACGAGTAAAATACTCTGAGATTTTCTCACTATCCTTCATTTCTAGCTTTTCGAATTCAGCTCGTAGTGACTGCAGGTGAACCTTTTTTACTTGATATTGGGCAGAATACGTTGTATTCAATATTTTCCAAGCCTCCTGAGCATTTGCAACTTTTGAAATTCTCTCATAAACTTGAATTTCAAGTGTATGATAGATTTGAAAGAGAGCCTTCCGATCTTTCTGTTTTTTTGCTTTTCAGAAGATCTCTTTGGGCAACTGTGAGTTGCGTCTCATCTTCCGACGCACCAACACCTTCTTCAACAACTGTCCACAAGTCTTGAGATTCAAGACAGAGCCTCATTAGATTGCTCCAATAATCAAACTTTTCACCGTTGAATCGAGGAATAAGGGAGACAGGGTTGTTTGACATTTTTCAACCAAGCTTTGATACCAATTTGTTAAAATATAAAAGAGAAGAGAATTATAATTTTAGAGGAGAATAGACAATTTTTTTTTTTGCTTTTTGTCTTGCCTACAACGTGCATACAACACAACAAAATGACCACATATATATAGTGGTTTACAACCCTTACAAACGGACATAACCTTTTTGAATAGACACTCTTTCACTTCAATAGACATGACTTTACTTAATAGACACGACTCTTCATTTCAATAGACACGACTTTTCAGTGAACGGACACGACTTTTCACTGAACAGATATGACTTTTCATTCGAATAGACATGACTCTTCATTCGAATAGACATGACTTTTCACATCATCAGACACGACTCTTTAATTTTGGTTTACACCAACAGGATCGCTTAATCAGAAATTCTGTTACAACTAATTAGATGAAAAATGATACTACTCAACTTATTATAAGAAAAAGCCCTACATTTGGTACGAATATCTTGTCATTATACTGACTATGCAAATATAGACTATTTCTTTTCTGAAAAACACTATTAAAGGTGCTATGCTTTGGACTTCATCATTGGTTAATAATCTATTTTCTAATAAAATAATCCCAGAATTTGTAAATTCTTTATTCCACCTTAATAAGTACTCTCGTAGATAACTCAACGATACATACTTAACCATAAAATCATGATATCCGACCGTGTGGGTTGAGTACTCATATTCTGACGATGGTTTTGTAAATTTTGAGTAGTCGGTAATTCATACTCTTTTACATTTCTGGGAGTTTGTCTAAAATAGGGGTTATATCGATATCTTATTTTGGAAATTCCATTGATCTTCATGCTTAAGGGCATACACTTCGATAGTAGGAATACTACCTATTCGATTCACTAACTTGAAGAATGACATTTCAAGCTCCGTTATTAAATAAGGTAATCTGGAACTTCATAGATTCACCATTTTGATGATAAAGAATATGGCCTTGGTTAATAGATAGCTCTTACTTTCACTTTTCTAGAAATTTCAATAGTGGGAGTTTCACCACCCAAATAATAAGATCAAGAGAACCAGTAGTCCATAAAGACATTGCTTAATAGGAAACCTATGCTCTAGAATGAAGATTCTTTCTAGGAATTTTGTCTGAAGGACGAGACCGTAATAATACCTTATCTCGAGAATCTGATTAATCATGACGAAAGGAATATATTTTGATTATTAAGAGTTTTATTATCCAGATAATAATAATAAGAAAACTAAAAGTTCGTATAATTAGCAGATCGATCATCGTATATAAGAAAACTTGGATCCAAGCTTCATGGTGGAAAATCAAAATCCTGTTTTAGATGAGAAATCTTTCTTTTGTTGTGATTACAGAAAATCCGTAATTTCAAGAAATTTCCTTAATTTTCTTCTGATAAAAAGATTCATCGTCCTAAATAGTATAAAGCCTTTGCCTTTTCTCTTCTCATAATTTTTCTTCAAAAGTAGAGGTTTATCCTATAATAATAAAGAAGGTCCGAAAACCATTCAATGAAGAAACCCATTGTTGCTTAACAAGAGATCTGAATTCATATTCAGAAATAACAGATACAGATTCTTTAGCTTTCTAGATATTCGTCTGAAGTAGAAGACCATGATAATATCTATTCTTGAAAACTCTGTTAATCATGATAAAAAGAAGATTCATGTTCGGTAACGAGAGCAAGAATATTGTGGTTATCCTATGGAAATTACTCATCAGAGTAACATACTTTAGTGGTTGGGATTTATTTAGAAATAGTTGTAAAAACAGGGAAGCAATTCAATAAAGAAGTCCACTATTATGCTCTATTATCAAAAAATAATCCATACTTGGTAAAGAAATCTAGAGTTTCATAACCATGTACCATTGATGATAAGGTATATGGTTTTGAATAGCGGATAATTCTTGCCTTGGTGCAAAGGAACTTAAATCCTCGATTAGTGAATCAGAAAAATCTCTAATAAATAAACAACACGTATTCTTGATTATAATACAATGAAAATTGTAATTTGGCAATAAATATTTATTTATAATTTCACAAATTTTAGGAATTTTATAAGTTCATTATTGCATCACCTCTGTTGCATCACCTCTGTTTATTATGGTATCATCTGTGTTACTCCTTAAAATGATAAATTGGCTTTAATATACATTTGATTTTTGGAAAATCATTTTTTTTTTTTTGAAAGTAAGTAAATGGGCCAAAGCCCAAACAAACACGGGTAAAAACACCCGAAAACCCAACGCAAAAAACTAAAACACTTAAACCCTAACGCAAATTAGGGCAGCCGACATACATTCACAGAAAAACAAAAAGAAAAAACATGGAGACGAGAGGAGGCGATTCAATATTATCTTCCTCCCGTCTTCCTGCTGCACTCGCCTCTCTCCCAATAAGATAGGCTTTGATTAAACTTGTTGCGCATGCTAGAATCAGCAGTATTTGAGCTCATGTGAAGATTCGAAGCCATTTGTTGCCTTGCTTGACTGAAATCTGCAGATCTGTTGTTAATTAAACCCAGATCTGTAGATTTGTAGTTGTTTACACCATCACTAGAGCAATAGGTTGGAGGCTCGTACTTGTCTCGGTTCATTCTCTGAAAGTTGCTAAGATCAGTATGATGAGTCTTCGGACTGAGAAGATATTGTTCAATATACTTGCCTCCAGCCTCTTTACTCCAATAATCCGCCAGAAAATCAAATCTGGTCTGATTTCTGATCTTATTCTTAGATTTTTGAAGAATAATTTTGCTTTCATTTTCGATAATAGTCCATCTCTGCTCTTTGGAAAGCTTTATGTTGTTGTGAGTACGATTGTTTCTTTCCTTCCATATATGATAAACAGTAGTTGTTAACAGAATATGAGCAAAGTCTCTTTCACGCGATTTGTTTCTGAAATGCTTGTTGATGTCAGTAATAATATTACCCAGATGCATGCTGTTAGAATTGTTCATCGCCAATTTAGATTTGATTTGATTCCAAAAGTAGTAACTGTAATTGCATTCAAAAAATAAATGAGACACATTTTCATTCAATAAATTACATAGGGAACAGAGTGAGGTGTTATTTCTGCCCCACTTATTGATAATTTTCAAAGTTGGCAATCTGTTGTTAATCGCAAAATATGTGCAGATAGCCATCTTTGGATTATTTACTCTGTTCCATATGCAATTATACCAATCTACAGTATGCTGCTTATTTCTAATGTGCTCCCAAGTTTTTTTAAAAGAGAACTTACCATTGCTGCTAGCTAACCATTCCCAATAATCACTATCTACATCATGATCTAATTGAATATTACTGATAGGAATTTTATGAGGATTTGTGATAGGATGCAGTTGAGGCTGCCATTGATTATTATTAATAATGATATTAACACAAGCATTAGCTTCACCACATATAGCAAGAGTATCCCAACCAACCTTGTTAATAAAAGATTCATTCTGAAACCATGGGTCAAACCAAAAGCTAGTTTCATGCCCAGCTTTAAATTTCCTTTGAATTAAAGATTTACCTAAATCTCTGCATTTTAAAATTTGAGTCCAAGTGTTGGATTGATTACACTTAGGTAAAGTAGTCCAAAAGTTTTCATTTTTGAGGTATTTGAAAGACATCCATTTTGACCATAAAGAATCTCCATTTATAAATCTCCAAAAAAGCTTTAATTGGCAAGTTAAATAAAGGTCATTAAGGTTTCTGATACCAAGCCCACCTTCTTTTTTGGGTTTGCAAACTTTATCCCAACTAACTTTATGATATTTACCTCTCCAAAGAAAATCAGCACACCTGCTTTCAATTTTTTTAATAGTAGCAACAGGGATGTGATGAGTTTGAAACCAGTATAGAATAATGGCATACACCACAGTTTTAATTAACTCAATCCTACCAGCAATAGATAGAAGTTTGCATGACCAAGTTTCCATTCTGTTTTGAATATTATCAATCAGATATGAGCAATCACTGTCTTTAATTTGATTAGTTGATAGAGGAAGCCCTAAATATTTAATAGGAAGAATACCTTCACTTACATTGAGAACATCTAAGACTTCCTTTTTGTACCTGCAATATTTGCTGAAATATGTCTTTGTTTTGAATTCATTAATTTTCAGACCAGCATATTTGTACATAAGCCTAAAAATCTCACTAATGGCCTCTGCATTGTTTTTGTTAGCTTTAGAGAACACCATAAGATCATCAGCATAAATCAGGTGAGTAATGGTTGGTTGCACTCTATTTATTGGAGAATATTGCTTTTAATAGTTTCAATATCAATAAGAATAGAAAAATATTCCATAGCTAAGGTAAAAAGATAGGGAGAAAGAGGGTCTCCCTGTCTGATACCCCTATTACTCTTAATAAATCCCTCAGGTTTACCATGAAATAATATAGAGAAGGTGGGTGTATTAATGCATTCAAAAATTAATTTACAGAACTTCTCAGGAAAATTCATGCATTTCATAATATGGATGATAAAATTTCTGTTTACTTTGTCATATGCCTTTTGGAGATCAACTTTTAGACACATATTATCCCCTTTTCTATTATTGAAGTTTCTAACCATTTCATGTGCCAGCAAAGAATTTTCATGAATAAGCCTACCTGGAATGTAAGCACACTGGTTTTCAGAAATTAAAAAGGGGAGAAACAATTTTATTCTATTACTTAAAATGGTAGAAATGATTTTATAGACAAAATTGCAGCAAGAGATTGGTCTGTAATCCTCAATACAAGAAGGATTCTTGTTTTTAGGAATTAATGTAATGAAGGTATGATTGAAACTTTTAAGTAATTTACCTTCATTCATAAATTCATTAACAACTTTAGAGATATGATCTTTAATGTTGTCCCAATGAATTTTGAAAATTTTTGCATTGAATCCATCTGGGCCAGGACTTTTGTTGTCACCAGCATTAAAAATAATAGCTTTTATATCATCTATACTAACAGGAGCTAAGAGGATATCAGCAGCATTATCATTTAACACTTGCTTACAAACAATATCAGGAAAATTAATATCATTAGATTCAGTGAAGTATAGCTGAGAATAGTAATTAATAGCTTCATTGACAATCTTATCAAATTCATTTATGCATTCACCCTTGCTGTTAATGATTTTACCTATATTGTTAATATGCCTTCTACTGCTCATTTTAGCATGAAAAAATTTGGTGCATTCATCACCCATAGTAAGCCAGTCAACTTTAGCTTTTTGCTTGTAATTGACAGTGTTTTTATGAAGTTCTTGTGAAAGCTTAGCTTGATTAGAAAAGAATTTATCAATAATATCAGCATTACCAGGGTTTTCATCAGCTAACTTTTGTAGAAATTTTCCATCTTCTCTAAATTTGTTTAAACAGTCATTCTCATTGAAATTATTCTTATTCCAGTTTTTGATTTTATGTTTTGCATTTTTAAGAAAATTGCTAAATTGGGCTTGATAAGAACCATTGTTAGGAAATGTAAAACAATCTTTAATCATATCATTATAATCACTGTTTAAGACCCAACCATTTTTAAATCTAAAAGGAGCAGCTTTAAGATTATTATTAACTTGGTTTTGGAAAAAACTTAGTAACAAAGGAGTATGATCACTTGTGTTTTGCTCAATAGAGTAACAACAAAATTTTGGAAAAGTAATACAAAAATTTTCATTAATTAAGACTCTATCAAGTTTGCAATGGATATTTTTCTCCTTTCCAGATATCCAAGTGTATTTATTACCATTTATATTAGGTTCAATAAGCCCAGATTCAAGTAAAAATTTATTAATTCTTTCAAGCTTGCTATGGGGGATTTTATTACCACCAAATTTTTCATTGACATGGAAAACAATATTAAAATCACCTAATATAATCCAAGGGAAATCATAACTTTGACTAAGGGATTTTAATCTATACCATAAACTATTTCTTTCATTCTCAAAATTGCTGCCATAAATATTGGTAATTTGAAGTGAGAAATCACCAACATTTTTGAAGTTACAGTCTATATATTGAATATCCTTATTGCAATTGACCAAAGTCCAAATATTAGTATCCCATATGACAAGGATCCTACCTTTACTACCACAGTCATTATTGTTTGTGGATTTCCAATTATTGGATAGCTTAAAACAAAATTTCTCAGTATTAGAATCATCCATCTTATTTTCTATGAGAGCAATTATAGATGGTTTATATATACTAATCATATTTAATATGTCAGTTTGTTTAGCTGGGGAATTCATACCCCTAACATTCCAGGCCATAATAGACATAATTAAAAAAACTGATAAAATAATAAAATAAAAAATAAACAGGTGTTTCAGATTGAACCTGATACACTGCTACCCTTCCCCTTCTTCTTTTTCTCTGAGCTTTTAGCTTTAAGCCTTGTGGTCATTTCATTCCAATCTGGATTGATTGATATGTATTTTTGTCCAAAAGCTTTCTTCTCTTTATTAGTATTCTTATATTTACCGCTAGCTTTAGTCTTTGGGATATGTAATTCAGATATGTCAAATTGTCTTTCAGGTTCCTCCATAACGTTATCAGACATTGAAGCAATATAACTTTCTGGGATTTGAATTCGAGAGATATCAAACTCCTCAGCATTGCGGGGGCAAAGTTGAGTGGATGCCACCATTGTCCTCAACTTCTGCAGCAGTTTCTGATGGAGATTCACTCTCCATATTACGTACTGAGTTCTGATTTGAGCTCGAATGCAATGTTTTATTTGTTTCTGTTTCAAGATTATCTGTAACTAAACATAACTCTGAAATGGGAGGGATTTCAGAGTTAAAGACCTCTTTGTTCTTGATACCCTCCATAGATCTGCACTGTAAACTGTCTTTTGAATTTACTTTTTTGTCTTCAGTATGATGACCTTCCAAGGCAGGGATCTGATCATCTTGATCAGTGAGCAAATGCGGTGTTATTTCTCGATTGAAGATGATACCTTTCTGGTTGATTCGATCATTGTTCTTTTGAGTTCTTGAATCCTTTACAGTCTCTTCATTGTGATGCATTTCTTGGATTGTAGTATCTGTATTATTTTCTTGATCTATGCCCATTTCTTTATTTTGATTTTGAGCTTTGGGTATCCACCTTGGAACAGAGACACATTGCTCTCTAATGTGTCCAAAGCATTTACAGATACTGCACTTAGGTGGAATCCATTCATATTCAATTTTTTGGGTGATATTTTCTCCATTATATAATGTAAGATTTATTTCTTGAGGAAGTTCATCATTTGCAGAAACCTCCACCAGAAGACGAGCGTAATTCAATCTCGTTTTCAAGGTTGTAGCTGCATCCATCTTTATGGGTTTTCCAATAATGCTTGCCATAACGCTGAACGCTTCACGATCCCATAATTTGAGATTGACATTGGGTAATTTTACCCAGATCGGCATTGTACTGAGGAGATCCCTATCCATCTTTAGGGACGCAGACCATCTTCTCATTATGATGAGTTTTCCATTATAAAAATATGGGCCATTTTGAATGATTGAATTGCAATCTTGAGCTTCTTTAAATTTTACAATGAAGAATCCATTTTCTCTGGTAAAAATATCGAATTCTCCAACAGGTTTCCAAACCCGTTGAATATATGCTTTGAAAAACATATAATACGGTTTGGTTCCAACAACATAAACCAAAACAGAATTGCTCCAGCAATCAATAGCTCTTTTGCATGTTGATTCATTAATAAGACCATATTTCTTGCTATTGATTGTTATAGGAGCGATGGTTTCAAGATTGCATTCATCATCATTTGGCTCTTTAGATTGCTCAGAAACGATTTCAGCCCAAGATTTTTGTCCCTGTGCTTTATTCAAAGAGAAACTAGTGGGTTGCCGAGGTTGATACACATGATTTCTCAAACTCTGAGAAGGGATGGTCGACTTCTGACCATCTGTCTTCATTATTTCCGTCTGATTACCCTTTAGATTTCTCTGATAGCCAGGTTGATATGGTTGACGTTTCTTTTGTGATCTTGATTGAACTAATTGGAAACCATCTTTATCTATGATGATTCCATTGTTTGATTCTCTGATGTGAGATTCAGGTGGTCTGTTTTGATGTCTTGAGAGAGAAAGATGAGAGAGATTTCTGTGGGGAGAGAGATTTTCCCCCATGGCTGAGGAAAACCCTAGATTTTTTTTTAAAAAATGAAAAAAATCATTTATTCTCCTTACTTTATTTTATATTCCAATTCACATTTGATTATATTGAATTTTTGAGTGTTCCAATTTTTTGAATTTTGAAATTAAATTTGATTTTACATGCTTTAAATGACAATTTCTCTCACATACAGATAGATATACCTAAATACTTTCGCATTGTTCGTATTTTCCCATGATCATTCCATCGATACCAATCTTTTCAAAAGCTACCCACACTTGGATTTTTGCAAATAGATATGACCAATCATAGTCGTTCATTTGCAACTTTTTAATCCGTGGCTCTTTTTATCAAATTAGTTATATAGCATTGAACAACTCACTGAGTAAAGTCAATCCATCTAGAGTTTGGCTCGAAAGTAAAAAAAATGAGCTACGTATTCTTATTTTTTCTAGCACCATCTCAGGCCCAGAAATAACCATGCCACTTGATGTTGGTAGAGGGAGGCTGGGCTCCAAGATAGTGGTGGCCCTTGAATTTTTAAGGCGGTGTATGTGATGAATTTTGGCTCTAGTGAACTATAAATTTTCTGACCAACCCTATTGAATCGTCAATTTTTATGGCATTTTCAAGCGTTGATATGTAGACAGAATAGGTGGTCATGTTCATCATTAGTTGCTCTCTCTTACACGAATTTTCCAAGGCCTAATTAGCCCTATGATGGCACCAATCACCTGGACCGAAATAATTGCCATCGATGAACTTCATTTCTCACTTTGAAAAGATTTCCTAGAGCTCTAGTTGTCGTTAAATAATCCATTGAAGGTTGAAACTCATTAGTCAATAAGGTGAGGCTTATCGTGAGTTGATGGCCAGTGACCTATCACAGTTTGATTGAGGAACGAGCATGCTAAGTCGACAACTGATACTCAAACTCAATACACATAAATGGTCTATCGCTAGTGGATCGTGCTACCGAAGTTTGAAGGAGCCGACGAAGGTTTAGATGAGCTGTTGAAGGTTGGGGTAAGCTATCGAAGATTGAGAGGAGCCATTGCGTGTTGACAGGGATTATCGTATACTGTCGCAATTTTAAGATGACTATATTAGGTTAAAGAGGGAATTCACATCTTAAGAACCAACGTCCCAGACCTTGTCGCAAGTTGAAGATCGACGCTTCTTTAGCCGTCAATGGTCGAAGATCGATACAAGCTGTTGATTATAGTTGTCACGAGTTAAGAAAAGCTTAAATTAACTTACAATAGTATCTTACATTACATTATTTTTCAACATATTCAAAAGTCAATGGCTTTTCCAAAAATAATCAAATTTTCAAAATTCTTCGACCATTGTGCTCGAAAAAAGTTTACAATTTTTCAAAATTATTTTAAAATAATTTTTTTTTGAAATAAGGTCATTTTTTCATTTTTTAGAATGAATCCCCGAGTTCAACTCTTAATTAAAGCATCAAAATGTTAAAAAAGTTTTTGGTCCAACTTACAAATACTTTTAAAAATATACAAATTAGATAAAATTTCAAATATGCCTATCATCAAAATAGTATACATCCAAAATGTTCAAAATTCAAGTTATTCTTCTTTTATATGTAAATAATAGGAAATTTGTATACATTTGCAATATTTATTGTCCAGTGGTCAATATGCAAAAAGTACAAGTCATCTTCTTCGTTATAGTCCAAAAAATCAAGGATGACGTCAATATGCAATTTCTTATTTTCAAAATTCTTTTATTCAAAAGTTCAAGTCATCTTCTTCTACATTAGCACTAAAGGAGGTTTCAAGCTCTCATGAGAGCTTAGAAACGTCATGTTCAAAAAATGATTTGTGCTAAGTAAGAGAAGAAGAGAGGATCCTCTTCTTAAGTAAGCGTAAGTCTCTATTTATAGTGGTTGGAGAGTGACATTGATGGATTGGATTGGTCTGTTGAAGTTGATTAGATTAGTGATTTGACTAGATAAATGATCTTGATGGTGCCATTTGTCATCATCTTCGGATTATAGCAGTTCACATGGATTATTATCTTGGCCATAATATCAAATAAGGTGGCATGGTTGTATAGAAGTGCTTTGAAGCTCTATTACATAGAATTTCCTTCACATTTGTACACTACCTCTTCACATGGCTCATCGCTATTCCTTGATTTTGAATGTTGCCCACATCTTATTTTTTGCATATCTTTGAATAAATTATGTTTAATGTGGAAACAACATTATACTTTAATAAATATTTCTTATTGCGGCATCCTAAACCAACAATGGCTTATAATATCGACCTACGATGGGTTATGGTATCAAATTGCGATAGCCCTACTTCCTATATGTGATATTTTATTGTCAACAATCAATAGCCTTCATTCCTCAATATACAATGGTTCCAAGATGTGATAGTTCAAAGGATGATAGCAATGTAAACCCAACCTCCGATGGCTCTACCAATCAACATGTGATAGCTTTAAAACATCAACCTTCGATACCTTAGTTTTTCAAACATCAGTAACTTTATCTATCACCTTTTATGGCTTTATTTTTCAATCTTTGATCCCTTTGAAACATCAACCTTCGATAGCTTCATTTTTCAAACTTTGATAACTTAAACCTTTGATAGATTTACTTGTCAACTATCAATAACTTTGAAACATCAACTTCGATTGCTTTATTCAACAACATTTGATAGCATAATTTGTCAACCTTTGATAGCTATATTCACCAACCTTTCATAGCTTTACTTATCAACCTTCCATAGCTTTGAAACATTAACCTTCGTAAGCTTTATTCATCAACCTTCGATAACTTTAAAACATCAACCTTTGATAACTTTGTTTATCAACCTTCGATAGCTTTACCCATTAACCTTTGATACCTTTACTAGTCAACCTTTGATAACTTTAAAATATCAACCTTCAATAGCTTTATTCATCAACCTTTGATTGGCTTTACTTGTCAACCTTTGGTAGCTTCGAAATTTCAACATTAATAGCTTCGCTTATCAACCTTCGATGGCTTTATTCATCAAACTTCGATAACTTTGCTTATCAACCTTCGATAGCTTTCTTTATTAACCTTCGATAGCTTTCTTCATTAACCTTCGATAGTTTTACTTGTCAATCTTTGATAGCTTTGAAACACTAACCTCGATAACTTAATTTATCCCTGGAAATTTAGGAGTAATATAAACGATAAGGAGAAGTCAACCAACTCAAGATCCATCAATGAAGCTGAGAAGTACGTTCTTGGCATAGAGAGGAAATGGATCAACACACTCCTGCTAAAATCCTACGTGATTAGAGGTAGTAACAAGGGTGGAGTAGGATTGGATGATGTTCAAAATGCATAAAAAGATGATAAAGAGTCAAAATGCTATCTCAAAGGAGACATAGGAAAGTATCGCTATGATGACTCAGTTATCCCAAAAACAAAAGAAAAACCTTAGACAATCATCACCTTTCAACTTAGAAGAAGAGAGTTCTTCTTTATCAGATAGAAATCAAAGAAATGGTAAGTAGAAAATGAATAGGAGGGATGCTGGGGCATAAAAAATTGGATTTAGAAAAGCCCTAGTTCAAAGATTACAACTCAATACTGACCCATCACCACTCCGTACCGACTTATTTATGAGAACGATTATTAGTGATTATAATGGTGAACTTTATAAGGATGTGTATGTTGATCTTGAGGGAGTTGTTGATGGTCAGAATGTTGGTGTTTAGATGAATGCCGTTGAACCATCTTAGAAAGAACGATGACAACGAGGGTCTGGACGAACGACTCTCCCAAAGGCGGGTAGCTCATATTCACACAATTAACTAAGAATATCTGCAGAGCCAAACACTTGGGTTGTTCTTAATGATCATCGTCGAATTATCCAAGCTGGTCCAAAGTATATAGCTGATATAGTTAGAATGCTTCTAAATATGAATTAGCAAATAAGTAATGATAATTGGGGTTCATCGCCTAGTAGGACCCATTCACTGATAATATGTTATAGGCAAACTATCCCAAAAGTTTGCTATTCCAACGGTATCGTATTACAACGTAATGAAAGAACTGAGATAGCATCTTTTGAGATATAAATGACACATGAATGGTGCTATAACTATAGGTGCATTTAGATGAAGGTGCTTCTAAATATTTCTTAAAGGAGCAGCTACGATGTGCTTCACTCAACTCATGCCGGGTTCCATATCTTCCTTTGACTAATTAGCATGAAATTTCATGGAGCATTTCAGGCCCTATACAGCTAGACCCGAGGATGCGATGTCCTAATCAAACATTCATTAGAGTTTCAAAGAGACTTCGAATGATTTTATGAAATGATTTAACGATGTTATAACCCATAGTTTTGATGGTTTTGATTCGAGGCATTCATCCTAACATGGAATTTGGTATATGGCTAAAAAGGAAGTAGTCACCACTATGGAGGGGTTTTACCGTAAAGCATCCTTTTTCTATGCTTGGAAGAGGTAGATATGGAAGTTGGATCACTTGATGGTACGATATTGAATGATTTAGTATAATGAAATGCTATAATTAAACAAACCAAGGAGAGTGTCGCAAACGTTACTATGAATTTCAGGATAACATTTCAACGAGAGGAACCTAGGTGTCGGTGGGAAGAAGACATACGCAATGAAGCATTTGATATATATTAAACCTAAATACAATACTCTATTAAATGACTCTGTTGAGAACATCTACCTTGCCATGCAAGAAATTGAGAATTATTTGTGGGTGCCTTTAGGGGAGGCAATTGAAGAAGGAAGGCATATAGAGAAGTATTTTCGCTTCCACAAGATACACAGATACAATACCAACAAGTGCTAACATCTTATGAATATAATTGAAAATTTGATCAGGAAAAGGAAATTGCAGCAGTATTTGAGAGACCTGCAGGTTGGTAGACAAATGGACAATAGACCCCAAGGGTAGATGGCTAAATGTAATCACGTTTGGCCTAAAGGGACCTAGGCAGCCTAAAATGAGAATTGTGATCAACACCATCACTGGAGGACCTCAACAAGTTGAGAAGAGATGGAATAAGAAGGAAAGGTATGGCAGTTCATCGAATCATATAGCTCAGGAAACTTGTTTTGTGGTTGAAGACAGAACTCTACAAAACAACAAAAGATGACATATGATGATATCATTTCCATAAGTAAGGATGTTGACGGGGCAGAAGCGTCGACACTTGCCCTATGGTGATTATGCCCATATTTAGGCTAACGATAGTGCACCGAGTCATGATTAATTATGGGAGCTCAGTTAATATTTTGGTTAAGAAATTTTTTGAGGAAAGATTAGAAGCCCTGTAAGTCCCATATTAAGGGAATTACCAGAGAGACTAAGGAGGCTATTGGTTGTATTGATTTGTCGGTTGAGCTGGGTGAAGGATACTGCTAGATAGTGCTGGTGAAGACATTTGTAATGATTGACAATACTCAGCTTACAATGCTTCCTTTGGTCGACCAGCATTTGGCATTTTGAGAGTGGCCCTTAACCTACAGTGCTTAATGATGAAGTTTCCCACCATGAATGGGGTGGGAGCTATTCGGAGTGATTAGATTACTAGGCGTGAGTGTATTACACTGCAGAGCTCGGAGAGACTAAGAAACTCGAAAAAGGAAAGGGTGTAGAGAAAACTCTTTGCGTCAAAACTATCTACACATAGTAACCACCTCCTAAGCCCTAACTCGGGCACTATAGTAAATTTCACAAGTCTATAGACCTATGGAAAGAGCCAAAGTATGCGAGGATAGCACTGATAGACCCGATAATCAACATCCCAGTCGTTGAGGATGGCCCTACTTAGGTCCTAAAGATTGGATCTCAGCTCAGCGTAACGATAAAGATGGAGATAATAGGTTTCTCTAGGTCTAGCCACATTATGATATGTGTGGAATATCATCGGGGATAGCATGACATACATTGTGGATCCATGATACCTTCCTATGAAGAAGAAGAGGCTCAGCCTGGGTGATAAGCGATCTGCTGGATTAAAAGAGGAAGTGGAAAAGCTGATGGCAAATAGCTTTATCCATGATGCAATATAACCTGAATGGATATAATATCCTACGTTGGTTAAAAATAAAAATGGAAAATAGTGGACATGCATCAATTATTCAGATCTGAACAAAGCATGCCCAAATGAACAACTTCTTACAACCTAGAATTGACCAACTCGCTGATGAAACTGCTGGACATGAACTACTATCCTTAAAGGATGCATACTCTGGCTACAGTTAGGTAGAAATCCACGTTCCGGATCAGGAGCGAACAAGTTTCATCATGGATTTAGAGCTATATTACTATCAAGTGTCACTGTCCAGTTTGAAGAACACTATAGCTACTTACAAATGATTAGTAAACTTAATGTTTAAGGATTAGATCAGATGGACATTGAAATTCTATATCGATTATATGTTTGTGAAGTTACACCAATTGATGAATTGCATGTGTAACCTCTTCAAAGATATTTGATATGCTCTGCAAGTATGAGATGTGGCTTAGTACATTGAAATGTTCTTTCGGGGTCGCATTGAAAAAGTTTTTGGGTTTCATAGTAAAACCAATGTGCATTGAATCTATCCAAAGTAATAAAAGCATTAAAACATTTATTGTCCTAAAAACAAGGAGGGAAATGCAAAGCTTAAACAGAAAGACCACAGCTTAGACAAAGGAATCTTTCTAGAATTTACTTGACCGTATGAAAGACTGTTGATTTTGTCAAAACCTTTGGAAGGAGAAAAACTGTTTGTTTATTTGGAAGTCACACACTAAGTGCAGTCTTGGTACGTGAGGAGTCTAGAACCAAAAGGCCCATGTATTATGTCTACAAGTGATTCATCAAAGGAGAAAATAGTTATCTAAAGCTAGAAAAGCTAGCGTATGGCCTACTGATTTCTTTGAGGAAGCTGCGATCGTACTTCCAGGCCCATTCGAAGTAATCAGATCTTGAGGCAAGCACTGCATCAACCTAAAATTTTGGGAAGATTATTGAAGCAGAATATCGAGCTAAGTTAATACGATATAATCTACTATCCTAGGAGGGCAATACAAGGACAGATGTTGGCCGATTTCTTTACGGAATTCACTGTTTGGAATGGAGAAGTGGAAGAAGATGTGATCTAACTAGCTCAATGGAAGTTATATATAGATGGAGCTTCCAACAAACGTAGTTATGGGGCAGGAGTAACTTTGGTAACCCTGAAAGAATGATATACCATGCTTTAAAGCTAGAGTTCCTAAAAACAAATAACGACGCTAAGTATATAGCATTGATCATGGGACTCGGGATAGAAAAGGAATTAGGAGTTGAAACACTGCATATTTTCAACGACTCTCAATTGGTGGTTTGTAATGTCAAGAAGGAATTTTAAGCTAAGGAAGTTAGACTTGCCCCTTACCTAATGAAGGTTCTAGAACTACTAAACGACATTGAATACTACATAATAACACACATACCAAGAGAAGAGAATATGAACGCCAATTCATTACCCAAACTGGCCTACTGTGGGGATGCCCGGCTTATGGGGCTCATTCCAATGGAGGTTGGCTCCAAGCGTTAACCAGATGGACTTCGATTGAAACTTGGGGGTTAAGAAAGAAAAGGAGCCATGAATGAACCCAATTAAAGAGTGTTTGCTAAAAGGAACTCCCTCAGATGGAAGAAATGATTGACAAAAGCTCCTGCATAAGGTACCCCGACTTATCATGTAAAAAGGGGTACTATACATTGGAGGGTTCTTTGCTCCCCTATAACTATGTGTCACCAAAGATGGAGCTAAGAAGATCCTTGCAGATGTGTAAGAGGGAAGCCATGGTCATCATATTGGGTGCAGACTTTAGCAAGAAAGGTTCTTTACTTTGGATACTGTTGTCTAAAATTCACCGGGATGCGGTTGATTACACAAGAAAATGTAGTAAATGCCAAAGATTTATGAAGATTCTAAGATCCCCATCCACAGAGATTACGCAAATGGTTCGCCCATAGCCGCTTGCAGTTTGGAGACTTAGCATAATTAGTGTGCTACCAATATAGGCTAAAGTGAAATCGCTAGCCACGATCATTATGAAGAAAGTGATAAAACTTATGGTGAAAAACATTATATGTTAGGGTGCTATAAAAAATCATCATCGGCAATGGAACCCAGTTTGAGAGTGCCAAATGCAAAGATTTCTGTAGTCAGTATCGAAGTGAAAAAATATCAACACCAGCACACCCAAAGGTTAATGGATAGATGGAGCGGTGAACAAGTTCGTCAAATCCATCTTGAAGAAGTGATTGACAAAATCCAAGGGCAACAGAGTCGATGATCTGCCAAAGCACTACGGGCTTATCGAATAACCCACAAGTCCATGACTAGCCATATCCCATTCCCTCTGGCCTATGGATTTGAGGCCATGATTCCAATTGAATTGGAAATTCCTTCTCACCAAAAAACGCATTATGATCCTAAGATGAATAAGGAACTCCTGCTGGAGTCCCTCGTCTTGGTTGACGAGAAGCGAGAAGAGGCTGATTTGAGGATAGTTGCTCACTAGAAAAGAGTAGCACAACAGTTTGACACCAAGGTCAAAATCCGTACCTTTGGGATAGACGACCTCCTTTCAAAATGAATCTTTCCTATTATGGGAGCTCTTAGCCCAACCTAGGAATGTCCCTATGTGATTGAACAGAAGCATGGAGATTGAACTCTTAAGATTTTGAGTATTGATGGATCTCGATTCCACAAGCTTGGAATACCAAGCACCCGAGATGCTATTTAGCTTAGATATACTTTTGTAAATAGGTTAGGTTTTGATGTAATAAGGAAGTATTTTCCATTCTTGTGTTCATAAATAAAATTAGCTTTTGATATTGATGGAATTATATTCTTAAAAGCTTGATTATGTGTCGTGCAAATGGAAATCAAACATTCTGTGTTTTGAAAACATAGATGTCTAGGTATCCAGAGACAGGTACCAATGAAATCCTTCAGTTTATTATCAGGTCATTGAATATAATCATACTGGGTTCGATACGATGATTCTCTCTTAGGCACTTAATCTTTGACTAATACCCAGTGTTAGGAAAAGTCAAGACTAATGCTTGGAGTTAGGGATCTAAAGCATCAATTCTTGAAGATAGGAGGAACCAATGCATAATTATACCTTTTTTAGGTACGACCCCACTTATGATTTGGAAAAACTTGCTCAGTCAAACATAAGCAAAGATGGTTTGTGAATGTCTTTAGCGGTCGCCAAGATATAGGCAAGGTCAAAGATGAAGACTCGAAGATAGCCACCTGAGATATTGGGTCCCAGAGAAAGGAATCAGTATGAAATTATGCCTTCTAAAGGTACAACCATGCTTATGGCCTAGCAATAAGTTCCAAGCCAATGGTAAATGTAAAAAAATATATGAGTGCCTTTGGTTAAGTGCTCGGAGATAGGCAAGATCAAAGACAGACGAGTAGAGATGGACATCCAAAATGTCGTTCCTAGAGGTAAGAAACAATGCACGCTTAAAGAATTTTTCATTAATACTACCTAACATATCCTTAGACAAGGTATATTAGATGGAAATAAACAAAGTTGGACATAGAATTGGCAAAAAGGACGTATTTTTATTTAGCTAAAAAAAATATTGTAAATTAAAAATAAAACTAAACGATGTAGTAATGATATGCAATTATGAAAAATTATTCATGCACACGGAGTTATGGTGAATAACGACACTGCATAGGTTCACGTAAGAATCACTAAACTGAACCATGAGAAAGCATTACGCACATCCGAGTATATATGCCCATAAATGAAAAAATAAAATAAAACAGGATGAAAATCTCAAAGAAAAAAAACTTTATCCACATCTATGCGTTTCACAAGAAAAAGCGGGGGCCGTACCCACAAATCTATGGTCTATACACACACACTCAAAATAAAGAACTGATACAAATAGTTATCCAAGAAAACGACGTTTAGTCATGCTTCCTCATCCTCTTTGTGTCTTAAGAGGATGAAATTTGAATTTTCTAGGATTCCACTTCCTTCCCCATAGATAAGGGTGTAAATTTCGTACAATTTTTTGACGTCCGACTCGATCTAAGGCTATAAAGCATCCAGTCTGTGTGCGTACGATTGGCAGTTAGGAAACAAATTTTGATAAGAATAAATATACAAAAATATGTTCGTTCGAAAATATTTGATGTTTTTCTATTGTTAGAACATTGTTCATCCATTGTCTGGCTCGTACGAACAATGTCTGAACTTAAACCTTGTCCGGTCCATGTCTATGCGAATCTCTTATAGGACAGAACACAACACACTGCCATTTGATCCGGTCCAAACCGTTCACACCCCTACCCATAGATAAGCACCATCAAGATCCTCATTCTATTTATAGTTACTCCTTGAAAATTTGGGGTCCAAACGGAAACACCAGTAGTAGAGTTTATGAACGTTGGAGTGACGAACTGTTGGGTTGGCAAGTATACTAGGAGTGGGGGCGGAATATCACATTACCCTTCTCGTTTTTGATATTCTTCGGCTTCATGAGATGAGAAGTCTGCCTCTCCAACATTGATGATCCAGATTCATTATCCTTAGCCCCTGTGATGGTCAAGTCCTTGCGCCCAATAACATGTCAGGATCCTCCATAGCCTCTTTGATCAGTGCATGGATCTTTTCAGCATCAAGACATGAAGTGGACCTGGTCGAAGATGTTAGGATTAGAAGTTGGGACACAATGATAACTGACTTTGTTATTGAAACTTGGAGGGGTCTGAAGCTAGGATCACTGTAGGCAAAGAAGAAACTGGAGGTAGATCAGAAATTAGACAAAGAGACAAATAAAGTTTGGGGACATTTACAGGTGTCATCTGAGGTTTCTAGAACACAAGAGAAACTAATGATATACCTTTAGGAGAAGTTGATATAGTTTGAAGAGTCCCAGTCTAGCTCTCCTCTAGAATGGGAAAAAAACAAAATAATCCACGTAAAAAATTCTAGGAGTGTATAGATGGAGTCTTAGGGTTGTATTGCATATGAAATGAGGATAAAGTTGAAATTGCTGCAGCCTTAGTCGCCTTGAAGTTAAGGAAGACCTAGAAGAGGAGACGACGAGATAAAAAATAATAAGCCTAGATGTGGAAGAAGTGACGACACCATAAATGACTGCCAATAAGTTGACAGTCTCTGCTTAGGGTCCATGAAAAATGGGAGTTTTACTTTCCGTCAAACCCTTAGAGTTAGATTCAGTAAGGGCCCTAGCAGGCACCTTAGCAGAAAGTGCCTCCATATTATCATCATCCAAAGGGTCGCTTTTAGCTTGTCTTCATTGGCTTTGCCAAAATACTTTTCTCTTGTCTAATAATTTCATCTCAGGCCGTAGTTAGCGCTCTAGGGTATTTATCACCAAGCCACTATAGGTTGTTGGATTTGACCACGTTCGCATAGAAGCAGACCAAAGTAGACTCAATTTTAAATTTGATTTCCTTCTTAATCTTGGCTACACAAGCATCTAAATCCCTTTTTTCCTCTTTGACATTAAGCATCTTTGATGCATAATATTCAATCATAGTGAGGGCTTTATTCTTCTCTTTCCTTTTAGTTTCTACTATAGCCTCTAAACTTGAAATTTTTAGAGTCTATTGTTCAACAGTAGTCTGGAGGTTTTTCCTTATCTTTGATAAACTCGTCACTTCCATGATATGCAGACTCAAGCTGCTCATGCTGTAACTTGAATTTGCCCCCGTAAGATTTCCTCTCCTCTAATAATTTCTTCTCTACAACCTCAAGGGATTTCTCAATGTCATCCAGCTCTGGGAGTAATGGTCGATGATTCACTCACTGTCCTTCTTATCGATCTCCTTCTATTAAAGGAGTACTTGATTATTCTTGTTGGTCTCAGACAAAGCATAAGAAAACCTATTCGATATATAATATTGGCGCGGGCCTTGATGTGGTCGGTAACATCAAGGGGAATGTTTTTCAAAGAATACTTGAATTTGATCCCAGTAAGGCAAAGCTGGGGGAAGCCTTCTACATCGTAGTAAGTTGGGGACTTAGAAATGGTTTTTAGACCACTATAGATATATAAGCAGGAATAGGTTCTTTGATGGGCCACTATTAAACAGGCACAGAGGTCATAGAACCAGTTGGTTGGGTAATTCGTTTGGATTTACGGGAAGAGACTATAGGCTAGTCAGGAGAAGGCACTGAATTAGGGGCAATAGGAGCTTTATAAGTGGTGATAGGATTAGGCCTTGTTGAATATTGGTCTTGTTCCTTAGGAAGAGGAGATTATTCACGATGTTGAAGAGGAGATCCCCTAGCTAATCCAGAGCGATCATGAGACTCACACACACGACAATCTCGGCATCGTCATTCTTCTTCGCTTTGCCTTTCTCTTTCTTTTCTTCAAAACCTTTCCTAGATAGAATTATATAATGATTCACACCTTCGAAGCAAAGATTTTATGCCATAATAGCCCGTGGACTAGCCATGAAGATCATAAAGATTGGAGTGTCTCATAATACCTACAAAGAAACACAACCGAATTAAGATTTGGAAGCCAAAGAATAATGCGTGCATCATATACATGTGAATTTAATGTCATATGGAGTATCAATGTGACCTATTAACCATATGGACCATGCTTATGTAGTCGGTTGAGCTAGGTACTCCTCCGCAGTGGTTGAAGGCCCATTTGAAGTCATACGAATAAGAGACCCAAGGTCCGGGAGGCTGATATTAGCGAAGTTGTATGAAGGAATGTGTTATGTGATACTCCCAAGAGAACCAAAAATAGCATCAATTCGAGAAGTGGGAGTCGCCTTCCCAAATGGAATTCATTGTGGTTGTGAAATGGATAGAGTGATGTTATCATTGTTCTTAGACGATAGGTGTAACACCCCGTAAATTTTACGACTAAGTATTTAATTAATTAGGCTCCAAAAATGAAATTCATGCAAACGATGGAATTAGACTTCGAAACTTGCACCATTGCGGTCATGGCATAATCCTGAGTGACTTTCATATTTGGAGTTTTGCAATCTGAGTCCAAATGAAGAAGTTACAGAAAAAACAAATTTAGAATAGAAATAATTAAATTAGAAAAGTTAATGTTTATATAAAGCACTAAGACCATAGGTTAAACCCCTTTATTGGGCAGGTCGACATGGAGTGGTTGACCACTATAGAGGGAGCAGTTGACCGGTCCTAGTAGTGGCGGCAAGGATTTGCCTTCGCCAAACGGCCTAGATGTTATATAATTGAATCTAATAGTTGTGGTTGATTCGAGTGAATGTAAATTCTGACCTGACCCTCTTTTCTCTTCTCATATTATTTTGAAATAGTAGCGAAGCTCTGTCTCTTCTCCACTATTTTCTAAATTATAAAAATAATATTTATATTTGTATATATACGTATTGGAGAAGGATATAAATCAATTAAGAGAAGAAGAGAAGTGAATCAACACTAAGAAACAACGAGGTAATATATATTTATATTTATATATTTATATTTTCCTTCAGTCCCAAATCTCTCCTCAGATCTATAATTCTAATATATATACACCCTTTTTATACGTATTTCTTGGAATAAGAAGGAAATGGAGTTGAATCAAAGGTTTTACTTTAGATTTGAAGATTTGAACACTTTTAGAAGGTGAGTGGGAAAATTATAAATTGTTTATGATATTGAATCTATTCCATTGGCATATGTTTAATATTTATGCCTAAATGATTTAATATATGTATATGAATTATAGGCTAGAATCGAATGTATTAAACACCGCCTACATATTCTTAGGAGATCTGATTGAAATTATTGTTACACCCTAATCTGAACATCAGTCCTAAAAGTTATAGATATGAATGTTGATTAGATATGAAATTCATTCCAGGTCTAAAATTGGGTTGCAGATTATTAGTCTGATTTTGAACTTTACCCTAATTATGTTGAATTGGAGACTTTCCATAGTTTAATTTATGGGAAGAACGTCCGGTTGATGTTTATAAATTTGTTTTTATGTTTTCGAATTGCATAAAAAATGCAGCGTTTGTTTTAACTAGGAATATATGCAAATGAAAAAAAAAGATGTGTAAAGACATATTACTTTCTCCGTAGTTTAACCTGTCTATTCCCATAAAAAAATAATCATTCCTTGTAATTTCAAATGAGGAAAATCTTTCCTTTTATAATTGACCTTTTTTTAAACTATTTTACGGAAATCACAATGGAGAATCTTCCTTAGAAATGTAATTTCAACAGATTAAATATGAAAAAAAATATTCTAGCTAAAGATTTGTGACTAGAATATATTTGGTAGCAGTACGTATTCATATGCGCTAAAAATATTTAACTAATAATGAAAATTTATGTGTAACTCTCGCTTATGATATTAGTTATAGGTAGAAATGGATTAAATAATGGATAAGAAATAGAAAGAAAGTTTGGAAAGGTCATAATTCCAATTAATGGGTAATAAATGTGAAACAAGTTTGAGAGTTACAAGTAATTAATAGAGTAAATTATTTAATGGAACTGATAAATAAAGAAGTTAGCCAAAAAACTATGGAATAGTTAGAAAAGGTTACTAATTGGAAATTAGTAATTATATATAAATGTCTTAGGAAATGTCCATTAGGATGATATTCTTTATCACGGACATATTGGCATTTCTGGCACAAGCAAATAAAGGAGATTTATGGGTAATTGAATATCTAAGGTAAATTATATAGCCTTAAATATATAAAAGGAGGTTAGTGGGCCAAGTTCAATATCCAATTTAGGATGATAAAGCTTAGTAGTAATAAAGCCTAGGATAATATAGCTTAAGTCAGTAAAGCCTGCAATAATTAATTGGACTTAATAGGTTGGGATGCCAGGTCAATAGAGTTACATAGCAAAAGTCTGCTCTTTACTTTGAGATTACCAGCAGTTGTACACACTTTCTACTGATGTGAGATATCTTTAACCATAGCACTCATAGAATAATAATTGGGCTTAGAAGATTGGGATGCAAAGTAGTAAGGTGATACAACATAAATCTTCCCTTTACTCAGAGGCTACTGGTAGTTGTGTAAATTTATTACTGATGTGAAACATCACCAATCATTAGTCCCATGGGAAACGATTATGGGAATAATGAGACTTGTTTAGGGATTAGTGGTATTAAGTGATTGTTTGAGGGACTGCACCTTTCCTAATTAAAAGTATTAAATGGTCCGAATTAACGATTAGGAGTGGTAGTGGATATCTCGGGGAATGGTTCGCTTTAAGTTTAAGATATAAAGTGACTAATATAAGGTCTGTCTCTCTTCTATAAAGAAGTATTAAGTGTCCTAGTGAGATTCAAAGTGATGTCATCTAAATAGTATTAGTGAGGAGTCCGCCTTAGGGTTAGGTATTAAATGACAAATGCCTGCCTGGAATATAGGTAATAAATGGTCAGGGGTCTGCATAGTCCTTATTACTGAGGTATTAAGTTGCTTGCGTATTGTCTCTTACATTGCTAAGTATTTGATGATGATAGTTGCATTTGTAGTATGGGTATTATGTATTTTAAAGCCATAAATAGTGGTCAGAGGTCTGTGTAGCTAGTACCAATTGACCAATGATGACAATTCTAGGAGCTCGCTTCGTATTTGGAAGTAGAAGTGCCTAATCAACTTACATCAGTATTTTGTACCTTGGAAAGGGCATGTGGGTGAATCAATCAAGATAGGAATATTGTGTATTCAATATGAGGTTAATTTAGTTAACCTTAAAATATTAGACATAACAATTAAACGGAAACCAGTTGGCATAAATTTATGTTATGGGCACTATACAGATTTTCCAATCGCAAGAATGTTGTTCTAACCTCATCCTCATTACAACTCATATGATAGATTTAGATGAACCTGTCACTAGAGCTGGGTATGATTGGTTATTAGAGAAGTCTTCTTATCTCTCAACCTTGGTACTGATATGGCGACTTGATATCCAAGGAATACCATTAATTCGAAGGTAGTAGCCATATTCAGTATTTATATCTTTTTATTATTTCCACTATGAGTTTAGATTTTATAAATCTTTGATAATTCCCTTGCTTATTTATAGTACCACATCCAATGGGTTTCGATTTTTGTCGAAATTTAGGCCCATTAAAGTATGGTTGTTACATTTGGTATCAAAGCCTAGGTTAGTCGATCAGAGTAATTAGGATAAATTGAGAGAATATATTCATACTTTACTGGATATTATTATTTTTATGCTAGAATATAAGAACCCTGACTATATAAGTAGTTGTAGTTCCACTTTGAATTACCCACGGAGTGTTTGAGGTGCATAAGGCGCTGATGGAGAAGAGCATGAGTATGACATTTAGCAGAATCCCAGAGACTGGAGGATGTTTCACTTGATGGTTAAGATTATATTTACCTTATGATTTTCAATTTTGATTATGACTTATAGTCAAAGATAAACAATTATGTGAGAAATGCGGATTACGGATCTTAAGGCTGGAATAACACTAGAGAGGGGGTGAATAGTGTTTTGTGGATTTTCTAAATCTTTTTGAAACTTATGTAATTTAATCACCAACAAATGCAATTCACAAACATAGGTATAATCACAGAATCAGACACATATGCCAATTCTAAATAAAAGCAGTAATGGAAAGAACACGTCAGGATTTAATACTGGTTTGGAGTTACCCTACAATTAGTCCCGTACAATCGTATGGATTTCTTATCAAAATAATCTCCCAGATTATACCCTTGGTTTCAAGGCTACGAGGTACGCCCTCTAGTCTTCGGGTCCAGAGCGAACTCTCTTGATTTAACCAGGCTACAAGATCACCTAATTGATTTCTGGGGCTACAATCACACCCAATTGATTTCAAGGCTCAACTGCACCTTTTACTCAACAGTTTGATTTACAAAAGATTCTATAACTCTAAATAGCACTGAGATCTTATAGAGAGAGTGACAGAGAATCAAACAAGAGATAATCAAGTTTGATTCACTTGATATTTTGGTAGAGTATAGTTTACGATTCTTTAGAATAAATGTGAAAGACGAAGAGGAGAGAAAATAAATAAAATCTGGTAAAAAATTCATTTAGAACTTACTAGTATTTATAGTAGAGCAACAACCATATCTATTCGTGAAAGGATACGACGAATAGACACATCTTTTGAAAATTGAAATTTAAAAATAACAGACACCATGTCGACATAGGGGTTTAAGCGATGTCGACATGCTCTAGGGAAAATTGATGCTTTGATTTTCTTATTAAAATTGGTTTCTATAACTTGTCAAAACAATTTCTAAACTTTGTAAATATATTTGAATATAGTTTAAACATATAAAAGAGTTTAGAAAGTAATTTTTAATATATATAATCTTAATCTATAAAGTGATTTAAAATCTTAGTATATAAATATTTTAAAGATAAATATTTAAAACAAGAGATGGTTTAAAAACAAGGACAATTTTGAAATCAAAATATTAAAAAGGAAAAAAATAGTTTAGAGGATAAAATTTAAATCAAGAGAGATGTCTTTTTGAAAATATTTTTTAAAAACAAGAGATACATTTTTGAAATGCATTTTTATAAAATTAATGGATCTCAAAATAGGACCACTATATGTTCCACTAGATATTGTCATGGGTTCCATCCCACTAGGGTTCCATCCCTTTGACAGGCTCGAAGTGGATTCCATTCCACGAATAAATTTTGAATAAAGATGTAATTGCTTTCAAGAAGTTTTAACATAATTCTAGACTCAATACTTATCTTGTACTATTGAAATCTTGAACTCTTGATATCTTGATACTCATGAGTCTTCAACCTTGATATCTTCAGTCTCGAATCTCTATACTGTACAGTCTTCATTCTTGGTACCTGCATGTTTATATCCTACATATACATATATATATCTAACCTATAATGTTAGTATTTATATTTTATAACAAGTCCTAAGGTTGTTGTCATCAAAACCATCATCTCAAGGACTAACAATCTCCCCTCTTTTGATGATGACAACTTATGTTTATAAAATATACTTTACCTTCACTATAACTCCCTCTAAAACTAATAACTCTGGTTACTCTATTTTATACTTCTCCCCCTTTGGCATCAACAAAAACTAATTCTAAACTTATATAAAGATCCCCTTAATCTAATACTATCCAAACTAAATACTAATAAGGAAGTATAATAAATGAAACAAAATTTTTATTATATACGATGTTATATTTACATATATATGGAACATAAACACATAAACATATTCGAGTACATAAATTATAGAATAACACTACTAACAAGAGTTTTATCACGCATGCTAGTGTAGTTCTTTGGAATGGACCAAAATGAGGAGAAGGGAAAGAAACGTGTCATTTTGGTTTGATTTAGTGGAGGAGACCATTAATTTTAATCTTCAGAAGTTTACTACAGAGAAAGAGAAGTGAGAAGACAGAAAAATTCGAAATACATAGACTTATATAACTACGAAACTGATTTTAGAGGGAAATTAAAATTTTCAAATTTTAATATTGTATGTCGACATGGGTGGTAGGGGTATGTTGACATCCCTATGAAAAAATTGGTTTTCTTGTATATCTCTGTTTATTAAAAATATATGTCACTATATCTATGTTCTATATCTCGGTTATTGAACAAATGCCTATTTCTCTTCTTAATTTATTAAACATAGATTGATTTAAGGGTTTGGTTAAAATATCAGCAATTTGATTCTCGAAGTTGATAAGTTCAAGAGAAATAATATCTTTACTTATATTGTCTTTGAGAAAACGATGTTTGATATTAATATGTTTAGTCCTAGCATGATGAGTAGGATTTTTAGATAAATTTATTGCATTGGTATTATCACAATAAATTGGTGATTTTGAAATTGTAAATCAAAAATCTTTTAGGGTTTGTTGCATATAAATGACTTGAGAGCAAGCCAAAGCATCAGAGATATATTATACTTCAGTTAGTTGGTAAAGAAACAGTGTTTTGCTTTTTACTAAACCATGAAACCAGAGAATGCCCCAAAAAGTGACAAGTTCCACTTGTACTTTTTTGGTCAGATTTGCAACTAGCATAGTCAGCATCACAATAAGAGATTAAATCAAATGAACCATTTTTAGGGTAAAATAAACCATAGTCAAAAGAATGGTTAACATATCTTATGATATATTTCACATCTTTTAAGTGAGTCTCTTTGGGTTGAGATTGACATCTTGCACAGAGACAAACACTATGCATGATATCAAGTTTACTTGCAGTGATATAGAGTAGTGATCCAATCATTTCCCTATATAGTTTTTGATTTACATCTTTTGAAAGATCTTCTTTATTTAAAGCTTCATTGGTCGCCATGGGAGTGGGTTTTCCACTCGCACTAGTCATACCAAATTTACTAACTAGATCCCTAGCAAATTTTTCTTGACTAATAAAAATACCATTATCTAATCGTTTTATTTGTAAACCTAAGAAGAAAGTGTGTTCACGTATATGACCCATCTCAAACTCTTTTCACATCATTTCAGAAAATTCTTTATTCATTTCATGATAAGTTGAACCAAAAATAATATTATCTACATAAACTTGTGCTAGTTGGATATTATTTTTATTTCTTTTAATGAAAAGAGTATTATCTACTTTACCAATATCAATATTTGATTGTAATAAAAAAGATCTTAGTCTGTCATACCATGCTCTAGGAGCTTGTTTCAGACCATATAGAGCTTTCTTAAGTTTGAAACATGGTTTGGAAAATTTTCATCTTCAAAGAGTGGAGGTTGTTCAACATAAACTTCCTCTTTAATAAATCCATTTAGAAAAGCACTTTTAACATCCATTTGAATAATTTGAAATTATTATAGTTTGCGAAAGCAAGTGGAATTCTAATGGCTTCTAATCTTGCTATGGGTGTAAAGGTTTCATCAAAATTTATTCCTTCTTCTTGACAATAACCTTGTGCGACTAATCGAGCTTTATTTCTGAAGACCTCACCTAGTTCATTAATTTTATTTTTATAAATCCATTTTGTTCCTATTATAGTTTTATCCTCGGTTCTAGGAACAAGTTCCCAAACATCATTTCTGTTGAATTGATTCAGTTCTTCCTGCATAGCCAGAATCCATGAATCATCAGAGGATGCTTCCTTTGGATTGTTAGGTTCAATAGATGATATAAAAGCTACATCACTCATGTTATTTAGTTAATTTCCAGTTCTCACAACAGATTTAATATCTCCTAGTATATTTTCTATAGGATGATCTTTTAAAAGCTTAACCTTTTTATTTGGATGAATAAGTTCATTATCTGTTTCAATTGATTCATTATTTAGGGTAGCAAAATCTTCTTCATCATTAGTTTGTTCAACATCTTTGAAGTTTTCATCAACCGAAACATGCATTGTTTCTACAACGGTATTAGTTCTTAAATTGAAAACTCTGCATGCTTTACTTCTATTAAAACATCCGATAAAGATTCCTTTGTCGGATTTAGGATCAAATTTATCCAAATTGTCTTTTGTATTTAGAATAAAAAATTTACTTCCAAAGATTCTAAAATAAGATGCCTTTGGTTTCTTCTTGTAAAGAAGTTCATAAGGTGTTTTATCAGTTAACGACCTAATTAATATTCTATTCAAAATGTAGCAAGCTGTAGCAACTGCTTCAGCCCAAAAATGTTTTGGTAAATTACTATCTAAAAGCATTGTTCTAGCACACTCTTGAATCGTCCTATTTTTACGTTCTACCACTCCATTTTATTGTGGGGTTCTTGGAAAAGAGAAATTGTGAGTTATTTCCTTTTTATTGCAGAATCTCTCAAAATTTTAATTTTCAAATTCCCCACCCTGATCACTATAAACAGTTATAATTTTCAAAGAAAGTTGGTTTTGAAGTCTTTTTGTAAAAAAATCAAAAGAATCAAAAGTATCACTTTAATGTTTCATAAAAATTGTTCATGTAAACCTAGAATAATCATGTACAATTTCAAAGTCATACCTATTGTGATTTATTGATTGAATTTGAGATGGACCAAACAAATCTAGATGAAGTAGTTCAAGAGGTTTTGAAGTTTAAATCACATATTTTAATTTGTAAGAACTCTTCCTAAGTTTTCTTAATTGGCAAGCATCACATATACTATATATTTTAAAATTCATTCTAGGGAGACCTCTTACTAGATCAAGTTTAGAATGTCTAGACAAGAGTTTAAAATTCAAATGCCCAAATCTTTTATGTCAAATCCAAGGGTTACTTGTATTAGCCAAAAGACATAAATTATCATTTGAGATTTTCATAATAAGAATATAAATATTTTTCTTCCTAATTCCTTCAAATATAATATTTGAATTATTATCTTCGATGTGACACATATCTTTTTCAAATTTAATTTTGTATCCTTTGTCGCAAAGTTGACTAATGCTAAGCAGATTGTGTTTCAGATTCTTAACTAATAAAACATTAGAAATAGTAGGAGTTTTAGAGTTACCGACATTGTCGATGCCAATCACATATCCTTTTGAGTTGTGTCCAAAATTAACCAATCCTCCATCTTTATAGATAATATCATTCAGCATATCTGGATTACCAGTCATGTGTCTTGAACATTCACTATCTAGTATCCACTTATTCTTCTTGATTTGCACAATTTTTCCATTGAGTGTTGATTATTTAAAGGCCATATAACATTTTTCTCTCTACACAGAATACAAACTAGGTAGATATCTTGAATTTCTATAATAACTATATGCAGACTTATGAGACAATGATGATTTGAACAATTTTAAACTAGTGTTAACAAAATCCCCAGAAATAGCCATTTTAAAAAGTTTTTCAAAATTCATATTATGTAAACTTTGAAAACCAATGCTCCAATACCAAATGCGAGAAATGCGGATTACGGATTTTAAGGCTAGAATAACACTAGAGGGGGTGAATAGTTTTTTTTGGATTTTCTAAATCTTTTGAAACTTATGTAATTTAATCACCGATAAATGCAATTCACAGACACAGATATAATCACAGAATCAAACACGTATGCAAAAATTAAATAAAAGAAGTAAAGGAAAGAACACACCAGGATTTTATACTGGTTCGGAGTTACCCTACATCCAGTTCGCACAATCGTATGGACTTCTTATCGAAATAATCTCCCAGATTACACCCTCAGTTTCAAGGCTACGAGGTGCACCCTCCTGTATTTGAGTCCAGGGCAAACTCTCTTGATTTAACCAGGAGACAAGATCACACCCAATTGATTTTCGAGGCTACAATCACACCTAATTGATTTCAAGGCTCAACAGCAACTTTTACTCAACAGTTTGATTTACAAAAGATTCTTTAATTCTGAATAGCACTGAGATCATATGGAGAGAGTGACATAGAATTGAACAAGAGATAATCAAGTTTGATTCACTTGGTATTTCGGCAGAGTATAGTTTAGGATTCTTTAGTATAAATATGGAAAATGAAGAGGAGAGAAAATAATTGAAATCTGGTGAAAAATCATTTAGAACTTACTGGTACTTATAGTAGAGCAATAGCCTTATCTATTCGTGAAAGGATACGGCGAATAGACACTTATTTTGAAAATTGAAAATAACGGACACCATGTCGACATGGAGGGTTGAGGGATGCCGACATGCTCTAGGAAAAATTGATGTTTTGATTCTCTTGTTAAAATTGGTTTTATAATTTGTCAAAACAATTTCTAAACTTTGTAAATATATTTAAATATAGTTTAAACATATAAAAGAGTTTAGAAAGTGTGACGACCCGGCTTTCTAAATCCAGAAAGATGTGTCATCAATAAGAAAGAAAGGGGTAGAAGTAGAAAAGAATAGAAAGAAAGAATAATAACATCAGAATCTCACAGCGGAATGGAATAAAATATAATACACCAACATAACTATTACATAGTTATATATACATCAGAGTTAAACAATATCATACAACATGACTATCATATACATATCTGTCAGAACATACAACTCAAATATCATAAACTAACTAACACAGCGGAACTATATAGATAGCTACATACGTCTGGTCTTCTGCTCCAACTCCTCCAGAAAACTCTATACTCCGAATACCTAACACTTGGCTACTCATAAAAATTTGAGTACCCAAGAGTTTATGAGAAACAAAATATAAACTCCGGGTCAGACATGGGTCTGGTATGAGTAAACGGGTTAAAGTTGTTTAACTTTGAAAATCATTTAAAATAAAGATATCACGTAAGACTTCCCACACATAAATACGGGTAAGTTTTTACCTTACGCTAACCAAAACATTTTATAGGAAATTCAATGATATTATAATAGTGTCTAGGGTTTTCAAGTAAAATACAAAAATAGCTGAAATGCTTATATCTCACATTCCAACGTAGTTGGGCACAATCAAAACGTACGGCGCTTATTGGAAATTGGATCCCATACGATGGCAGGGCTACTGGGGTACCGCCCGTCATAGTACGTGGCCTAGATCACAGTACCGAGGAGCCACCCTAACTCCCCTGCAACACAAGGCCGGAACCATTCCTTACTGAACAGTCCCGAACAAGATAACCCCGCAGTTGGCTGCAGACCAACCGCCCACACAACCGAATAAAAGGGACATCTAGACAGGGGTATACCTCGTCCTGCTTGGGCATGACCCACCTAACCTTGCTGCACATCCCCTGTTTTAGCCATTCCCGGTTGATGAGGCTTGAGGCTGCGTTTACCTTTTTAGAACAAATTTCTTAGAATGCTCATCGTCCACCTAACGATGTGCTGAAAGCATTCAATCCATACAAGTTCGTTCCGGGTTCGAACGAAACCGAAGGCATTATCTCGTTACACTCGTTTTGGAATCACCCTCAGAGTTAACGACGATAACCCTTGCATTCTGAAAACACCATCTCGATCTTCACTTGAGATTACACGACCTATCGTTTAATTTGGATCGATGTGGTTTTCGGAATATCAAATCGATACTCGATCCCGGTCTCATCGAAATCCAAACGCCATTTTAAAGGCCAAGTTGTCTAATTAACTTAACAGATTAAATTCAACAATTGAATTCATAAAGCAATTTAACACAGATAAATAACATCAGATAAACCATATAGCGATTAACACAGATAAATCATACAATCATCACAGATATATCCAGAATATCACAGAACATCACAGGATATAAATAAACATCAGAGGCAATCAATATAATCATCGATTCATATCAACATTTAGTTTGATTTATTGAAAACTTAATTGCATGCTTAAGAATGATCTATATTTTATTCTTGCTTAATCAATGACTAATTAACTAACTTATTTCAATTTATTAACTACTTATTAATTATTCACTTAATTAATTAATTATAAATCAATAATCTTAATTATTGATTTATAAAACTCAATTACACATTTAATTATTACTAATTGCTTAATTAATCATTAATTATTAATGAACTTAATCGTTCAATCATTAATTATTTAATTAATTCGTTAACTACGATTTGTTAATTAATCAACTTCAAATGATTAATTAAATTCTTAATTACAAATGATTTTTATACAAGATTATCGTTAAAATCTTAAATTACAAATTTAATTACATTTTGAACTACTATTAAATTATAATTATAAAATTGATTACATGCATAATTAACTTTGATTTTAAATTATTAACTCATTCTTTTTTTTCTGTAAATCTTCCTTCATAAGTTTAATCACAGCCTAAACAATTTGACAAAATTAATGACATAACTGATACTTAGCTTATTACTCTTCAACATAATATCATAGTTAACAATCTTCTGGAAGTAAAACAAACCGAAGCTAACCACGCGACTAACTCGGGTCGAGCACGAGATAACCCAGCACTCTTCTCGCGTCACTCTCCTGCGTTCCCTTCTCCTTCCTATGTTCTTTCTCCTGTTTTTTTATATATAAAACTTAAGTTTTAAAACTGTAGAAACTTATTAAAAACACACGTACGCCTCACTCTCGACCCAGAACAAACCCGAAGTCCTCACGCTAACATACTCGAGATTCACTCGAGTCGACAATGTCCAGAATCTTCCCCACCGCCGTGCACGTGCACGACGGTTCACCACCGCGCCATCGCACCTCGACCCCATCCACAAACCCCACGACATCCCTTCAAACGACATCACAACCCAGAAGAACTCAATACACACGAAATCAAAATACGCCTAAAAAGTTGAACTGCTCCTCAAACACGCTAGGCAAAAAAAACACCTTGTCCTCTCGATCGCGACCGCCAGAGATGACAAGACTTCGGCCAAACCTTGCCGACATCACACTCGAGCACCCTCCCAAGTCTCATGGCACTTGGTTGTGCCATGGCGACGCAAGCTTCAGTTAACCGAATCCCAAAAATACAGACCCATAAACCCTAAAATTCATCACTTCTCAAAAATCATGCATTCAAATTTTTTTTTTAACAATTTTCTAGTGTTCTTGAATCCATATTCAAGCTTCATGTTAAATTTCAACAATGATAATTGAAGGAATAATCAGAATTTCATAAAAATGCATTTTTGGTTTATTATCAAACTGCTCTGCGAATTGTTAACTAAAAATTATAATTTTTATCTTAAAAATCATATTTTTATATGTAGTTTCAATATACAAATTCAAATCTACAATTCAAGTCATTCGAATTTTGCTCATTATTTTACTTTTTTTACTGTAAATTTGTGTTTACAGTGTTTACAGTTACTAAAAACAATAATTCAAACCTTAATCCTAAACTTAAACTAATTTATTTAGTTAAGTGACTAATTGAAGATAAGGATCTTATATAAGAATTATGATATAGTTTAGTTTTTCTTTGCCTAAAAAAAATTGAAACCTGGAAGAATGACAATATGCAGAACATACAGTACCAAGCCAAACATTCCAGAACTTAAATCATCCACATAACAATACCTCATGAAATACATATTAAAAGTTAGATTGAAAATAAGTTTACTCACCAAGATTGCAGTTGAAACTTGAAACAGAGGCTGGTTGTTGATGATGATAGAAAACAACAGTTTAAAGTTTTGAGTTCCTGCAACTTTCTTTTGCTTGAATTTGATTAAGCTTGAGAATATAAAGTTTTGTTTATTTTTTTCCTTTTGCTTTATCGGTTACAAATGAGCTAAAGGATAAGAACAGATGAATACATATTTATAACTTTGAACAGCTGATTTAATATCTTGCTTTATTTTCTATGTACTAAGGCCTGAGATAAATAAGTATTTCAGCTAGAAGATATTTCGTTTCAGATATAAAGGTGGCTAATTAATGTTTATGTCTTTGAATTAGTATACACTAATTAGTATTGGCTGACACAAATATTAGGTACAAAGATACTTGTAGATTTTGTTTGTACAAAAATGTTTTATTGATGTGAATACTTGGCTTACTTAAGCATGTAATGTTTACTTGCATGATTCATTTTGTCTTCATGCTTATGTTAACATATAGATAAATGTTTGCTTGCAGGTTTAGTTTTCTTACGCATATACAGTTTACTTGCTATATTATATATATTTTTATTTACATAGTTACATTTGTATTTATATCTTATATTCATGTTATAGTTTTGTACTTATGTTTGTAGACTTATGTTTACAACTAATTTTTTTATGTTATACTTATTTTAAATATTTATAAGCTTATTTTATTTTAATTACAAAAGCTATTGTTAGAAACATTGCTTGGCCTTATTTTTATTCAAAGCTTAATCTTTCCAATATTTAATTTGTAATGTTTTTGCACTAATGTATTTTATATTTATATTTAATATAAATAGAATTGTATTATTATACTCATCATTATTAACTACATTTATACTTTTGATATTAAATGTCATTAGTATATAATTTTTAATTTAATAGAATAAAACAGATTTAATTTTGAATATTGTTAAAAGAGTTTATTTTACATTTTGAAATTATAAATTCCTTTATAATACATATACAACTAATAATATCCAACATCTTATTTATTTCAAAATGAAAAATCTTGTATTTTATTTAAATTTGACTAAAAACTTATTATAATAATAGGGTCAAAATTCCGGGATGTCACAGAAAGTAATTTTTAATACATATAATCTTAATCTATAATGTGATTTAAAATCTGAGTATAAAAATATTTTAAAGATAAATATTTAAAACAAGAGATGGTTTAAAAACAAGAACAATTTTGAAATCAAAATATTAAAAATGATAAAAATAGTTATGAGGCTAAAATATTTAAAACAAAAGAGATGTCTTTTTGAAAAGAAAGTTTTGAAAACATTTTTAAAAAACAAGAAATATATTTTTGAAAAGCATTTTTATAAAATTAGTGGATATCAAAATAGGACCACTATATGTTCCACTAGATATTGTCCTGATTCCATCCGACTAGTGTTCCATCCCTTTAGCAGGCTCGAAGTGGATTCCTGTAACATTCTTGGATTTTAGCTAAGAATAATTTGATAATTGATTTAAATCTTTAGGATTAAATTTTGAAATATTTGGTAGTTAATATATAATTTTAAATTAAATTGTGAGATTAATTGGTAAAATTATTTGAGTTTCTCCAAAAACAATTAAAATGTGGGTTTTATAAATAGATTATGAAAATAGGAATTAATAAAAGCTTTAAATTTTATATATATGTATATAAATGGATTTTTAAATTGAATCTGGAATTTGAAATTCAAGAATAAATATTCTAAGAAATAAACTGGATTTAAGAACTTTATAAACTAGTAGAGATTTTTTTCTATTATATATACATGTATGTAAATATATATATTGTGATTTGGAAGATAGGATTTAAGATCAATATAAGAATCATTTTCTTAAGAATGTATAAATAGTTATAAAAGGAAATATAAATAGAAAATAATATAAAGATATTTGAATTTAACTTTATGAAATGGATTTTAAAATTTGTTTGAAGTTAAACCTTTATTCTAAAAGACTTATATACATATATAATCTATATATGTGTTTATTATTAAAGTGCAACTAAACTTTGAAATTAATTTCTTTAAAAGTTATGATTTTTACAATGACTAGAATTTAAATTTAAAACAAGAATGATTATAAAATATTTACCTTTTTAAATTTAATAAAATATATTGTAAATAAAATTGATTTAATAAATAAATTAGATTTGAAAAGCCTTATAAATTAAGAATTATATGTGTACATTTATTTTGAAAAACAAATATAGTTTGTAAATAAATTCGAGACAATTATGTAAACATAAATTTTTGAGTGAACAAGGGTAAAACATATAGTTTGTATATAAATTAAGTAATTTATGATAAAGTAAGGATTTAAAACAAATTTTTTAAATTTATTGAGTTAAGGGTTTTTACATAAATAACACAAATTATGACAATTGTAAAACATGAAGGTAAGATGATAACAAGTGTTAACATGTTCTAAACAAGTGGCAACATCACTTTTTCTTTTGAAATTGAATTACCTAAACATGTATGAAAAGAAAATATACGAAGCTATTTTCTGTTTTCTCAAACCTGAGACAAAACTGCAAAACAAAGCATTAAACCAGTAAAATAAAACAAACTTGAATTCATGTCAAGCATAAATCAAGATGAACCTGAATTGAGGCATGCAGAAAACTCAGGATCAAATTCAAAATGTTTCAACCTGGAAAAAAACTCTCAACCTCAAATCTTCAACCTAGAAACAACAAGAAAAGCTCAAGATCAATTTACAACCAGATCAGATAACAACCTGATCTAACTTCAGATCATCTCAGCAACATTCAGTTCAAAATATCAGAATCATCTTTCAGTTTTCAAATTTTATTTCCAGGCTCTGCTTCATCTCTTAGGTAATTCAAGTAAACCCATAATTAAAATTAAAATTTAAAATCCGAAGCAATTAAAACCATAATTAACTTTAGTATTTTCAATCTGAGGAAATGATAATCAAAACAAAGGTTAAAATCAGAAAAATCTCAAATCAAAAGCCAGAGCAGTTTAAAATTGCAAGTTCCAGGCTCAAAATTCTTCTTTGCTTCTCTGTTTTCAAAATCCAGGTGAGCAAACCTACTTAATTTCATTTCTATGCCTTGATGTTTGAATTGACGCTGAAAGTATGTTGTGAGAAATGTTTGTTTAGTGGTTAAATAAACCTGCATGCTTGCGTATATGTATGTGAATACCAGAATGCACCCTGTATATTGGCTTTGATCATTGTGTGCAGGTTTCTAAAACCTCTTAAAAGATTTCAAATCACTCCACCCAAATGATTATAGGCTATAACTTCTGAATGAAAAATGATCGAATGAATGTGAATTCATTTTTAAAAATAAACTCAAATGTTTAAATTTAGTAGTTATCTCAAAAATGATAGATTACAGTAGAAATGAATTATAAATTAAAAATTTGATGGTCATGAATTTGTGTTTAGATTTCAGAATCGAATTCGTATTAGCAAATAATGATTTTTGAAAGAAGTTTTATGATTTTTAAATGAGTATTTCGAGTGGAAGTGCAAGTTGATCAACGAATGGGTTTCAGGCAAATTCCGATCAACGGTGAAGCAGTGAGCAGCGAAATCGTTACTGAGGGAATCTGGAATTTGGGCAAACCTAGGAAAAATACTAGGTGAATTTTTAGATCACTATGTTGGCCAGAGATTGATGATTTAGGGTTTAGGTGTGCTTTTTGGTCGAGGTTGTTGAAGTGTTGATTTCATCATCGGTGGTGGTTCGAGGTGGACCAGACCAAGGGGAAACATGGCGTAGGGTAGCGACGAGACTTTGGTCGAAGATGTGTAAATCCTGGTGATCGAGGTGATCGGCACGAGGCGTTTTTCAATGATCAAAATCTTGGGTTAGAGGAGCTCGTGTAGCTCGATTTCGAGTTGTTGGAACTTTCGCGAATCTGAGTGGATGAGTTTGAACAGTGTGACGTTGGTGACTAGTTGGAGGTCTCGGTGATTGTCGGCGGCCATTCTGGTGATCGTGCACGTGCACAACGATGGGTTGTGTCAGTGGTTTGTATTTGGGAAGAAGAAGAAGTCGACTCGGGGTGGAGAAGGGTTTAGCTTGGGTAGATGATGTTTTGGCTCGAGTAAATTTGCTTTGGGCTCGGGTTTTTATATTAAGGTTACCAGGTTTTCAAATTGTAAAAGAAACATGTTTTCCAAGTTTGAAATTTGAAAATAAATCAGGGACCGGTTTAAAAATTTAAGAGTAAACTTTGTACAGGTTTTAAAAATAAAGAAAATTCAAGTTGAAAGGTAAAAGGAAATCATAACAAATTTTAAAAGTAAGTTTAAATGTTAAAGCGAATGTTTTAATGGTTAATTAAATTTTAAAGTTTAAGTTAAAATTTAATTGTTAAAGGAAATTAATTACTTGAAGTTAATGACTTAATAAAAGTAATTAAGATAAATTAATTAATAAATTTAAGTTAGATTAATCAAGAAATTATAGGATAATTAATTAAAGATTTATTAATTATTAATTTAAGGTTATTTAATTTATAATTAAGGATTGATTAATTTATGAAATTAATTAAGGATGAATAATTAATGATTTAAGGATGTGTTAATCAAGTGATTAAAGGTTAATTAATTTGAAGAATGATTAACTAATCCGATTAATTAATTAAGGTAATTTATTTGAGAATAATTAATTAATTAATTAAAGGTTAATTAATTAATGAAAATGATTAAGAAATGATTATTAATTAAGGATTAATTGATTAATTAATTACGGATAATTAATCAAAAGATTAATTATAAATTAAAGGTTAATTAATAAATGATTAAAGAGTAATTAATCAAATTGATTTGTAATTAATTAATATTAATTAACCCGGATTAGTAAATTATTCATAAGTTATTAATCTGATTTAAATTTATCAGTTGATTAATAAATTTTACTTACGAATGTTGGGATTCTATTGAATGTTTGAATGGTTTGGTATTCCTCATATGTGATGTTTTGTGATACGAATTTTTCTGATTTGTGCTGTAAGTTGTGATGTAATTTATTCATCTGTGATGTAATTTATTCATCTGTGATGTAATTTATTCATTCGTGATGTAACTAATTTATCTGTGAATCTATGTATATAGATAAGTGTTATTGGAATATACCGCATATCGATATTGTTATGATTGAATCTGTGATGATTGATGTTGTTGCACTATTGTATGAAACCCCTGGACTACACCTTACACACACAAACATGGATTGCACGAGGAAATCGGTTAATGTGACGACCTAGAAATTTTTAACATTTTAAATTGGAAATATTTAATTGATTTTAATATGTGAATGATGGTTTAGCTTGAATTTCAAATATAACTATGAAATTTGCAATTTAAATTATTGAATTTAATTTATTGAAGTTGGGTGAAAATTTGAATCTTCAGTTTTAAGCTTGTTAAAAATATTTTATAGGCTTAGGAAATCCATAGTGATAATACTGAAGATAATGAAAGCTTCAGAATTGAATTTGGAAATGTTTTGTTTAGTTTTGAATTTATATCGTTTAAATCGATACTTAAAAATAGCCTTCCGAGGCACATTCTCAGATTTCGACGAAACCATTTCCATTGGATCCGTAATATTGTATTATTATTGGATTTCAAATTTCGTAGTGTTTGGACTTGTTGTGTGAGCGTACGATATATAAATGCGCTGAAATTTATATCGAAAATTGAATAAATACCTGGGTCCAAAAGCCATCTTCTCTATACGATTGAATTGGTGCTCGAAACCTTTTCCATTGCGTTCGGAATGAGGGTATAACATTATGAACGCCTAATGGCACGCCTCGATAGGAAGTCAAAATTTCATGTTGTGTTTGTCGAGATAATTTGAATTTAAATTAAAATATATTTATACCCTAAGTCAACACAACAACCTACTTTCTTTCAATATCAAAACTTTTCTCTGAAGCACTGCAGCCTTCCTTCACACGCCAACATCATCGTGTTTCTTTCCCTGTCTTCTTTAAGGGCGACAGTTGAAAGCTAAATGAAATCATCAAATAAACGAAATCATTTTCGTTCACTTCCATGGCCGCCTCTTTGATCATATTCAAAATCAACAAAATCCCTCTTCCACTTTATTTCTCAAATCGAAAATAAAAATGGTGCGTCGCGACGAGAGGGGTTGCTGGCATGTTCGAGTGGGTTCGTAGTCACGGCGGTCGATGCGTGCACGTGGGTGCGATGTTCACAGGCAGGGTATCGCGAAGGGTCGCGAGCATTTCAGAGCACGGCGATTCAGATCGCGATTGGAGCATCGGTGGCAAAGGAATGGCTCGCCGATGGTCAGCGAATCTAGGTACGGCATCATTGTTGAAGGGGAGTCTCGAGTTTGGCGCAGTGTTTCGGCATGGAATGGCGATGCAGCGAGGTCGTGAGACACTGGGTAGGTTCGCGTTCGAACAAAGGCATTCTAGGGTTCAGCAATGGGAAATCGACTTCTATGTCGAACTGCGACGAGGCCAAGGTCGAGGTGTTTCTTCTCTGGTGATGGTGGCCGATCGAAATCAAGTCGAGTTCAAGGTCGCGGAAAACAGTGTTGTCTAGAGCCTGGCAATGGCGAGAGGTATTCTCGATTTTTTCCTTTCTCTTTTAAATTAAAACTTAATTTATAAATATATAAATGTTGATATAAATGTATACATGCTGTAGGTAAAATAAAAGAATATATATACATAGATAAAACAGAAGATTTTATATACATAGATAAATTGATTTTTGAATCTATATAAATTAATTTTTCATAAGTAAGGATTTCAAGGAAAAAGAAAAGAAAATGTTTAAAGAATTTATAAAAATAAAAAAAAGTGTTTTTTTAAAGGAAATTGGTTAAAACTAAATCATTAGTTAAAAATTAAAATTATTAGTTAAACTAAAATTTTAAAATGGCAATTGAATTGTTCGATTTATCCAAATATTAATAAAATCATAAAATTGTTTACAAGGTCTAGAACTGTGAAGAAAACAATCTGGAGTGGAAATGTATTACATGCATACGCAATGGTGAGATCTTCTCTGTAACAACCCAGGATTTATAACAATTAATTATCGGCAAATGATGATTAGATTGGTTTGCTAAGTGTTGTTGGAGTTTTTAAGCCGGGTAGAAATTCGTTTAAAAAAATTTATTAAGGGAATACGGGCTTTAAAATTTATATTGGCCCGTTCCCCTTTTTATTTTATTGGGCCTGTTTCCTTTTCATTGAGATAATTAGCAACAACCCGTTCCTCATTTCAATTGATTCGATTCATTTTTGAAAACCCTAGGAAAAAAATAAACAAACGAGAATAATAAATGGCTGCTTCTTCATTTGCTAGGGTTTCGTTTTCGATCGCGCTCGATTCTTCGTTGGCCTCGGCTTCGACTCTTGCTTGATTTGTGCTCTTCAAAAAATCAAGGTGAGTAATTCTTATTACTCACATCTAATTCAAGCGTGTTTCATTGTTGATGATTTCATGGATTTTGTCGATCTCGTATAACCTGGTACCTTGATTTATTTGCGATTTTGACTTTGTTATGCTCTGTACTTCGATTCATTTGGTATGTCGTACATGCATTTACACCTTTGATGTTCCATAGCCTCGGCTTTAACTTGATTTTTTTCAATGTTTTTGACCTGTTGTTGATCATGGCTTCGGCTGTGCTCGGGTTGTTTCACCTGATTCATTTGAAGTTGTAGCCTTGATTTTCATTTTGATGTTACTAGAATTTGTTGCAGTGCCTTGCTGTTTTGACTTGATTTTTGATGATGTTGATTTTGTCGACTTTGACTATACTATTCACTGCCGCCGGTAGTATTTTCTTCCTCGTTCCAATTTGTGTATATTTGATTACTTGATTTCATGGCATTGATTGTGAACTGCCTTTGTGGTCTTCATATTCATGAGTATCTGGTCGAGTTCATTGCTGTGTTGAGTCTTGTCTCTGCCCATTCTTTAGTCTCTGACTTGATTTGTAGTATGAGCTACTAACTTGCATTTCAAATTAGTTGGTGGTGGAATTTATTCACCTGTATATGTATCTCTGGTTTTGTATGTGCATATCATCTTTGGAGTCTTTGTGGTCATTTGATCTTGTAGTTGTGTACTCGGTTGAGCTTCGAGCATGTTGTTCCAAGCTAGTTCATTCATGTTGTATTTCCATTCACTGTAACCTGTACTTGTGCACTGGACCTGGGCATCTGATACCATTGGTTATCTACATTTGATTTTATTTCTGTCTCTAGCTCCAGTTTGTTTATTCGAATTTGAGAGAGCCATCCACTCTATTTTACTGTTGCATTTATGTATGATCACATACTCATACTGCAGTCTTGGGTCTCATATATGCCCTGTGTAGCCATTGCCAGACCATCTTCTGTCTGCACTTTTTCATTCTAGTGTATGCTCACTGCTTTAACCAGTCACTGTCGCCACCTCTGACTTTGTTTGATATTGATTTGAGCATGTTCCATTGGGGTGGTGTTTTTGACCCTGAGCATGTGTGTCTGCTGCACATGTCTCACTACTGCATGTTGTTGCATTGCTTCATGTCATGTATTGATATGGGTTTTCCTGTTCGCATGCGGTCATACTGCATACCTGAGTTCATTTGCAATGAGCTCTGGTTCCATTTTGTTTGATCATTAGCTCTGGTTTTGTTCTTGAAGTCTATATCTATATTCCTAGTTGTGTAAGTGCATACTTTTAATAATGCTACTTACTTCGAGACAGTTGCATTCAGTTGCATTGTTAGTCTTCTTGTGACCTTGTGGTGACTGCAGTTTTTGGTTGCAGTTGCCCTTGTTGTTTTGCATTGCATTGATGCAAATGGATTGTTTTCTGACTACACTTGAGTTGAATCCAGCTTAAACGCTTGGGTTTGACCTTGTGTTCGTTTGTGAATTTTCATTGTGTACATCATCACTGTGGTGGCAAGGCAGTGCACGCAAGCGTGAACTACAGCCACACGGTATTGATTTTATTGTTATTTCTTTTGCTTTTGATGCGTTGATCTTTTGTGTAATGCATGTTTTAGTGGCGAGGCAGTACACGCGTGCGTGTACTGCAGCCCTACCCGAGTTGGCATTTTAAATGGATATTTCAATGGTTTGAATGGTGTTTTGATTTGGTTTAATTTAAACATTTTGTTGTTGTCTAATTATCTAATTGATAATTAGATTATGAGTTTCTAATTATTTATTTAATAATTAGATTTTGTTGTTAATTGTCGAATAGGCAATTCTGATGTTTTTCTAAATTATCTTCATTGATATTCTTTTCACTTATCTTTGTTGATGATTTGATTATGCTGATTTGTTGTTTAACACTGTTATGTGCTATATTTACCGTTATCCGATTTCCTTGTTAAAGAATCGGATAGACGAGATTTATTGTGACTGTCGTCTATTCATTATTTAATTATTATTGCTTCTGTGCACTAATAACTGAGTTTGAATTAGACTGGCCCGTGTATTATTTTCTTTTGAATTTAATACTCGGGTCAGACCGAGTTATTACAGGTTGTAGATATCTTGCTTTGGGTTGCTGCTAGAGCTATGAAGTTTCTTTATATCATTTGGAGTAGATGTTGTCACTATATAGGATGTTGTATATTCATGTATATTATTTATGATTATGTACTTGTGTATATAACTTCCCAAGTCGACAGTTGTAGTTGTACATATATATTGTATCACATGTATTGTAACTGACATCAGTTATTATATATATGAGACATTTTGTTTTATCTGTGTTCCGCAATTATATTATCTGTGTTATTATTATATCTATTGTCCTAAACTATTATGAACCATCGTAGTTCGTTTTATACAGGAATTGGATATGTTGATGGGATTAAATAAATAAGAGATGAAAAATAAAAATATATACCACTCCTATCGAGATAACCAATACTAGTGTAAGGCCTAACTACGGATGGCCGCTCCTATCCAGCCTTATTCTTCATAATAACGGACAGTATTTCTTTTAATACTCTTTGTTATTGTGAGCATAGAGGTGGGGCGTCTCAGTTGGTATCAGAGCTTGGGGTTTATGGACATAATATAAAACATAACTTAGATGGAACATGTGTTACAACTATTAGTCGATATTTTATTTGTGCTTTGAGTCAAAACTAAAGTTTTGAAATTATGATGAAATTTTTAAATTTCCTTATTTAAAAATAAAAGTGAAGTTCTGTTTTGATGATTGATTGATTTGGGTTCTGTTTATCAGAATGCGCAACGGAAACAGTGAGACTGTCTTCGCTGAGTACAACTAATATCCTTCTTGATTTAAAAATCAAAATATGAAATCAAAATAAATTTCATTTGTTGTTTACATAGCTGTGTTTAATTTGTTTTCTTTGAAAATTTTGAATCCGATTGAGGATCCGAAGCGATTGCAGTTATGTGAATTTGTTGAGATTTTTGCTATTTTTAATTATTTTCATTGAAGATATATTCGAATGATTTCTCTGTTCATTTTGCGGTATACGTGCAAATTTATGTTGCACGTTACTGCATTATTTTTACGTTGAACCGATGTTTGGTTCTAAACGTATTTTGTTGCCGTTATTTTTATAACGGGATTTTTACACCAATGCTAAATCTTTGTAGCATGGTGTTTTGTTGACATTTTTAATGAATGAAAATTCACTGGTGTTATATTTTAATGCGAATTATTTTGATGAGATTTTGACGTTTAAAAATCGCTGTCGCTTTGACTTCAATGACCGTCAAATTTTAAAGTGGATTTTCAAGCGGTTATCCCGCAATGATGATTTTGAGATCCGTTTCTACGGTGTTTTGAGAAGTGCAATTTCCTTGTCGAAATTGTCACTAATATTGCTGTTTTTATCACGGATTTGCATATCGTTTTAAAAAGAAAATTGTTTCCAATTTTTTTTTATAGTTTACGCTTTCAAAAGAATGAGGAAGCGATTTAAACGATTCAGCAATATCGAGGACTATGAACCCTTTCTTTTACTGATTCGCTTAATTCTGGACTTGTTCGTTTGAGAATGTAAATTATTACTTTTATAAAATAAATGAAATTGTTTTCAGAATTTTTGCAGTTTGCACTTTCAAAAGAATGAGGAAGCGATTTAAACGTTTCAGCAAAATTGAGGATTATGACCCCTTTTCTTTTACTGATTCGCTTAATTCCGGACTTGTCCGTTTGAGAATGTGAAATGTTATTTTTGGAATACACAATTTTGCACTTCAAGGAAACGATGAAGAGAATTAAACGATTTACTAAAACTCGTGGTTATGGGACATGTGCATTTGCTATTTTGGTTAATTCCGGACTCGTTAATTGAAATATTTGATGATTTTCGTGTGCTTCGAGCCACTATGATGGACCTTTGGGTCATATGAGGACCTTCGGGTCAAATACCAGTACCAGACCTTCGGGTCATATGAGGACCTTCGGGTCAAATACCAGTACCAGACCTTCGGGTCATATGTTGGACCTTCGGGTCATATGATGGGCGCCAAAATTATGATGATGGTACTTGGTAGGCTTCGACCATATGAGATGCACGTGCGGCGTAGCTAAAACTTGCCATATGATGGGATCGATCCAACCTTTTATGTTGATTTTCTAGAGTATCTTAATTGATTTCTAGATATTTGTTGAATCTAATTATCTGCAGGTAATTAGATATTTGATGTTATGAGTTCCGATTATCGTTTTTGATAATCGGATATTTGTTGTTTCTGATTATCGCTCGTGATAATTAGATATTTGATGTTATGAGTTCTGATTATCGTTTTTGATAATCGAATATTTGTTGTTTCTAATTATCGTTTTTGATAATTAGATATTTGATATTTTTGATTATCGTTTTTGATAATCGAATATTTGTTGATTTGAGATTTGATTATCGTTTTTGATAATCGAATATTTGTTGATTTGATTATCGTTTTTGATAATCGAATATTTGTTGATTTGAGATTTGATTATCGTTTTTGATAATCGAATATTTGTTGATTTGAGATTTGATTATCGTTTTTGATAATCGAATATTTGTTGATTTGATTATCGTTTTTGATAATCAAATATTTGTTGATTTGATTATCGTTTTTGATAATTGAATAATTGTTGATTTGAGATTTGATTATCATTTTTGATAATCGAATATTTATTGATTTGATTATCGTTTTTGATAACCGAATATTTGTTGATTTGAGATTTGATTATCGTTTTTGATAATCGAATATTTTTTGATTTGATTATCGTTTTTGATAATCGAATATTTGTTGATTTGATTATCGTTTTTGATAATCGAATATTTGTTGATTTGATTATCGTTTTTGATAATCGAATATTTGTTGATTTGAGATTTGATTATCGTTTTTGATAATCGAATATTTGTTGATTTGAGATTTGATTATCGTTTTTGATAATCGAATATTTGTTGATTATCGTTTTTGATAATCGAATATTTGTTGATTTGATTATCGTTTTTGATAATCAGATATTTGTGATTTGAGATTTCTGATTATTGCTTTTGATAATTAGAGAATTGCTAATTTTGCTGATTATAAGATTTTCTAGTCTCTAATTGATTCTAGATTATGTTGGTTATATTGAATGGTTGTTTTCTATCTATCTCTGATGATAGTTAGAGTTTTCTGATTATGGAGTTCGTGTTTTTCTGATTTTCTGGTTAATAACTAGATATTTGCGGTTTTGCGATTTCTGTTTTGGTGTTTTCTAAATTGTCTTTGTTGATAATTAGATTTTTCTGTTTTCTAATTATCGTATCGATAATTAGATATTACTGTTTTGTGGTTTCCGTATTCTAGTTATCTAATCGATAATTAAATATTACTGATAATCGTATTTATTCAGTTTTGCTGTTTTCTGAATTATCTATTGATAATTAGATTTTGTTGAGAAATTGTGAATTTCTTTTGTGGAATTAAAAGATTTCTTTGACGTTTGAATTTTCGACTTTTATTTTTCTAGCTTAACCAGTTTATGTTAGAAAAATAATTGTTATCGAAGACTTTAATTATGAAAATTGATGGGACGCAATTTTTATAAGGAGGGGAGTCTGTAACAACCTGGGTTTTATAACAATTAATTATCGGCAAATGATGATTAGATTGGTTTGCTAAGTGTTGTTGGAGTTTTTAAGCCGGGTAGAAATTCGTTTAAAAATTTTTGTTAAGGGAATACGGGCTTTAAAATTTATATTGGCCTGTTCCCCTTTTTATTTTATTGGGCCTGTTTCCTTTTCATTGAGATAATTAGCAGCAACTTGTTCCTCATTTCAATTCATTCGATTCATTTTCGAAAACCCTAGGAAAAAAATAAACAAACGAGAATAATAAATGGCGGTTTCTTCATTTGCTAGGGTTTCGTTTTCGATCGCACTCGATTCTTCGTTGGCCTCGGCTTCGACTCTTGCTTGATTTGTGCTCTTCAAAAAATCAAGACGAGTAATTCTTATTACTCACATCTAATTCAAGCGTGTTTCATTGTTGATGATTTCATGGATTTTGTCGATCTCGTATAACCTGGTACCTTGATTTATTTGCGACTTTGACTTTGTTCTGCTCTGTACTTCGATTCATTTGGTATGCCGTACTTGCATTTACACCTTTGCTGTTCCATAGCCTCGGCTTTAACTTGATTTTTTTTCAATGTTTTTGACCTGCTGTTGATCATGGCTTCGGTTGTGCTCGGGTTGTTTCACCTGATTCATTTGAAGTTGTAGCCTTGATTTTCATTTTGATGTTACTAGAATTTGTTGCAGTGCCTTGCTGTTTTGACTTGATTTTTGATGATGTTGATTTTGTCGACTTTGACTATACTATTCACTGCCGCCGGTAGTATTTTCTTCCTCGTTCCAATTTGTGTATATTTGATTACTTGATTTCATGGCATTGATTGTGAACTGCCTTTGTGGTCTTCATATTCATGAGTATCTGATCGAGTTCATTGCTGTCTTGAGTCTTGTCTCTGGCCATTCTTTAGTCTCTGACCTGATTTGTAGTATGAGCTACTAACTTGCATTTCAAATTAGTTGGTGGTGGAATTTCTTCACCTGTATATGTATCTCTGGTTTCGTATGTGCATATCATCTTTGGAGTCTTTGTGGTCATTTGATCTTGTAGTTGTGTACTCGGTTGAGCTTCGAGCATGTTGTTTCAAGCTAGTTCATTCATGTTGTATTTTCCATTCACTGTAACCTGTACTTGTGCACTGGACTTGGGCATCTGATACCATTGGTTATCTACATTTGATTTTATTTCTGTCTCTAGCTCCAGTTTGTTTATTCGAATTTGAGACAGCCATCCACTCCATTTTACTGTTGCATTTATGTATATCACACACTCATACTGCAGTCTTGGGTCTCATATATGCCCTGTGTAGCCATTGCCAGACCATCTTCTGTCTGCACTTGTTCATTCTAGTATATGCTCACTGCTTTAACCAGTCACTGTCGCCACCTCTGACTTTGTTTGATATTGATTTGAGCATGTTCCATTGGGGTGGTGTTTTTGACCCCGAGCATGTGTGTCTGCTGCACATGTCTCACTACTGCATGTTGTTGCATTGCTTCATGTCATGTATTGATTTGGGTTTTCCTGTTCGCATGCGGTCATACTATATACCTGAGTTCATTTGCATTGAGCTCTGGTTCCATTTTGTTTGATCGTTAGCTCTGGTTTTGTTCTTGAAGTCTATATCCATATTCCCAGTTGTGTAAGTGCATACTTTTAATAATGCTACTTACTTCGAGACAGTTGCATTCAGTTGCATTGTTGGTCTTCTTGTGACCTTGTGGTGGCTGCAGTTTTTGGTTGCAGTTGCCCTTGTTGTTTTGCATTGCATTGATGCAAATGGATTGTTTTCTGACTACACTTGAGTTGAATCCAGCTTAAACGCTTGGGTTTGACCTTGTGTTCGTTTGCGAATTTTCATTGTGTACATCATCACTGTGGTGGCAAGGCAATGCACGCAAGCGTGAACTACAGCCACACAGTATTGATTTTATTGGTATTTCTTTTGCTTTTGATGCGTTGACCTTTTGTGTAATGCATGTTGTAGTGGCAAGGCAGTACACGCGTGCGTGTACTGCAGCCCTACCCGAGTTGGCATTTTAAATGGATATTTCAATGGTTTGAATGGTGTTTTGATTTGGTTTAATTTAAACATTTTGATGTTGTCTAATTATCTAATTGACAATTAGATTATGAGTTTCTAATTATTTATTTAATAATTAGATTTTGTTGTTAATTGTCGATTAGGCAATTCTGATGTTTTTCTAAAGTATCTTCATTGATATTCTTTTCACTTACCTTTGTTGATGATTTGATTATGCTGATTTGTTGTTTAACACTGTTATGTGCTATATTTACCGTTATCCGATTTCCTTTTTAAAGAATCAGATAGACAGATTTATTGTGACTGTCGTCTATTCATTATTTAATTATTATTGCTTCTGTGCACTAATAACTGAGTTTGAATTAGACTGACCCGTGTATTATTTTCTTTTGAATTTAATACTCGGGTCAGACCGAGTTATCACAGGTTGTAGATATCTTGCTTTGGGTTGCTGCTAGAGCTATGAAGTTTCTTTATATCATTTGGAGTGGATGTTGTCACTATATAGGATGTTGTATATTCATGTATATTATTTACGATAATGTACTTGTGTATATAACTTCCTGAGTCGACAGTTGTAGTTGTATCATATGTATTGTATCACATGTATTGTAACCGACATCAGTTATTATATATATGAGACATTTTGTTTTATCTGTGTTCCGCAATTATATTATCTATGTTATTATTATATCTATTGTCCTAAACATTTATGAACCATCTTAGTTCGTTTTATATTGGAATTGGATATGTTGATGGGAGTAAATAAATAAGAGGTGAAAAATAAAAATATATACCACTCCTATCGAGATAACCAATACTAGTGTAAGGCCTAACTACGGATGGCCGCTCCTATCCAGCCTTATTCTTCGTAATAACGGACAGTATTTCTTTTAATACTCTTTGTTATTGTGAGCATAGAAGTGGGGCGTCTCATTCTCACTCAAAAAAATTGGAAATTTTCAGTTATTGATTGATTGTTGAATTGTGATAGTTGAATTTAATTATTGATTGTGTGCTTGGATGATTAATTTATTATCAGTTATATTAGTTCAGACCTTATGCGCCGCATAATGGCAGATATATTATATTAAACTCATATACCGCGATATTCCACCTAGAAGTGGAATTGGTATTGTATATGTATTTGGAGTTGATTTCCCGCAATATATAGCGGATGAGACACTTTGCGCCGCATAATAGCAGATGATATTATATTTAATAACATATACCGCGATATTCCACCTCGAAGTGGAATTGGTATTTAATTGTTGTGCTAACGTCTGTGGATGCAGGGAAAACAGGTTGGAGGGATCCAACTGGATTCCTCAAATAATTGAATTTGTTTCAATATTGTATGTTAATTATTTATAATCTATGTGTGACTATTTGTGATTGAAACTATTGAAGGCTAAAATTTAGCCAAATATCTTTTTAATATCGTAGGATATCAGAAATAAATAAATTTTGATTTTTGAAATTTTAGTAGAAAATTTATAGTAAATTAATCTTAGAAAATTGAATAGATTTAAAAGAAGGAATTTGTTTCAAAAGAGAATTAATTTGGTGTTGAAATAAATTTAGAAATCAATTTTGGAAATTGATTTGGTATTTTAAAATAAATTTGGAAATCAATTTAGAATTTAATCCGGTGCTGATAAATGAATATTTGGAAATCGATTTGAAAATCGTATATAAATGGATATTTAGAAGTTTAAATTCACAATGGGGAAATTTGTTTTAAAAATAAACATTTGGTTATTCTTAAAAGCGTGAAAGGAATTTACGGATTCGGAACGTAAATTTAAAATAAATCAAGAAAGATTTATTAATTGATTTGAATGAACCTTTTTGAAATGGAAAATGTATTTTCCCTGGAAAGCTGAGTATGATTTCGAAGTGGCATATAAATATAAACTGAAATTCAAAAAAAAATGGTTTTAGAAAGGATACTTTGAATAAATTATTTTCTTAACTGGTTTCAAATCTTTAAAGCATGGATTTATTTAATTACTTATAGAAGGGGTTATTTTAAAGGTTAAAATTGATATTTGTTTTAAGAAATGATTATTTAAATAGTTATACCTTATCTACTAATTTTATTTTAAAATTAGTTGGGACTTAAAATCTTATATGTGATAATTATTATAATGTTTTCATAATCAATATTTTAAGTAAGTATTTAAAACGGTTTTATTTTACATATTCCCAAGTACATTTTGGATAAGTGATTTGAATTATTTTAACTCGGCAGATTTTTAGTGGAAATGAATAAATATTTGGAAATATATTCCGTATAAGGGAAATACTTTGAAATTTGTTTTCAAAGGATTGAAATGCGGATAGTGATTCGAAGTTTGTTTTCAAAATATTAAAGTGATAAAAGCATATCTTGTAAAGATATTTTGGAAATAAATGATTTGGGAAAATTAGTCGAAATCCAATAATTGTTGTGAATATTTATTGATAATTAAATACCCGACTATCAATATTTGCCTTTAAACGACATTTGAATTCCATGCGACCGGGGGTCGGATTCCAAGTGGATATCCGAAAACCACATCGAACCTTTGTGATTTGTGATAGATCTTTTATTTGAAATATGGAAGTGGAAAATTGTTGTGATTTGTTTGAAATTTGAATGAACACTTATTTTTAAAAATAAGCGCTCGTTATTCGGATTAGCCGAGAGAGGACCTTGTGTCATAAAACCCATTCCGAATAACGATACGATGAAATGAGATTGTATTTGAAGACGGTGTTGAAGACCGGGTATTTTCGAAAGCGAAAGGATTACCTGTCAAATGTCACTACATCAGGTTGCTCCGGTTGTGACATCCCGGAAATTTGGGGCAATATCAATTTAATAATCTACATTAAAAATTAAATTGATTTGATAATATTTGTTAATAATATTTAAATTGATTTAATAATCTTCTTTTAAATAAATATTTAACTGATAATTTATCTTTTAAAAGCTAATTTAAATTGTTTCTATTTATAATGTATATATGAATATATTGGTATATATTATAAATAGATAAGTTTTGTTTTTAAATTTAATAAATAAAGCTATGTTTTCTAATTCTATTTTTTTTTTTGATAATTTAGAAATTTAATATTGAACAAATAATAATATGATTTTAAAAATACTCAAGATAAATTTAATTTGTCTAAAAATAAATTCTAGCCTAGGTTTAAATTTAAATAAAAGATTGTTTTGTTCTTTTTAATTTAGCTTTATAAAATAAGTAATCTATATTTTGAAGAGATTGTTTCTTTTATAAATCATTTTGATTTAATAATGAGCTATATTAATAATGCAAAATCTTTACAAATGGGTTTTAATGAAAATAGACATTGTTATTTATATATTTGAAGAAGACCGTGGTTTGGAAATTTAAAATAAAGTCTTTCAAGAATATTTAAAATAAAATAAATCTTATACATGCTAAACATAAGTATAAATACATATACACAAGAAGCTATGATATTAACATAACCAATAAAATAACTATAACAACTTCATATATGTACATAAGCATAAACAAAGCAAATTAAATATGAAACATGCAGGCAGTAAAGTGTGCAGGCTGAAAACAAATAAGCAAAGTTTAGAAATGTTGCCTGAAAAATTTAAGAATGCAAAGCAAGGTTACAAGACAAAGTAAAAAAAATGATGGTAAAAGAAATGCAAAAGTTAACAAAGCAAAGCTAAGTAAAAATATCTTTGCATATAAGATAGTTTGTAGAGCAAGCTAAAGCAAAGCATAGTAGAAATAAGATGCAGGTAAGAGAAATGTAAAATATCTAGATATAAATCATAGTATGTAGGAACATAAAGTACTTAAACAATAAATGCTTCATTTCTTAGCAGCTAACAAAATCATGTTTAACATCAACTCAGCCTCCTAATTAAAATATCTTGCCTGATAAAACAAATTATTGTACAAAGAAGAAAAGTTGCTTGTCTCAGATGTCACCTTTCCCTGAAACCCCTTTTTATACATGCCATCTTTTTAGTTCGTTCAAGTCATAATAAACCCAAAATACATACAAGTAGCATTTCTATTTTGCTTACAACTGAAGCATCAACAACAAACAAGAAGATTAAGGAAATCAAAACAAACTACTTTCCAGTTTTAAAGTTCAACCTGTTTCAAAAAAAAGGTGCTCTGTTTATTTTCAAAACTTTGGTGAGTAACACCTTTAAATTTCTTAAGTTTTTAATATGTTGCATGCTAATATTTAAATGCTTAAAATATTTGTGTGAATATTTATATATTCCTTTCTCTGGCCAATTGCAAAATAAAATTACTGCATATTGTATTCTCTGTGAGCAACATTTTTTTTTGTTTGAACTAAACTAGTTGCTTATGTATAACTGGAAAAAAATGTCTATGTTGTACATTGCTGATATGTTTACATGTGAAAGTGTGAATGCATACATCCTGTACAAATTTTGAGATGCCTCTGATTGTTTTTTTTCAGGCCAGATTGTGCAAACAAATGTTTATCTTTGTTCTAATCACAACCAGGACTAAAAATACAAACCAAGATGGTTTGTTTGTACATGAATTTAACTTTAAAAGTCTGTTTAGGCTAAAACAACTTATCAATGTCCCTGGAAACCAAAATAAACAAGGAAGTTAAGTTTTGGATAAAATTCAAACATTAGAATTCATTGATTTAGGGTTATGAACTGAATACTTAACCAAAATAATGATTTTTAAAAATGAAATCACAAATTTTAATAGTAAATTGAATGAGTGGTTCAAGTTTTACTGGAAATTAGTATTTTAGGAGTTACTGATGTTCTCGAGGATCTGAGAGGTTGTAATTTCCAGAGATGATAGTAGAACCATCGGTGATGATGGGAATATTGGTTGAAGTGGTGGCAGATCACGGTGGTGGTGGCAGCGGCAGTTTTAAGTTTCTAAACATAGTTTTGGAGAGCTCTGGAATTTTGATTGACTCGGCATCTCTCGTCGATCGAGTGCGGTAGAATTTTGGGTGAAGGAAGTTGAAGAGCTATCGAAGCTATGTCCGGAGTTGCAATCGGTCTAGTGGTCGGAGGAGCGGGGTTTTCGTGTTGATAGGTTTCGAGGGGGAGAACTGATTGTGGTTCCAGGTTTGAGAGATGAGCTCTATTTTGATTCGAGCGAGTGGGTGGCTTCGGAGGGGTCGCAATCACATCAGGTGAGGGTCGTTGGTGTGTGGATGCTTGAGTGGATGGCCGGAGTTGGCTGGGGCCATGGTGCACGTGCACCGTGCCATTGAAGTGTTGGGTAGTTCTTTCGGTGTGCAGAATTTTTGACTGGGGAAAACACTCGAGTCACTCGAGTACGTGACTCGAAGTAGAGGAAAGGATGACTCGGTGCAGTTTGGTTCGCGTCGAGTAATTGGGTGTTTTAGGTTTTTGCAGAAACCTGGAAACAAAAATTTGATTTTTTTCAACAAAATTCAAATGGAACCTATTTAAAAATAATAATGGATTTAAACCAAGTTTAAATCTAGTTTGAAGCATGAATTCAAAATTTTACTTGAATTCAAATCTAAAATAAAATAAATTTTAAAAAAAAATGAAATATGGGTTTTCTTTCAGGTTTAAAAACCTGACAACTTCAGGTTTTGAAATTCAATGGTAAAATCTGAAACAAGATTTAAACTGTGTTTGAAATTTTAAAGGTTCAAAGTATAAATTCAAATGAATTTTTGAATCCAAGTTTTTAAAAATGAATTGGATTGTAAATCAAGAATTAAAAATCAAATTCTTAAAAGGCAAGTTAAACCCAAGTTTTAAATTCAAGGTTAAACTAATGGATTCAAGTATTTCTCGAATTCAAATCTAAAATTTAAATCAGTTTTTAAATCTAAAAATATAAAATAAGTTCACATAAAATAGTTTTGAAAGTAAATTTGTTTCAAATTAATATTTGAATTGTTTTTGGGTATAGTTCTTTTACAAAGGAATTTTTGAATGGAAAGTAAATAAAGGGTTTTAACTTAAATTTGCAAGTTAAAATATTAATGTCTCTTGGAAGTTTAAATTTAAAAAAAAAAGAGATTTAGGTAGTTTAATTTGAAGGCTTATCTTATGCAAGTAATAAATGTTATTTACATTTATTTAAAAGATTATAAATTGAATTTAAATTTGGTAGACGTTTAAACAAAAATCATTTTGAATCTTAAATTCAAAATGGAATTTGAATTTAAATTTAAAATGTAATGTTCTAATACACATTAATATTAATGAAGTCATTAATAAAGAGATAAATTATCTTAGGAATAGTTAAGATATTTAAATGATTAAATGAATAAGTTAATTAAGGAATAACATGTGTATTTAATTTATAAATTAATAATTTAGATTAATTTATATTTATAGATTAATTAAGTAGTGAATTAAGTAATGTTATTAATTACTGAAGTTAATTAACTAAGGATTATTAATTAATTAATTAATTAATTTTGATAATTAAGTAAATTATATTAATTTAAATAATCTATTGTAGATTGTTAAGTATAATTACTTGTTGTAATTAATTTTGATAAAATGATTAATTTGAGTTAATTAATTTAGTTTAATTAATCATTTGATAATTGATAAGTATAATTACTTAGTGTAATTAATGGAGCATAATCATTTAGAGAAGTAATTAAATGTTAATTACTGAATGTAATTAATGAAAATGATGTGTTAATGAAGTAATTTGGATAATTATTTTTGTAATTAATCATGGGATTAATTAATGGAGATAATTAATTATGGGATAATTAATATAAGTAATTAATGATAGTTAATTACTGGTTGTTATTAATCAAGAGTGATTAATAATTGAGTTTGATTAAAGATGAATCATTTAATGTAATTTAAATGAAGTAATTAATTTAAATATAATTAGAAATCATTAATTAATATAATTAATGATGGATTAATTAAGGAATAATCAATAATGTGGTGATTAATTAATTAAGAATAAATGTAATTAATTATAAATGAAGTAATTAAAAGTTAATTACTATGAATAATTTAGAATAATTAATTTGTGAAATTAATTAAAGACTAATTACTTACTGTAATTAGAAAATGATTAATCAAAGGTGTTTAATCAAAATGAATATCTAGAGATTAATTAACTAATTTGATTTATAGTTAATTAATGATTGTATAAGCAGGATTTATAGATAAAGAATTAATTTAATTTACTTTAAATTAATTAGAGATTGAAGTAGTTAATTTAATTCATTTTAAATTAATTACAAATGGTATGATTATAGTCATTGGTTATGGATGAAGGATATTGATATTTCATTTGATGATTGAGAATTCAGATCTGACATGAATAACATCTATGTGACATGGGTGCTTGGTTTAAATATGATAATATTTAATTATCTGTTTGGATGATAATATTGATTATCTGTTTATGATGATGATGTGATTATCTATTGTGATGTTATGAATATTCTATCTGTGTGTATATTGATTATATTGAATTGAACTGTTAAGACTAAATAGACAACTTGGCCTTAAAAGACACGTTTTGGATTTCGATGAGACCGGGATCGGTTTTCCACATTTGGAACATCCGAAAACCACATCGATTCCAAATTAACGATAGGTCGTGAATCTGAAGTGAAGATGAAGATTCAGAATGCAAGGGTTATCATCGTTAACTCTGAGGGTGATTCCAAAATGAGTGTAACGAGATAATGCCTTCGGTTTCGTTCGAACCCGGAACGAACTTGTATGGATTGAATGCTTTCAACACATCGTCAGGTGGGCGATGAGCATTCTAAGAAATGTGTTCTCTTAAGGTAATCGTAGCCTCAAGCCTCATCAACCGGGAATGGCTAAAACAGGGGAGGTGCATCAAGGTTAGGTGGGTCATGCCCAAGCAGGACAAGGATATTCCCCTGTCTAGATGTCCCTTTATTTTCGGCTGTGTGGGCGGTTGATTGCAACAACTGCCGGTGTTTATCTTGTTCGGGGCTGTTCAGTAAGGAATGGTTCCGGCCTTGTGTTGCAGGGGGTCGGGAGTGATCCTCGATACGTTGATCTAGGCCACGTACTGTGACGGGCGGTACCCCAGTAGCCCTGCCATTGTATGGAATCCACAATCCAATAAGTGCCAACGGTTTTGATTGTATTACCCACTTTTATGGCTAGTAGCTGGAATTTAATCATGTAACAATTTCGGCTATTTTCTATTTACTTGAAAACCCTAGACCTATTATAATATCATTGAATTTCCTATCAAATGTTTTGGTTAGCGTAAGGTAAAAACTTACCCATGTTTATTTGTGGGGAGTCTTACGTGATACCTTTTGTTTTCAAAGGTTTTCAAAAATTAAGCAACTTTAACCTGTTACTCATACCAGACCCATGTCTGACCCGGAGTTTATTTCTGTTTTTCATAAACTCTCGGGTACCCAAATTTTTACGGGTAGCCAAGGGATTCAGGTTAGCTTTGACGAATTCTGGAGGAGCAATGGAGCAGGAGGCTTCAGCGTTGTAGATATATATATATATATAGTTCCGCTATGTTGGTATCTTTGAGTTATTTGTTTGAGTTGAGTTGTATAACAAGACAGGTGTCTATAACTGTCTAGTATGTGATGTATTGTCTGTATAACTCTGATTGATGTTGTATACTATGTAAATACTTATGTGATTATTATAATTTATTCGTTCCGCTGTGAGATTCTGATGTTGTTCTTTCTTCTCTATCTTTTCTATTTTCTCACCTCTTTCTTTCTTCAAGACGAAACGGCTTTCTGGTAATAGAAGGGCGGTTCGTCACAGTTGGTATCAGAGCACTAGGTTGAGTGAATGCCTAGGCTCTTGAGTGATTTCTTTCTTGAGAGAGCGTATTTGTAATTTTGATAATATATTTATTTATTTATTTCTACCTATTGTTGGGTTACCTGTTCAGGTTTTCCAATATGAATTATAAAGGTAGATTAGGTAGTGGTGTGTGTAACACAACTACCAATGGTTGGAGTTTGAATGGTTAATGTTGGAAGTGTATTTGTCGAGACTGTAAACCTAATACCGTCTCGAGTGAGCTTTGGGTGGTGTAAGGGTTTCATTAATCTCTAAAGGGAATCTCTTAAGATTCAGAGTTCATTTTTGAAGTGTAAGAGTTTGGTTGAGCTAGAGTTTGGATCTGTTGGTTGGACAGAAGTAAGTCAAAATACCTTGATACATCAAGGTGTAGTAGTTGTGTGATGAGACACAATGACTATGGATGCCTCCGAAGATGTTTCTTTGGAACAGGTAAGGAAGTGTATCTGTTCGGTGTTGTGGCTGTGTTCAGTTGGGTGTTCCTGTTTGCTTTGAGGTCCGAGTTTCTCGAAGGGTTTTGGGTTTGAAAGTCTTCTGGTTTAGCAGTTTTCTTGGGTGACTTCAGAAGCAGTAGAGTGATTCCATTTCTTCGATGGATTGGCCACATAAGTGTAAGCTATTCTGTTCGGTAAAAAGATAGCAGTATTTTTGGAATTAGGCTGGATCAATCGCAAAAGCGACTTGCGATAGTTTGAGTATTCTCTTGTGTTCCAGAGAATTTTTCTGGATGTCTTCAGGAAGTCGGAATTTGGTCAGCATCTGAAGATTGAGTTTGGTGTCGACTGGATTCCGGGCGTGGTACCGATGGTTCAGCTTAGTAATAGGATGATTTTTGAGTTTGGGGAAGCAGCTCAGATTTTGGGGAAACTTCTGAGTTTTATTTTTGGATATGTGAACTTTATTATTGGAATGTGTTGTCCAGTCTATGCTAGAGTTCATCATCAGCATTTTCATCTGTTCAGTCAGAGTTGCACAGTGGAAGCACAGTGGCAGCTGTTTTAGTTTGGAAGCAATTGGATGTTGCAATGTTTGGATTGGAGAATTCTACAGGAAATTTTTCAGATCTGAGGCCAGGTTTGAGTGCACCTGTTTAATCTTTTCTGGATGAGAGAAGTAAGTTCTGTTTTCTGTTTTGGAATAGAGTTTGTGTTCTGAGTTTTGGTCGATCTTGCAAAGATCATTTTGTTTGATTGTCTTTGGTTCAGGTTGTTTCTAAGAACATCGGCAAGAGTTGAGCTGATCGGTAAGGATGAAGGAAGCCCAGGATCGTCAGAGAGTTTTGTGGATAAGAGACGGAGGAATTTGGATTTGGAAATCGGGGATTTGATTTTGGGTAAGTGTTTAGTCTTCAGGATTGAATTGTCAGTTTGGATAACTGGAATTCGTTGTGTCTCACGTATCTCTGAGGGAGTAAGTGTGAGATCTATCTCTGGTTGTAGAATCAGCAGTTCAGGGAGTTTTGGGTGTTAATTCAGACTTGTCTGTAGTCTGATATTCTGTCTTGTTTTGTAGATCTAGGTGAGTGGGCTCTGTAGCTTAGTAGTATTGGTTGTTTGAATTCTGTAGAGCGAGTGTCCCGATATTTATACTTGGGGAAACTCGAAAAAAATTCTATCCGGAATCTTGTCTGGATAGTTAGATTTGTTTGATTGGATTAATTGGTTGCTATGGTTGTTAGCATATGATTAATATATGCTTGTGTTTTAAAATAAATATTTAATTAGGTTATTAAATTACCTTTGTTTTAAATTTCGGGGACGAAATTCTTTTAAGGGGGGAGGAATGTGACATCCCGGAAATTTGGGGCAATATCAATTTAATAATCTACATTAAAAATTAAATTGATTTGATAATATTTGTTAATAATATTTAAATTGATTTAATAATCTTCTTTTAAATAAATATTTAACTGATAATTTATCTTTTAAAAGCTAATTTAAATTGTTTCTATTTATAATGTATATATGAATATATTGGTATATATTATAAATAGATAAGTTTTGTTTTTAAATTTAATAAATAAAGCTATGTTTTCTAATTCTATTTTTTTTAATAATTTGGAAATTTAATATTGAACAAATAATAATATGATTTTAAAAATACTCAAGATAAATTTAATTTGTCTAAAAATAAATTCTAGCCTAGGTTTAAATTTAAATAAAAGATTGTTTTGTTCTTTTTAATTTAGCTTTATAAAATAAGTAATCTATATTTTGAAGAGATTGTTTCTTTTATAAATCATTTTGATTTAATAATGAGCTATATTAATAATGCAAAATCTTTACAAATGGGTTTTAATGAAAATAGACATTGTTATTTATATATTTGAAGAAGACCGTGGTATGGAAATTTAAAATAAAGTCTTTCAAGAATATTTAAAATAAAATAAATCTTATACATGCTAAACATAAGTCTAAATACATATACACAAGAAGCTATGATATTAACATAACCAATAAAATAACTATAACAACTTCATATATGTACATAAGCATAAACAAAGCAAATTAAATATGAAATATGCAGGCTGAAAACAAATAAGCAAAGTTTAGAAATGTTGCTTGAAAAATTTAAGAATGCAAAGCAAGGTTACAAGACAAAGTAAAAAAATGTACTGGTAAAAGAAATGCAAAAGTTAACAAAGCAAAGCTAAGTAAAAATATCTTTGCATATAAGATAGTTTGTAGAGCAAGCTAAAGCAAAGCATAGTAGAAATAAGATGCAGGTAAGAGAAATGTAAAATATCTAAATATAAATCATGGTATGTAGGAACATAAAGTACTTAAACAATAAATGCTTCATTTCTTAGCAGCTAACAAAATCATGTTTAACATCAACTCAGCCTCCTAATTAAAATATCTTGCCTGATAAAACAAATTATTGTACAAAGAAGAAAAGTTGCTTGTCTCAGATGTCACCTTCCCCTGAAACCCCTTTTTATACGTGCCATCTTTTTAGTTCGTTCAAGTCATAATAAACCCAAAATACATACAAGTAGCATTTCTATTTTGCTTACAACTGAAGCATCAACAACAAACAAGAAGATTAAGGAAATCAAAACAAACTACTTTCCAGTTTTAAAGTTCAACCTGTTTCAGAAAAAAAGGTGCTCTATTTATTTTCAAAACTTTGGTGAGTAACACCTTTAAATTTCTTAAGTTTTTAATATGTTGCATGCTAATATTTGAATGCTTAAAATATTTGTGTGAATCTTTATATATTCCTTTCTCTGGCCAATTGCAAAATAAAATTACTGCATATTGTATTCTCTGTGAGTAACATTTTTTTTTATTTGAACTAAACTAGTTGCTTATGTATAACTGGAAAAAAATGTCTATGTTGTACATTGCTGATATGTTTACATGTGAAAGTGTGAATGCATACATCCTGTACAAATTTTGAGATGCCTCTGATTGTTTTTTTTAGGCCAGATCGTGCAAACAAATGTTTATCTTTGTTCTAATCACAACTAGGACTGAAAATACAAACCAAGATGGTTTGTTTGTACATGAATTTAATTTTAAAAATCTGTTTAGGCTAAAACAACTCATTAATGTCCCTGGAAACCAAAATAAACAAGGAAGTTAAGTTTTGGATAAAATTCAAATATTAGAATTCATTGATTCAGGGTTATGAACTGAATACTTAACCACTATAATGATTTTTAAAAATGAAATCACAAATTTTAATAGTAAATTGAATGAGTGGTTCAAGTTTTACTGGAAATTAGTATTTGAGGAGTTGCTGATGTTCTCGAGGATCTGAGAGGTTGTAATTTACAGAGATGATAGTAGAAACATCGGTGATGATGGGAATATTGGTTGAAGTGGTGGCAGATCACGGTGGTCGTGGCAGCGGCAGTTTTAAGTTTCTAAACCTAGTTTTGGAGAGCTTTGGAATTTTGATTGACTTGGCATCTCTCGTCGATCGAGTGCGGTAGAATTTTGGGTGAAGGAAGTTGAAGAGCTATCGAAGCTATGGCCGGAGTTGCAATCGGTCTGGTGGTCGGAGGAGCGGGGTTTTCGTGTTGACAGGTTTCGAGGGGGAGAACTGCTCGTGGTTCCAGGTTTGAGAGATGAGCTCTATTTTGATTCGAGCGAGTGGGTGGCTTCGGAAGGGTCGTGATCACGTCAGGTGAGGGTCGTTGGTGTGTGGATGCCTGAGTGGATGGCCGGAGTTGGCTGGGGCCACGGTGCACGTGCACCGTGCCATTGAAGTGTTGGGTTGTTCTTTCGGTGTGCAGAATTTTTGACTGGGGAAAACACTCGAGTCACTCGAGTACGTGACTCGAAGTAGGGGAAAGGATGACTCGGTGCAGTTTGGTTCGTGTCGAGTAAATGGGTGTTTCAGGATTTTGCAGAAACCTGGAAACAAAAATTTGATTTTTTTCAACAAAATTCAAATGGAACCTATTTAAAAATAATAATGGATTTAAACCAAGTTTAAATCTAGTTTGAAGCATGAATTCAAAGTTTTACTTAAATTCAAATCTGAAATAAAATAAATTTTTTTTAGAAAAAATGAAATATTGGGTGTTCTTTCAGGTTTAAAAACCTGACAACTTCAGGTTTTGAAATTCAACGGTAAAATCTGAAATAAAATTTAAACTGTGTTTGAAATTTTAAAGGTTTAAAGTATAGATTCAAATGAATTTTTGAATCTAAGTTTTTAAAAATGAATTGGATTGTAAATCAAGAATTAGAAATCAAATTCTTAAAAGGCAAGTTAAACCCAAGTTTTAAATTCAAGGTTAAACTAATGGATTCGAGTATTTCTGGAATTCAAATCTGAAATTTAAATCAGTTTTTAAATCTAAAAATATAAAATAAGTTCACATAAAATAGTTTTGAAAGTAAATTTGTTTCAAATTAATATTTGAATTGATTTTGGGTATAGTTCTTTTATAAAGGAATTTTTGAATGGAAAGTAAATAAAGGGTTTTAACTTAAATTTGCAAGTTAAAATATTAATGTCTCTTGGAAGTTTAAATTTAAAAAAAAAAGAGATTTAAGTAGTTTAATTTGAAGGCTTATCTTATGCAAGTAATAAATGTTATTTACATTTATTTAAAAGATTATCAATTGAATTTAAATTTGGTAGAAGTTTAAACAAAAATCATTTTGAATCTTAAATTCAAAATGGAATTTGAATTTAAATTTAAAATGTAATGTTCTAATACACATTAATATTAATGAAGTCATTAATAAAGAGATAAATTATCTTAGGAGTAGTTAAGATATTTAAATGATTAAATGAATAAGTTAATTAAGGTATAACATGTGTATTTAATTTATAAATTAATAATTTAGATTAATTTATAATTAGAGACTAGTTAAGTAGTGAAGTAAGTAATGTTATTAATTACTGAAGTTAATTAACTAAGGATTATTAATTAATTAATTAATTTTGATAATTAAGTAAATTAGATTAATTTAAATAATCTATTGTAGATTGTTAAGTATAATTACTTATTGTAATTAATTTTGATAAAATGATTAATTTAAGTTAATTAATTTAGTTTAATTAATCATTTGATAATTGATAAGTATAATTACTTAGTGTAATTAATGGAGCACAATCATTTAGAGAAGTAATTAAATGTTAATTACTGAATGTAATTAGTGAAAATGATGTGTTAATGAAGTAATTTGGATAATTATTTTTATAATTAATCATGGGATTAATTAATGGAGATAAGTAATTATGGGATAATTAATATAAGTAATTAATGATAGTTAATTACTGGTTGTTATTAATCAAGAGTGATTAATAATTGAGTTTGATTAAAGATGAATCATTTAATGTAATTTAAATGAAGTAATTAATTTAAATATAATTAGAAATCATTAATTAATATAATTAATGATGGATTAATTAAGGAATAATCAATAATGTGGTGATTAATTAATTAAGAATAAGTGTAATTAATTATAAATGAAGTAATTAAAAGTTAATTACTATGAATAATTTAGAATAATTAATTTGTGAAATTAATTAAAGACTAATTACTTACTGTAATTAGAAAATGATTAATCAAAGGTGTTTAATCAAGATGAATATCTAGAGATTAATTAACTAATTTGATTTATAGTTAATTAATGATTGTATAAGCAGGATTTATAAATAAAGAATTAATTTAATTTACTTTAAATTAATTAGAGATTGAAGTAGTTAATTTAATTCATTTTAAATTAATTACAAATGGTATGATTATAGTCATTGGTTATGGATGAAGGATATTGATATTTCATTTGATGATTGAGAATTCAGATCTGACATAAATAACATCTATGTGACATGGGTGCTTGGTTTAAATATGATAATATTTAATTATCTGTTTGGATGATAATATTGATTATCTGTTTATGATGATGATGTGATTATCTATTGTGATGTTATGAATATTCTATCTGTGTGTATATTGATTATATTGAATTGAACTGTTAAGACTAAATAGACAACTTGGCCTTAAAAGACACGTTTTGGATTTTGATGAGACCGAGATCGGGTTTCCACATTTGGAACATCCGAAAACCACATCGATTCCAAATTAACGATAGGTCGTGAATCTGAAGTGAAGATGAAGATTCAGAATGAAAGGGTTATCGTCGTTAACTCTGAGGGTGATTCCAAAATGAGTGTAACGAGATAATGCCTTCGGTTTCGTTCGAACCCGGAACGAACTTGTATGGATTGAATGCTTTCAACACATCGTCAGGTGGGCGATGAGCATTCTAAGAAATGTGTTCTCTTAAGGTAATCGCAACCTCAAGCCTCATCAACCAGGAATGGCTAAAACAGGGATGTGCAGCAAGGTTAGGTGGGTCATGCCCAAGCAGGACAAGGATATTCCCCTGTCTAGATGTCCCTTTATTTTCGGCTGTGTGGGCGGTTGATTGCAACAACTGCCGGGGTTTATCTTGTTCGGGACTGTTCAGTAAGGAATGGTTCCGGCCTTGTGTTGCAGGGGGTCGGGAGTGATCCTCGGTACGTTGATCTAGGCCACGTACTGTGACGGACAGTACCCCAGTAGCCCTGCCATTGTATGGAATCCACAATCCAATAAGTGCCAACGGTTTTGATTGTATTACCCACTTTTGTGGCTTGTAGCTGGAATTTAATCATGTAACAATTTCGGCTATTTTCTATTTACTTGAAAACCCTAGACCTATCATAATATCACTGAATTTCCTATCAAATGTTTTGGTTAGCGTAAGGTAAAAACTTACCCATGTTTATTTGTGGGGAGTCTTACGTGATACCTTTTGTTTTCAAAGGTTTTCAAAAATTAAGCAACTTTAACCTGTTACTCATACCAGACCCATGTCTGACCCGGAGTTTATTTCTGTTTTTCATAAACTCTCGGGTACCCAAATTTTTACGGGTAGCCAAGGGATTCAGGTTAGCTTTGACGAATTCTAGTGGAGCAGTGGAGCAGGAGGCTTTAGCGTTGTAGATATATATATAGTTCCGCTGTGTTGGTATCTTTGAGTTATTTGTTTGAGTTGAGTTGTATAACTAGACAGGTGTCTATAACTGTCTAGTATGTGACGTATTGTCTGTATAACTCTGATTGATGTTGTATACTATGTAAATACTTATGTGATTATTATAATTTATTCGTTCCGCTGTGAGATTCTGATGTTGTTGTTCTTTCTTCTCTATCTTTTCTATTCTCTCACCTCTTTCTTTCTTCAAGACGAAACGGCTTTCTGGTAGTAGAAGGGCGGGTCGTCACACCGGTATAGAGATTTTATCACCTTTATGATGGGGATTTCGGACGTGATTTGTGAATATTCGAATTTGCAAGGGCTTCTTTAAAGAGCCTTCGGTTCCGTTCGATCTCGGAACAGACTTGTATGGATGTGTGTCTGACGTTACAATTTGAGACATAAAGCTAGTTTCTATCAAATACATTTCTATTGGTGGCGGAGAATTTATTCTCTTTGCTTAAATCCCTTCTCTGAGACATACGAGCTCAGAGGTTATGTAGTTGATGGTTACTAGTGATATATTCCCAAACTGGTAATGTGGCATACGAAGTGCTACTGATCATTTGTTAATCAAAGCATCACATTGTGAAAAGTGTAGCTTTGTGGACGAGACTTCGTTGGACCTCACACCCCGGAAATGGTGGAAACAGGAAAGATGCGGCTAGGTTATGAGGGTCTCGCCCTTTAGGGTATGTCATTTTCTTCTGGAAAAGGATGGTATCATAGTATGGAGCCCAGATACTTAACCTATGTTGTTGCCGCAAATTTATTATACTTTGTGGTTGTTGCTTTGTGGTTGAGGATCCTCGGATAAAGGTCCCAAAGGACCGAGGGATGGCATACTCGAGTAGTAGTTACCTAGTTACAGAGGTAACCTGATCTTGTGTTGGCAGAGATCCGGGTAGGTTCTCGGGACGTCCCTCCAGAGGCGTACCCATATGGCAGTAGGAAGATCCTTAGCCTGACCATTTGTTCGAAATCCAAACTCCAATACGCGCCTCGTACGGTTTTAGTTGTATAACCTGCCATTTACTTATGGTGGTCACCACTGTTTAGATGGTAGCTATAGTAGGTATAGTTCGGAATGTCTATGCTGGCTAAGATTAATATTATACTTTCGAAATGTTTTTTGAACTATGCAATAATAATAATATCGAAAGGATTTTGCATATTAAACATGTTTGACTATCATAAGGAGAAATCTCCTCCAATTCTGCGTTTGCATTGTGTGTGTGGCGGGAGGCCTTATGGTAGTTTCATTTTCCAAAAGCATAGCGGATTTATTTTTATTTTCTTTGTGAAAGTAAATGTTTTTAAGATCTCACACCAGTCCCACGACTGACCTGGAGTTTATTGTTCCCTTTCTAAACTCTGGGTTCCCATAATTTTCCACACGGGCAGCCTTGAGTAAGGTTATCATTATTCGGGAGCAAAGTCAAGAAGTTGCCGTGGAAATCAGGAGTTGGAGCTGGATGGCGAGGCGTATCACTTATATATGTAATATTTCTTTCCGCGGTTTGTTGTTGTACACTCTGATAATGTAACGTGATGTAATGTAATAACTGATAGAGGGATTCTGTTTAAAGATATTTATATATCTATTATATTTGTTCCGCTGCGAAATGTGAGATTCTGTTTATTGTTTATGCTTCTTCTTCTATCTTCTTTTTCTTAAACCATAATGGTTCGGTTTTTCTGGCATTCGATTGTTCGGCATTCGATACAATGGACGTATCGATGTCGACTTTCGGAAGTCGAAAAAATGGGACTATTAAAGGTTAAGTCACGGATTTTTAATGATTTTAAAGATTGAATTTTTGAATCCAAAATAGTTTTGGAATTGGAATTGAAAGATTTTGAAAATGGGTTTCAAAAATAAAAGTTATTTTGGATAACTCAATAAAGTTTTGAAATTTAAATAATTTGATTTGAATTTGAATTCAATATTTGAAATTGAATTCTATGATTTGGAAACTATGGCTTAATAAGGTTATACAAGTTATAAATGTGTTTATATGGGTTTAAACCATTTAAAAAGTATTGTTTTTGAAATTTGAATGTAAACCAAGTTTATACTTGAATGGCTTTAACTTATGTAAATAGTTTTTCCCAAAACGAAAACTATTTGTTTTCAAATAATAGAAGCTTTCATATAAGGAATGGATTTCCAATTTGGGTTGAAAAGTTTTAAGTTTGAAAAGAAATTGTGAATTGTTTTGAAAGCTACGAATGAATCTTTGTGAAATATTATTTAACCTTGTTTTGAAATCGAAGAGGATTTTAAATGGTGTATCTTTTATATAAAAAATATTTGAATTGGAAATGGTATGAAAGCTATGAATTAAATCTTTGATTTAATGATTGGATGAGTAAATCCAATTTGAAATGGAAATTGTTTTAAAATCTGTGAATAAATCTTTGTGAAATAATTTTAAGCTTTGTTTCCAAATTGAAGAGAATCTTGAGGGTGTATATTTATACAAAAAGATATAGAATTGTAAATAGTTTTGAAAACTTTGAATTAACCTTTGGGGAAGATTGGTGAACTTTGTGAAATGAATCTTTTTGTTTAAAAGACTTAAAATGGTAATTTGTTTAACCATTTGAAAGAAAAGTTTTAGGCTTTAAGTTGTGACTTAACTGAAATCCCATATCCATATGTTTTTAAAATATTACGCTCATTATTCGGTTTAGCCGGGAGAGGACCTTGTGTCATATAACCCATTCTGAATAATGATACATCGTATATGGATAACATTTGAAGACCGGTGGTGAAGACCGGGTATTTTCAAGAACGAAAGGATAACCCGTCGATTGTCTCTGCACCGAGTCGCGCCGGTATAGAGATTCCCCATGTGATGGAAAGTCCGATCGGGATTGTGAATAACCGGATTGCAAGGGCTTCTTTGGAAGTGCCTTTGGTTCTGTTTAAACCCGGAACAGACTTGTATGGATGTGTGTCTGACATTACACTTTGAGATGTAAAGCTGGTTTCTGTCAAATACATTTCTGTCTGGTGGCGGAGATTTATTCTCTTAGCTTAACACCCTTTCGTACGAGCTCAGAGGTTATGTAGTTGATGTTTACTAGTGATACATTCCCAAATTGGTAATGTGGCATACGAAGTACTGCTGATCATTTGTTGATCAAAGCATGGCTTTGTGAAAAAGCGTAGCTTTGGGGACGAGACTGCATCAGACCTCACAAACCGAAAATAGTCGAAACAGGAAAGATGCGGCAAGGTTATGAGGGTCGCACCCTTTAGGGTATGTCATTCCCTTCTGATAAAAGGTGGTATCATGGTATGGAGCCCAGATACTTGACCTATGTGGTTGCTGCAATCTCCCTACTGTGTGGTATGGAACCCAGTTCCTTTGCCTGACCATTTGTTGGAAATCCAATCATCCAATACGAGCCTTGTACGGTTTTAGTTGTAGAACCTACCATTTAACATGGTAGCTATAGTAGGCATACTATAATGGTATGTATGCTAGCTAAGATTAATATTATACCTGCAAATGTTTTCTGTACTATGCACTTATGATAATGTCAAAAATGGTTTTCGCGTATCAAGCATTTTTGATTGTCATAAGGAGAAATCTCCTCCAAGTGTGCGCTTTCATTGTGTGTGTGGCGGGAGGCCTTATGGCAGTTTCATTTTCCAAAAATCATTGCGGTTTTTCAATGTTTTAGATCTTTTGTTGTTTGTTTTAAAGATAAAACTATTTTTGTTTGCCCACACCAGTCCCATGACTGACCCGAAGTTTATTGTTCCCTTCCTAAACTCTAGGTGCCCACAATTTTCCACACGGGCAGTCTAGAGCTGGGTTTTTTTCTTCAGATTGTCAGATTTAGTAGATTATATGGAGCTAGTTCAGTCTTTGGATTCAGACCGACCTTTCTTAGCTTAGTGCATCGTAATTGGGGGTTCGAGCTATTTCTGGATTGGTGCCTTGAAAATGGAGATTACCGATCCTGGAGTTCTCTTTTGAAGACTACTTTCTCTATTGGAGTTATTATTCCGGTGCTATTTGTTTCCGTTGTTGTATACGTCGCTCTGATATTATTGAGCATTATTGATATCATTGTTGTGTATCATATTATGGATATTGTATCATTGGAGTTGTATATGATATTGTTTATTTTCTTTCGCTGTGTTGTTATACTTAATGTGTTATAAGCTCCGGCGAACCAGATTCGACGTTTGGATCTATGGAATTTGAATACGAGCGACGTATTCGGTGCCGATTTTCGAAGGTCGAGTCAGAGTCGTTACAGTGGTATCAGAGCCGAAGGTTGAAACTTTAGCTTAGGAGTATAACACATTAGGTAACTCGTTAGAGATAGGGTGAAGTATACCCTAGAATGAGTATATCCGTAAGATATCCGTTCGGGTGCCTCAGTAAATTCTCTTGCTATCCATTGATAGTGAGTATGAGTGCAAGAAGAGGACGAGATAGGGGACAGGGGAGTACCACTATAAATGGTCAATACCCTACGACAGTGGAAACAACTTTCTTCTCAATCTCCTTTGATCCAGTTTCAAATTCTTCAATGGCTTCGTGACAGCTCCAGAGAGAAGTTTTGGTGTGGTAATGGCCCTACGAATCGTGTAGATAAGTTCCTGTCTCGTATTCTCGTTATCGTTTTCTGTTTTAAACTCTAATGAATTTGAAAATTTATTTTAAATAAATTGGTTAACAAATATATGGCTAAATTTGAAATGTATCAATAAAATGATTTCGATTAAAACCAAATTTGAAATTCTATTGAAATTTCTTGCATGAATCCAAGTCCGAAGAGGGACAAGTTGGTGTATACTTTGAGATATTCCAACCTGGATTGAGTATCCATTATTTGTTCTGTTGGGTCCAGATATATTCTACGAGTGGTTAGTTATCCTTTCGAGCTAACCATATGCCCTGCCTACTTCGTAGATCGGGATAACCCGAATATCTTGTGAAGAGTTAAATAGATTCATTTCTATATCTATTGTTTATATTCTGAATTGGTAAGCCAAATGCAGAATAGATTTCAGTTTGACCTGGAAAACTGTTTCTCTATCTTTCTATATTCTTTGTTGTCTCCCTAATTTCAAATTTTGGGGACGAAATTTTCTAAAGGGGGAATCTGTAACATTCCTGGATTTTAGCTAAGAATAATTTGATAATTGATTTAATCTTTGGGATTAAAATTTGAAATATTTGGTAATTAATATATAATTTTGAATTAAATTGTCAGATTAATTGGTAATTTATTTGAGTTTCTCCAAAAACAATTAAAATATGGGTTTTATAAATAGATTGTGAAAATTAGAATTAATAAAAGCTTTAAAAATTTATATATATGTATATAAATGGATTTTTAAATTGAATCTGGAATTTGAAATTCAAGAATAAATATTCTGAGAAATAGATTGGATTTAATAACTTTATAAACTAGTAGAGATTTGTTTTCTATTATATATACATGTATGTAAATATATACATTGTGATTTGGAAGATAGGATTTAAGATCAATATAAGAATCATTTTGTTAAGAATGTATAAATAGTTATAAAAGGAAATATAAATAGAAAATAATGTAAAGATATTTGAATTTAATTTTATGAAATGGATTTCAAAATTAGTTTGAAGTTAAACCTTTATTCTAAAAGACTTATATACATATACAATCTATATAGGTGTTTATTATTAAAGTACAACTAAACTTTGAAATCAATTTCTTTAAAAGTTATGATTTGTACAATGACTTGAATTTAAAATTTAAAACAAGAATGATTATAAAATATTTACCTTTTTAAATTTAATAAAATATATTCTAAATAAAATTGATTTAATAAATAAATTAGATTTGAAAAGCTTTATAAATTAAGAATTATATGCGTACATATCTTTTGAAAAACAAATATAGTTTGTAAATAAACTCAAGACAGTTATGTAAACATAAATGTTTAAGTGAACAAGGGCTAAAACATATAATTTGTATATAAATTAGGAAATTTATGATAAAGTAAGATTCAAAACTAAAATTTTAAATTTACCGAGTTAAGGGTTTTTACATAAATAACACAAATTATGACAATTGTAAAACATGAAGGTAAGATGATAACAAGTATTAACATGTTTTAAACAAGTGGCAACATCACTTTTTCTTTTGAAATTGAATTACCTAAACAAGTACGAAAAGAAAATTTACCAGGCTATTTTTTGTTTTTCCAAACCTGAGACAAAACTGCAAAACAAAGCTTTAAACCAGTAAAATAAAATAAACTTGAATTCATCTCAAACATAAATCAAGATCAACCTGAATTGAGGCATGTAGCAAACACAAGATCAAATTCGAACTGTTTCAACCTGGAAAAAAAAACTCTCAACCTCAAATCTTCAACCTGGAAGCAACAAGCAAAGCTCAAGATCAATTTGCAACCAGATCAGATAACAATCTAATCTAACTTCAAATCATCTCAGCAACATTTGGTTCAAAATATCAGAATCATCTTCCAGTTTCAAATTTTATTTCCACGCTCTGCTTCATCTCCCAAGTAATTCAAGTAAACCCATAATTAAAAATCAAAATTTAAAATCTGAAGCAATTAAAACCATAATTAACTTTAGTATTTTCAATCTGAGGAAATGATAATCAAAACAAAGATCAAAATCGAGAAAATCTCAAATCGAAAGCCAGAGCAGTTTAAAATTGCAAGTTCCAGGCTCAAACTTCTTCTTTGCTTCTCTGTTTTCAAACTCCAGGTGAGCATACCTACTTAATTTCATTTCTATGCCTTGATGTTTGAATTGACACTGAAAGTATATTGTGAGAAATGTTTGTTTAGTGGTTAAATAAACCTGCATGCTTGCGTATATGTATGTGAGTATAGGTGTATATTGCCTCTGATCATTGTGTACAGGTTTCTAAAACCTCTTAAAAGATTTCAAATCACCCCACCCAAATGATTGTAGGCTATAACTTCTGAATGAAAAATTATAGAATGAATGTGAATTCATTTTTTAAAAAAAACTCAAATGTTTAAATTTAGTAATTATCTCAAAAATGATAGATTACAGTAGAATGATTATAAATTAAAAATTCGATGGTCATGAGTTTGTGTTTAGATTTCAAAATAGAATTCGTATTAGCAAATAATGATTTTTGAAAGAAATTTCACGATTTTTAAGTGAGTATTTCGAGTGGATGTGCAAGTTGATCAACGAATGGGTTCTGGACAAATTCCGATCAACGATGAAGTGGTGAGCAGCGAAATCGTTACTGAGGGAATCTAGAATTTGGGCATGCCTAGGAAAACTACTAGGTGAATTTTTATATCACTATGTTGGCCAGAGATTGATGATTTAGGGTTTAGGGTGTGCTTTTTGGTCGAGGTTGTTGAATTGTTGATTTCATCATCGGTGGTGGTTCGAGGTGGACCAGACCGAAGGGAAACATGGCTTAGGGTAGTAACGAGACTTTGGTCGAAGATGTGTAAATCCTGGTGATCGAGGTGATCGGCACGAGCCGTTCTTTGATGATCAAAATCTTGGGTTACAGGAACTCATGTAGCTCGATTTCGAGTTGTAGGAACTTTCGCGAATCTGAGTGGATGAGTTTGAACATTGTGACGTTGGTGACTGGTTGGAGGTCTCGGTGATGGTCGGCGGCCATTCTGGTGATCGTGCACGTGCATGACGATAGGTTGTGTCAGTGGTTTGTATTTGGAAAGAAGAAGAAGTCGATTTGGGGTGGAGAAGGGTTTAGCTTGGGTAGATGATGTTTTGGCTCGAGTAAATTTGCTTTGGGCTCGGGTTTTTATATTAAGGTTACCAGGTTTTCAAATTGTAAAAGAAACATGTTTTCCATGTTTTAAATTTGAAAATAAATCAGGGACGGGTTTAAAAATTTAAGAGTAAACTTTGTACAGGTTTTAAAAACAAAGAAAATTCAAGTTTAAAGGTAAAAAGAAATCATAACAAGTTTTAAAAGTAAGTTTAAATGTTAAAGCGAATGTTTTGATGGTTAATTAAATTTTAAAGTTTAAGTTAAAATTTAATTGTTAAAGGAAATTAATTACCTGAAGTTAATGACTTAATAAAAGTAATTAAGATAAATTAATTAATAAATTTAAGTTTGATTAATCAAGAAATTAAAGGATAATTAATTAAAGATTAATTAATTATTAATTTACGGTTATTTAATTTATAATTAAGGATTGATTAATTTATGAAATTAATTAATGATGAATAATTAATGGTTTAAGGATGTGTTAATCAAGTGATTAAAGGTTAATTAATTTGAAGAATGATTAACTAATGCGATTAATTAAATAGGGTAATTTATTTGAGAATAATTAATTAATTAAAGGTTAATTAATTAATGAAATTGATTAAGAAATGATTATTAATTAAGGATTAATTGATTAATTATTGTAATTAATTAAGGATAATTAATCAAAAGTTTAATTATAAATTAAAGGTTAATTAATAAATGATTAAAGTGTAATTAATCAAATTTATTTGTAATTAATTAATATTAATTAACCAGGATTAGTAAATTATTCATAAGTAATTAATCTGATTTAAATTAATCAGTTGATTAATAAATTTTACTTATGAATGTTTGGATTCTATTGAATGTTTGAATGGCTTGATATTCCTCATATGTGATGCTTTGTGATATGAATTTTTCTGATTTTTGCTCTAAGCTGTGATGTAATTTATTCATATGTGGTGTAATTTATTCATCTGTAATGTAATTTATTCATTCATGATGTAACTTATTTATCTGTGAATCTGTGTATATAGATAAGCGTTATTGGAATATATCGCTTATCGATATTGTTATGATTGAATCTGTGATGATTGATGTTGTTGCACTATTGTGTGAAACACCTGGACTACACCTTACACACACAAATATGGATTGCACGAGGAAATCGACAGTCACAGATTTTTAATGACTTTAAAGATTGAATTTTTGAATCCAAAATAGTTTTGGAATTGGAATTGAAAGCTTTTGAAAACGAGTTTCAAAAATAAAAGTTATTTTGAATAACTTAATAAAATTTTGAAATTTAAATAATTTGATTTGAATTTGAATTCAATATTTGAAATTGAATTCTATGATTTTGAAACTACAGTTTAAAAAGTTATACAAGTTATAAATATGTTTGTATGGGTTTTAGACCATTTAAAAAGTATTGTTTTGGAAATTTGATTGTAAACCAAGTTTATACTTGAATGGCTTTAACTTATGTAAATAGTTTTTCCCAAAACGAAAACTATTTGTTTTCAAATAATAAAAGCTTTCATATAAGGAATGGATTTCCAATTTGGGTTGAAAAGTTTCAAGTTTGAAAAGAAATTATGAATTGTTTTGAAAGCTACGAATAAATCTTTGTGAAAGATTATTAAACCTTGTTTTGAAATCGAAGAGGATTTTAAATGGTGTATCTTTTATATAAAAAAATGTGAACTGGAAATGGTTTGAAAGCTATGAATTAAATCTTTGATTTAATGATTGGATGAGTAAATCCAATTTGAAATGGAAATTGTTTTAAAATCTGTGAATAAATCTTTGTGAAAGAATTTTAAGCTTTGTTTCCAAATTGAAGAGAATCTTGAGGGTGTATATTTATACAAAAAGATATAGAATTGTAAATAGTTTTGAAAACTTTGAATTAACCTTTGTGGAAGATTGGTGAACTTTGTGAAATGAATCTTTTTGTTTAAAAGACTTAAAATGGTAATTTGTTTAACCATTTGAAAGAAAAGTTTTAGGCTTTAAGTTGTGACTTAACTGAAATCCCATATCCATATGTTTTTAAAATATTACGCTCATTATTCGGTTTAGCCGAGAGAGGACCTTGTGTCATATAACCCATTCTGAATAATGATACATCGTATATGGATAACATTTGAAGACCGGTGGTGAAGACCGGGTATTTTCAAGAACGAAAGGATAACCCGTCGATTGTCTCTGCACCGAGTCGCGCCGGTATAGAGATTCCCTATGTGATGGAAAGTCCGATCGGGATTGTGAATAACCGGATTGCAAGGGCTTCTTTGGAAGTGCCTTCGGTTCTGTTTAAACCCGGAACAGACTTGTATGGATGTGTGTCTGACATTACACTTTGAGATGTAAAGCTGGTTTCTGTCAAATACATTTCTGTCTGGTGGCGGAGATTTATTCTCTTAGCTTAACACCCTTCCGTACGAGCTCAGAGGTTATGTAGTTGATGTTTACTAGTGATACATTCCCAAATTGGTAATGTGACATACGAAGTACTGCTGATCATTTGTTGATCAAAGCATGGCTTTGTGAAAAAGCGTAGCTTTGGGGACGAGACTGCATCAGACCTCATAAACCGAAAATGGTCGAAACAGGAAAGATGCGGCAAGGTTATTGGGGTCGCACCCTTTAGGGTATGTCATTCCCTTCTGAAAAAAGGTGGTATCATGGTATGGAGCCCATATACTTAACCTATGTGGTTGCTGCAATCTCACTACTGTGTGGTATGGAACCCAGTTCCTTTGCCTGACCATTTGTTGGAAATCCAATCATCCAATACGAGCCTTGTACGGTTTTAGTTGTAGAACCTACCATTTAACATGGTAGCTATAGTAGGCATACTATAATGGTATGTATGCTAGCTAAGATTAATATTATACCTGCAAATGTTTTCTGTACTATGCACTTATGATAATGTCAAAAATGGTTTTCGCGTATCAAGCATTTTTGATTGTCATAAGGAGAAATCTCCTCCAAGTGTGCGCTTTCATTGTGTGTGTGGCGGGAGGCCTTATGGCAGTTTCATTTTCCAAAAATCATTGCGGTTTTTCAATGTTTTAGATCTTTTGTTGTTTGTTTTAAAGATAAAACTGTTTTTGTTTGCCCACACCAGTCTCATGACTGACCCGAAGTTTATTGTTCCCTTCCTAAACTCTAGGTGCCCACAATTTTCCACACGGGCAGTCTAGAGCTGGGTTTTTTTCTTCAGATTGTCAGATTTAGTAGATTATATGGAGCTAGTTCAGTCTTTGGATTCAGACTGACCTTTCTTAGCTTAGTGCATCGTAATTGGGGGTTCGAGCTATTTCTGGATTGGTGCCTTGAAAATGGAGATTACCGATCCTGGAGTTCTCTTTTGAAGACTAATTTCTCTATTGGAGTTATTATTCCGGTGCTATTTGTTTCCGCTGTTGTATACGTCGCTCTGATATTATTGAGCATTATTGATATCATTGTTGTGTATCATGTTATGGATATTGTATCATTGGAGTTGTATATGATATTGTCCGTTTTCTTTCGCTGTGTTGTTATACTTAATGTGTTATAAGCTCCAGCGAACCAGATTCGACGTTTGGATCTACGGAATTTGAATACGAGCGACGTATTCGGTGCTGATTTTCGAAGGTCGAGTCAGAGTCGTTACAGTGGTATCAGAGCCGAAGGTTGAAACTTTAGCTTAGGAGTATAACACATTAGGTAACTCGTTAGAGATAGGGTGAAGTATACCCTAGAATGAGTATATCCGTAAGATATCCGTTCGGGTGCCTCAGTAAATTCTCTTGCTATCCATTGATAGTAAGTATGAGTGCAAGAAGAGGACGAGATAGGGGACAGGGGAGTACCACTATAAATGGTCAATACCCTACGACAGTGGAAACAACTTTCTTCTCAATCTCCTTTGATCCAGTTTCAAATTCTTCAATGGCTTCGTGACAGCTCCAGAGAGAAGTTTTGGTGTGGTAATGGCCCTACGAATCGTGTAGATAAGTTCCTGTCTCGTATTCTTGTTATCGTTTTCTGTTTTAAACTCTAATGAATTTGAAAATTTATTTTAAATTGGTTAACAAATATATGGCTAAATTTGAAATGTATCAATAAAACGATTTCGATTAAAACCAAATTTGAAATTCTATTGAAATTTCTTGCATGAATCCAAGTCCGAAGAGGGACAAGTTGGTGTATACTTTGAGATATTCCAACCTGGATTGAGTATCCATTATTTGTTCTGTTGGGTCCAGATATATTCTACGAGTGGTTAGTTATCCTTTCGAGCTAACCAAATGCCCTGCCTACTTTGTAGATCTGGATAACCCGAATATCTTGTGAAGAGTTAAATAGATTCATTTCTATATCTATTGTTTATATTCTGAATTGGTAAGCCAAATGCAGAATAGATTTCAGTTTGACCTGGAAAACTGTTTCTCTATCTTTCTATATTCTTTGTTGTCTCCCTAATTTCAAATTTTGGGGACGAAATTTTCTAAAGGGGGAATTTGTAACATTCCTGGATTTTAGCTAAGAATAATTTGATAATTGATTTAATCTTTGGGATTAAAATTTGAAATATTTGGTAATTAATATATAATTTTGAATTAAATTGTGAGATTAATTGGTAATTTATTTGAGTTTCTCCAAAAACAATTAAAATGTGGGTTTTATAAATAGATTGTGAAAATTAGAATTAATAAAAGCTTTAAAAATTTATATATATGTATATAAATGGATTTTTAAATTGAATCTGGAATTTGAAATTCAAGAATAAATATTCTGAGAAATAGATTAGATTTAATAACTTTATAAACTAGTAGAGATTTGTTTTCTATTATATATACATGTATGTAAATATATACATTGTGATTTGGAAGATAGGATTTAAGATCAATATAAGAATCATTTTGTTAAGAATGTATAAATAGTTATAAAAGGAAATATAAATAGAAAATAATGTAAAGATATTTGAATTTAATTTTATGAAATGGATTTCAAAATTAGTTTGAAGTTAAACCTTTATTCTAAAAGACTTATATACATATACAATATATATATGTGTTTATTATTAAAGTACAACTAAACTTTGAAATCAATTTCTTTAAAAGTTATGATTTGTACATTGACTTGAATTTAAAATTTAAAACAAGAATGATTATAAAATATTTACCTTTTTAAATTTAATAAAATATATTCTAAATAAAATTGATTTAATAAATAAATTAGATTTGAAAAGCTTTATAAATTAAGAATTATATGCGTACATATCTTTTGAAAAACAAATATAGTTTGTAAATAAACTCAAGACAGTTATGTAAACATAAATGTTTAAGTGAACAAGGGCTAAAACATATAATTTGTATATAAATTAGGAAATTTATGATAAAGTAAGATTCAAAACTAAAATTTTAAATTTACCGAGTTAAGGGTTTTTACATAAATAACACAAATTATGACAATTGTAAAACATGAAGGTAAGATGATAACAAGTATTAACATGTTTTAAACAAGTGGCAACACCACTTTTTCTTTTGAAATTGAATTACCTAAACAAGTACGAAAAGAAAATTTACCAGGCTATTTTTTGTTTTTCCAAACCTGAGACAAAACTGCAAAACAAAGCTTTAAACCAGTAAAATAAAATAAACTTGAATTCATCTCAAACATAAATCAAGATCAACCTGAATTGAGGCATGTAGCAAACACAAGATCAAATTCGAACTGTTTCAACCTGAAAAAAAAACTCTCAACCTCAAATCTTCAACCTGGAAGCAACAAGCAAAGCTCAAGATCAATTTGCAACCAGATCAGATAACAACCTGATCTAACTTCAAATCATCTCAGCAACATTCGGTTCAAAATATCAGAATCATCTTCCAGATTCAAATTTTATTTCCAGGCTCTGCTTCATCTCTCAAGTAATTCAAGTAAACCCATAATTAAAATCAAAATTTAAAATCTGAAGCAATTAAAACCATAATTAACTTTAGTATTTTCAATCTGAGGAAATGATAATCGAAACAAAGATCAAAATCGAGAAAATCTCAAATCGAAAGCCAGAGCAGTTTAAAATTGCAAGTTCCAGGCTCAAACTTCTTCTTTGCTTCTCTGTTTTCAAACTCCAGGTGAGCATACCTACTTAATTTCATTTCTATGCCTTGATGTTTGAATTGACACTGAAAGTATATTGTGAGAAATGTTTGTTTAGTGGTTAAATAAACCTGCATGCTTGCATATATGTATGTGAGTATAGGTGTATATTGCCTCTGATCATTGTGTACAGGTTTCTAAAACCTCTTAAAAGATTTCAAATCACCCCACCCAAATGATTGTAGGCTATAACTTCTGAATGAAAAATTATAGAATGAATGTGAATTCATTTTTAAAAAAAAACTCAAATGTTTAAATTTATTAATTATCTCAAAAATGATAGATTACAGTAGAATGATTATAAATTAAAAATTCGATGGTCATGAGTTTGTGTTTAGATTTCAAAATAGAATTCGTATTAGCAAATAATGATTTTTGAAAGAAGTTTCACGATTTTTAAGTGAGTATTTCGAGTGGATGTGCAAGTTGATCAACGAATGGGTTCTGGACAAATTCCGATCAACGATGAAGTGGTGAGCAGCGAAATCGTTACTGAGGGAATCTGGAATTTGGGCATGCCTAGGAAAACTACTAGGTGAATTTTTATATCACTATGTTGGCCAGAGATTGATGATTTAGGGTTTAGGGTGTGCTTTTTGGTCGAGGTTGTTGAATTGTTGATTTCATCATCGGTGGTGGTTCGAGGTGGACCAGACCGAGGGGAAACATGGCTTAGGGTAGTAACGAGACTTTGGTCGAAGATGTGTAAATCCTGGTGATCGAGGTGATCGGCACGAGCCGTTCTTTGATGATCAAAATCTTGGGTTACAGGAACTCATGTAGCTCGATTTCGAGTTGTAGGAACTTTCGCGAATCTGAGTGGATGAGTTTGAACATTGTGACGTTGGTGACTGGTTGGAGGTCTCGGTGATGGTCGGCGGCCATTCTGGTGATCGTGCACGTGCATGACGATAGGTTGTGTCAGTGGTTTGTATTTGGAAAGAAGAAGAAGTCGATTTGGGGTGGAGAAGGGTTTAGCTTGGGTAGATGATGTTTTGGCTCGAGTAAATTTGCTTTGGGCTCGGGTTTTTATATTAAGGTTACCAGGTTTTCAAATTGTAAAAGAAACATGTTTTCCATGTTTTAAATTTGAAAATAAATTAGGGACGGGTTTAAAAATTTAAGAGTAAACTTTGTACAGGTTTTAAAAACAAAGAAAATTCAAGTTTAAAGGTAAAAAGAAATCATAACAAGTTTTAAAAGTAAGTTTAAATGTTAAAGCGAATGTTTTGATGGTTAATTAAATTTTAAAGTTTAAGTTAAAATTTAATTGTTAAAGGAAATTAATTACCTGAAGTTAATGACTTAATAAAAGTAATTAAGATAAATTAATTAATAAATTTAAGTTTGATTAATCAAGAAATTAAAGGATAATTAATTAAAGATTAATTAATTATTAATTTACGGTTATTTAATTTATAATTAAGGATTGATTAATTTATGAAATTAATTAATGATGAATAATTAATGGTTTAAGGATGTGTTAATCAAGTGATTAAAGGTTAATTAATTTGAAGAATGATTAACTAATGCGATTAATTAATTAGGGTAATTTATTTGAGAATAATTAATTAATTAAAGGTTAATTAATTAATGAAATTGATTAAGAAATGATTATTAATTAAGGATTAATTGATTAATTATTGTAATTAATTAAGGATAATTAATCAAAAGTTTAATTATAAATTAAAGGTTAATTAATAAATGATTAAAGAGTAATTAATCAAATTTATTTGTAATTAATTAATATTAATTAACCAGGATTAGTAAATTATTCATAAGTAATTAATCTGATTTAAATTAATCAGTTGATTAATAAATTTTACTTATGAATGTTTGGATTCTATTGAATGTTTGAATGGCTTGATATTCCTCATATGTGATGCTTTGTGATATGAATTTTTCTGATTTTTGCTCTAAGCTGTGATGTAATTTATTCATATGTGGTGTAATTTATTCATCTGTAATGTAATTTATTCATTCATGATGTAACTTATTTATCTGTGAATCTGTGTATATAGATAAGCGTTATTGGAATATATCGCTTATCGATATTGTTATGATTGAATCTGTGATGATTGATGTTGTTGCACTATTGTGTGAAACACCTGGACTACACCTTACACACACAAATATGGATTGCACGAGGAAATCGGCAGTCACAGATTTTTAATGACTTTAAAGATTGAATTTTTGAATCCAAAATAGTTTTGGAATTGGAATTGAAAGCTTTTGAAAACGAGTTTCAAAAATAAAAGTTATTTTGAATAACTTAATAAAGTTTTGAAATTTAAATAATTTGATTTGAATTTGAATTCAATATTTGAAATTGAATTCTATGATTTTGAAACTACAGTTTAAAAAGTTATACAAGTTATAAATATGTTTGTATGGGTTTTAGACCATTTAAAAAGTATTGTTTTGGAAATTTGATTGTAAACCAAGTTTATACTTGAATGGCTTTAACTTATGTAAATAGTTTTTCCCAAAACGAAAACTATTTGTTTTCAAATAATAAAAGCTTTCATATAAGGAATGGATTTCCAATTTGGGTTGAAAAGTTTCAAGTTTGAAAAGAAATTATGAATTGTTTTGAAAGCTACGAATAAATCTTTGTGAAAGATTATTAAACCTTGTTTTGAAATCGAAGAGGATTTTAAATGGTGTATCTTTTATATAAAAAAATGTGAACTGGAAATGGTTTGAAAGCTATGAATTAAATCTTTGATTTAATGATTGGATGAGTAAATCCAATTTGAAATGGAAATTGTTTTAAAATCTGTGAATAAATCTTTGTGAAAGAATTTTAAGCTTTGTTTCCAAATTGAAGAGAATCTTGAGGGTGTATATTTATACAAAAAGATATAGAATTGTAAATAGTTTTGAAAACTTTGAATTAACCTTTGTGGAAGATTGGTGAACTTTGTGAAATGAATCTTTTTGTTTAAAAGACTTAAAATGGTAATTTGTTTAACCATTTGAAAGAAAAGTTTTAGGCTTTAAGTTGTGACTTAACTGAAATCCCATATCCATATGTTTTTAAAATATTACGCTCATTATTCGGTTTAGCCGGGAGAGGACCTTGTGTCATATAACCCATTCTGAATAATGATACATCGTATATGGATAACATTTGAAGACCGGTGGTGAAGACCGGGTATTTTCAAGAACGAAAGGATAACCCGTCGATTGTCTCTGCACCGAGTCGCGCCGGTATAGAGATTCCCTATGTGATGGAAAGTCCGATCGGGATTGTGAATAACCGGATTGCAAGGGCTTCTTTGGAAGTGCCTTCGGTTCTGTTTAAACCCGGAACAGACTTGTATGGATGTGTGTCTGACATTACACTTTGAGATGTGAAGCTGGTTTCTATCAAATCTGTATGGTGGCAGAGATTTATCCTCTTAGCTTAACACCCTTCTTTGAGACGTACGAGCTTAGAGGTTATGTAGTTGATGGTTACTAGTGATACATTCCCAAATTGGTAATGTGGCATACGAAGTGCTGCTGATCATTTGTTGATCAAGGCATGGCTTTGTGAAAAAGCATAGCTTTGTGGACGTGACTGTGTCAGGACCTCATAAACAGGAAATGGTCGAAACTGGAAAGTTGTGGCAAGGTTATGAGGGTCGCACCCTTTAGGGTATGTCATTTCCTTCTGGAAAAAGGTGGTATCATGATATAGAACCTAGATACTTAACCTATGTGGTTGCTGCAATCTCATTACTGTAGGGTTGTTGCTTTGTGATCGAGGGCCCTCGGATAAAGGTCGCAAATGACTGGGGGGTGGCATACTCGAGTAGTAGTTACCTAATTACAGAGGTAACCCGACCTTGTGTTGGCAGAGAGCCGGGTAGGTTCTCAGAACGTCCCTTCAGAGGCGTACCCATGTGGCAATGGGAATTTCCTTAGCCTGACCATTTGTTGGAAATCCAATCATCCAATACGAGCTTTGTACGGTTTTAGTTGTAGAACCTGTCATTTAACATGGTAGCTATAGTAGGCATACTATAATGGTACGTGTGCTGGCTAAGATTAATATTGTACTTGCAAATGTTTTCTGCACTATGCACTTATAATAATATCAAAAATGATTTTCGCGTATCAAGAATTTTTGACTTCATAAGGAGAAATCTCCTCCAAGTGTGCGCTTGCATTGTGTGTGTGGCGGGAGGCCTTATGGCAGTTTCATTTTCCAAAAAGCATTGCGGTTTTTCAATGTTTTAAATCTTTTGTTGTTTGTTTTAAAGATAAAACTGTTTTTATTTGCTCATACATGTCTCATGACTGACCTGGAGTTTATTATTCTCTTCCTAAACTCTGGGTGCCCATAATTTTCCACACGGGCAGTCTAGAGTTGGGTTTTTTCTAGATAGTCAGGTTTAGCTGATTATCTAGAGCTAGTTCAGTCTTTGGATTCAGACTGACCTTGCTTAGCTTAGTGCATCGTTATTGGGGGTTCGAGCTATTTCTGGATTGGTGCCTTAGAGATGGAGATTACCGATACTGGATTTCTCTTTTGAAGACTACTTTCTCTATTGGAGTTATTGTTCCAGTGCTATTGGTTTCCGCTGTTTTATATGTCGCTCTGATATTGTTGAGCTTTATTGATATCATTGTTGTATATCATATTGTGGATATTGTATCATTGGAGTTGTATATGATATTGTTCATTTTCTGCCGCTGTGTTGTTATACTTACTGTGTTATAAGCTCCAGCGAACCAGATTCGACGTTTGGATCTGCGGCATTTGAATACGAGTGACGTATTCGGTGGCGATTTTCGGAGGTCGAGTCAGGGTCGTTAAAATTCCATTCCACGTATAAATTTCAAATAAAGACGTAAGTGCTTTCAAGAAGTTTGAACATAATTCTAGACTCAATACTTGACTTGTACTATTGAAATCTTGAACTCTTGATATCTTGATATCATGATACTCATAAGTCTTCAATCTTGAAATCTTCAATCTTTAATCTTATACTATACAGTCTTCATTCTTAGTACCTGCATATTTATATCCTACGTATACATATATATCTAAATTATAATGTTAGTATTTATATTTTATAACAAGTCCTAAGGTTGTTGTCATCAAAGCCATCATCTCAAGGACTAACAAATTATTCAAGATAAGCAGGAAATAGAATATTGTATGTCGCAAACATTAGAAAACCAGTTCTCACAAGGGAATGTCCACCAACCACCTGTAGGTGGCAAACCAGATTTTATGAATTAAGGTCAACTCCTTAATCTAAACCCTCAAGAGAGTTTTTGATAAAATATAAATTAGAAATGCCTTAGATTTTGGATAAAGGATTTCTTTTACCAATGATTTATTTTGGAAATTTTTGGAAGTTTTGAAATTTTAGTTTTAAAGAAACACATATACTTCTAAGTTTGGTTGTGTTATGAAACATTGGATAAAGAAAAGGTATTGAAATCCTTAAGTATTTATATATGTATATATATAAATAAAGGTTCCATTTTGATTTTTGGCAAGAAAATATTTTTTTGATTTAGTTATGAGTTTAAAAGGGTGAATATTTAGCCTAATTATTTTCGTATTTATAAAAGTCGAAGATTTTAAGGTTTTCTCTCTACTAAAGGATGGATAAAATAGGAATGACATATAATTTTATTGAGATATGAAATTAGAAGTGTTGTTGTATTCATCAGCTATTAAAAGAAGTATTTCTCTATGAAGTATATAGAGAATAGTAGTCGGAATATTATCAGATTTTTGGAAATGTTGATGGTTGAAGCAGTATAAGTTTTAAGTACTGCTAATGGAGGAATGGTTCGAAAAGCTAGACGGTAAGCTTGAGCATCGTTGTGAAGAAGGATGTTATCAGATCATGTTGAGTCGAAGGAGACAGTGAGAAATGATTATTGTTATTATTATTATTAATGTTACAAATTAACCTAACCCAAAAGGGTCTAGTCTTAACTTGCACAAAGTCCCCATATAGCAATCGATCGGTAACTCTAGAGCGGTCAACCGATTAATGGGTTTTTGCCCAACCTGAACCTAGAATGCGACTATAAAGTCACGTCCAATTTTCTTTCCAGCCATATTAGAGCTCCCCTCACTTCTCTACTAGCCAAATCCAAAAATCACCACCTCATTCTCCTCCAAATTACTCCTACTTCCTTTATTCCACCTCCAAGCATCGCTATTTCTTCCCCTCTCCAACGAGCAGCAGCCTCGCCTCCCCCTTGCGTAGATTTTTACATGTTAAATCTTGCCCTCACTCCACTCTAGATCTAAACCCTATTTCTCCACTTCTTAGCTCATGGGATATCCCCACACTACTGGTTTTTCGTGCTCTACCCTGATATCACCCTTCAAGAGATTAGGTGGCTGGACCAGAATGACAGAACATCTCCACCTTCCTCAGCTCCGCCAATTTCAAAAGGGGTGATAGGTGAAGTTTGAAAACTTCACTGCTTTTGGTCTAGAAGAGCTTTTCAAGGAGGAGGACTTGCACCAATCCTATGCTTTGATACTTTTGAGTTGGAATGCTACTCATGCTGCATTCGCCTTTTCGATGCTCATTTGGCATTGAATTTTGATAAAGACAACAATTTTATTCAGTCGGAGGTTAAAGGAGTTAGGATCAATATGTCTGACAATGACTTCGGTGATATTTTAAAGATTTTTCCGGATGGCACAGATTTGGACGATATTAAGATGACCGACCCAGAGATCTTACAGTGGATCTTTTCTCGAAATGTCGGTGTTTGGAGGACGAACAACCTGTGTCCAACTGCTCTTCTTGTTGTGCGCATTATTTAGCACAACATCATCCCTAAGATGGGAAGCTATGATTAGAGTTATATTTGAGTGCGGAAGGCCACCTACGTAGTTAAGGGTGGTATAGCGGTCAATTGGGCAGGCACTCTTATGATTCATTTTATCAATCAAGGAGTTGGCACCTTACGGAATTACTTTCCGTATCACCCATTGACTCTTATTTTCAGAAAATACGGGGTGGATCTTACTAGGGATACTACCTAGACAAAGGTCCTTTCTGCGTTCGGTAGAGCCTCCCTTAGGAAGATGAGAATTCGTTTTCCTCCAGCCACAATAGTCGAGCCAGCAGCAAAGCAGCAGCCGTGGCAGAAGGTGGAGCAGGGTCAAGGCTTCGAGGGATATTAGAGTCCTGAACTAGTCGCCATTCAATTGATCCATACTAAGTTCCAAGGGATTCGTACCAGTCGACGTGAGATGAGGACCGAGCGATAGCGCTAGAGTATGAGATTGGGAGTTTGGCCGCTATGCTTCGCCCATTTCAAGGTGGTGACAATGGCTCGAGTTCCAGTTGAGGATTGAAGCCATCTCATAGTCTGTAAACAGTAGTGTGTTGTTGTATCTTTTTTCCATATTTGTTCTTTCCATTTTAAGTTGTTGGGTTGTAACTTTTAGTTTTCTATTTTTAAGACACGCGCAATATTTTGAGATGTATTTCTGTTTACCCAAACATGTGAACCACTCTTATATGTATGTTTGAAAGAAACTGTATAAATATGAAAATCTGATAAGGACACTTAACTAGCAGTAAAATACAATATAAGACTGGAAGTTTTAAATATATAGAAATTTTAGCAAGCGAAGGACATGTTGAAGTATTTAGAAATCACGGGTCATTGTTCATGTTCCTTGAAAGCTAATTTTTTCTTGATAACCGAGAACGATGATATTTTTAAATAAAATTTCAAGTTTTATGGGTTAAGGTAAATTGTAGAATGTTAGAATTGAGCTTATGCGTTTAACGCATTATTGAATTCCGACTAACACTAGAAATGTAGCTTGAATTATCAAAAATTTCGAGAAGGAAAATATTTTGAAAAGTTTCTCTTGATTTAAAAAGTTTTGCTTGAAAAAAAAGGTATTGATTTTAAATTCTTTTTGGCGCTCAAATAATTCTCAGAATTCCAAATTTTCAAGGGAAGATTTACGTCTAAATATTTTAAAATTTTATTTTTCAAACGATGTATAAATTTGAAAAGAGAAGAAAGTTTTTATGATGTTTTTTATTTTGAAGGCCGCATGCTAAACGTAAGTATGCAATAGATTAGAAATGCAAATTTAGCGGTGCATTAGGATCGACAATACGATAAAATGGAAGCGGTAACAAGGGAAAACTGTTTTAGCCTTAGAATTTCTGTTTCCATACCTTATCGATAACGCGCGCGAGTCTGTTTTTGGACTTATCATGTTTTAAAGCTTGGAAACAAGCCTTCTTATGCGTTTTTGTGCTTGGAAAATTTGAAGTCAATCTGGGCAGCGAGAAAATTTCCACTGTACAACAGGAAATGGGTAGCTTAAAAAATTGTAAGAATGTAAAATTCTCCACTTAAATCCTTTTTCCTGGCATATGAGTGACGATTAGGAATTGAGATTTCAACACGTTAGATTTTTGATTGGTAGGAATTGGATGCAAATTGGTTGCACCTTACTTCTATTCGTAGGAGTATGAGGATTTTTGGTGAAAAGATTTTTCAAAATCTCCATGCATATAGCATTGCCTATATATATATATATACACATATATATATATACACACATATATATATATATATATATATGTAGGTTTTTTGCACCATATCTTCGAAAACGTTTTCAAATGGAAAGCATTAATACAAGAGGGTCCGATTTAGATTCATTCTGCTACATATTTTATGTTATGATACACTATGCACTTGTCCACGATATTTGCAAAAATTGGTTGTACACTGATTAGTCGCATAGTTAAGGGTAATTGCGAACTAGAACTATGACTTAGTCATTAGTATAGATACGAAATTCTTTTAAAGGGGAAGAATGTAACATCTTGTAAGTTTTACATTAGTTGTTTAATTAATTAACTAGTTAATTAGGCTCCAAAAATGGAATTTATGCGAATAGTGGAATTTGACCGTGAAACTTGCATCGTTGTGTTTGGAGGCCAAAAGAATAAGCTGTAGACGAAAAATGAATTCGGAACAAAAATAATTTTATTAGAAAGCTAACATTTGTATAATAAACCCCAGGACCCATAGGTCAACGCCCTTTACTAGGCAGGTTGACATGGAGCGGTCAACCCCTATAGAAGGAGTGGTCGACCTATTCTAGTAGTAACGACTAAGGTTCGCCTTGGCCATATGGTCTAGATATATATTTATACTTATCTTCAACCTCAAATATCTTCCCAGATCTGTAATTCTGATATATGTATATATCCTTTTTATACATAATTCTTGGAATAAGAAGGAAATGGAGTTGAATCAAAGGTTTTACTTTAGATCTGGGGACTTGGAATGCTTTTAGAAGGTGAGTGGTAAATTTATAAATTATTTATTATATTGAATCTATTACATTAACATACGTTTGATTTTAAGCCTAAATAAATAAATATATGTGAATTGTAGGGTAAAATTGAATGAATAAAACATTGCCTACATATTCTTAGGAGATCTGATTGAAATTATTGTTACAACCTAATATGGAAATCTGTCCCAAAAGTTATATATATGAACATTGATTAGATATGAAATTTATTCCAAATCTAAAATTGATTAGAGATTATTAGTATGATTTTGATTTTTATCCTAATTATGTTGAATTAGGGATTTTCCGCAGTTTAATTTGTGGGAAGAACGCCCTTTTTTATATAATTTTTATGTTCCGAAGTTGCGTAGAAAATGCAGCATTGATTTAGTAAGAAATATATGTAAATGAAAAGGAAAAGATGTGTAAAGTACTGATTTATTCTCCATGGTTTACATTGTCTATTCCAATAAAAATAAAATGATCATTCTTTATAATTTCAAACGAGGCAAATCTTTCCTTTTATTCTTGATCTTTTGTTTAAACTAATTTATGGAAATCACAACGAAGAATCTTCCTAAGAAATGTCATTTCAGCAAATTAAATATGAAAAAGAATATTCTACTTAAAGATTTGTGACTAGATTATATTTGGTCAAAGTAGGTATTTATACGTGCTAACGAATACTTAACTAATAAAGGCAATTTATGCACAAATCTCGCTTAGGATATTAGTTATACATAGAAATAGGGTTGAATAATGGATTGGAAATAGAAAGAAAGTTTGAAAAGGTTGTAACTCAAATTGATGGGTAGTAAATATGAAATGAATTTGAGAGTTACAAGTAATTAATAGGGTAAATGAATTAATGGGATTGACAAATAAAAAAGTTAGCTTAATAACATGGAATAGTTAGAAAAGGTTACTAATTGAAAATTAATACATGTCTTAGGAAATGTCCATTATGATGATATTCTTTATAATAGATAAATTAACATTTATGGAAGAAGCTAATAAAGGGGATTTATAAGTAATTGAATATTTAAGGTAAATTATGTAGCCTTAAATAAATAAAAGGAGATTAGTAGGCTAAATGTAACATCCAGTTTAGGATGATAAAGCTTAGTAATAATAAATCCTAGGATAACATGGCTTGAGTTAGTAAAGCCTAGAATAATTAATTGGACTTAATAGGTTGGGATTCGAGGTTAGTAGAATTACATAATAAAAGTCTACCCTTCACTTAAAGGCTACCAGCAGTTATGAATACATCCTACTGATGTGAGACATCTAACCATATGAATCGTAGAATAATTAGTTGGGCTTAAAAGATTGGAATGCGAGGTTAATAAAGTAAAACAACAGAAGTCTGCCATTCACCCAAAGGTTACTAGAAATTATGTGCACTTATTACTGATGTGAAACATCACTAATCATAGGACCTATGGGAAACGATTATAGGAATAATAGGACCTACTTAGGAATAAAGGTGTTAAGTGGTTGTTTAAGGGCCCATCTCTTTTCTAATTAGAAGTATTAAATGGCTTAAATTAACTATTAAGAGCGGTAGTGAATATCTCGAAAAGGGTTCGCTTTAGGTTTGAGGTAATAAGTGACAGATACACTGTCCGCTTCCTATAAAGAAGTATTAAGTGTCCTAGTATGATTCCAAATAATGTCAGCTAGATAGTACTCGTGAGGAGTTTTCCATGAGGTTAGGTATAGAATATAGTTATTGAATGGCCATTGGTCTACGTAGTCCTTATTAATAAGGTAGTCAGTGGCTTGGGTACTATCTCTCACATGGCAAAGACTTTAATGACGATAAATGCATTAGTAGTATGGCTATTATGTATTATAAAGCCATAAATAGTGGTTAAAGGTGTTTGTATTTAGGACCAATAGACCAATAACGACTATGCTAGGAGCTCACTTTGTATTTGGAAGTATTAAGTGGCTGATAGACTTACGTTAGTATTTTGTACCTTGAGAAGGGTAGTAGGTGAACCATGCTAGGTAGGAATATCATGTGTGCAATAATGGGTTAATTTGGTTAACCTTAAAATAGTAGACATAACAATTAAATGGAAATCAATTAGTATAAATTTATATTTTGGACACTTTATAGATTTTCTAGTCACCAGAATGTTGTTCTGACCCCCATCTCATTGCCACCCATAGGGTAGATTTAGAGGAACAAGTCACCAAAGCTATACATGATTGGTTATTGGAGAAGTCTTATTCTCACTCATGCTCGGTACTGATGTGGCGATTTGATATCGAAGGAATACCATTAATTCGAAGGTAGTAGCCAAAATCAGTATTTATATCCTATTATTATTTCTGTTGTGAGTTTAGATTTTATAAATCTTTGATAATGCTCACACTTATTTGCAGGCACCAAATCCAATGATCTATGAGACTTGGGTTTCGATTTTTGTTGAAATTTAGGCCCATTAAAGTGCGGGTTGTTACAATAGACAAGAATCGATACCCATTCGTCTCCTCCCATTTCTCCCATAGATTTGTATCCATCATTCACGTCATCATTATCTTCCCCATCCTCACTATCATCATCTTCACCATTATCATAATTTTCATCATCATCCTCATCGTCCCTCTCATCATAGGAGTGTCCTGTACTACAAGTTGTGCCACTTGATTTTTAGCAACTGATGGTTCAACCTCAGTCACTTGAGTAGGATGAACACCTCTACGAGTAACAAAAGGAGTTCAAAGACTACGACCATTACGTAAAAGCTGGAAATTTCACATCCGAGGGTCGAAGAAGAAATTTCATCCACCGTTCATCAGTAAGTATGTCTTGTAGAGCTTGAAGTGTATGTGCCAGAGCTACGGCAGTAGATCTTTTTGGTATATTTGTAAATTCGTGTAATGATCAAGTCAATAATTTGGGTGGAATAAACTCCATGAAGTCAAGGAGTAGAGATAGAACTTACACCATGACAGCCACTTTTGAGCAAAGCCAGCTAGAAAATGAACATAGAAATACTTATCATTGAAATGATTGAGTTTGTTCCCTTGGACGATGCTTATATCGTGGCCTTTAGAAGACTCCAGATAAGTTAAAGAGGTACTATCATTCTAATTTTTGAAATTATATAGATTCGAAATCTCTTCGAAAGTAGGCATCTAGCCCAAGCGTCAAAGAAAGGTTTTATAAGTCTAATTCAGCAAACTATAGCCATTTGAATGAAGTTGGGCAGGGCTTCATGTATCTAAGGACGAGTCGAATAATGTGGTTAAATGGAGGAAAACCCCAGAAAGGCACATATAATGATTGCAATCCATATAGCCATTTAGTGGATCATAGGCTTGTTGGAAGGACTCTGGAGTTAGGACTTCATCAAAAGGAATACTATTGCAGTCATAAATTCTTATAATATCTGCCTCGATCAAAGTAGATGTAGGGGAATCTAAAAGGTTATCGAGAGTCAACCCTCTGGATTGATATTAAGGGCAACCCTTGTATAGGATTCATCTTCCATGACAAAAGGAACTACTTGTAAAGATGGCACAGTATGCCGATGAGATGGTAGAGACCTAAAAGTTGTCGAAGTAAATGCTGGAGCAGAAGTTGAAGCTATTGTGGGTGGAGTAAACTTGAAAGTGGATTTCCCTTCACCTATGAAAGAGAGACATGAGGGGTGTTCGAGGTCCATAGCTTACTGAAAAATTTGATACGTGAGCAAGGTCAGGAAAGATTTAACTTTGAACTTCAAGCTATAATTAAACCCCGTGTAACCGATATATTTCTTTGTTCATTTATATATATATAGTTTAGATAGTGTTAATTAATTTTAAAATAGTTTCTAGTGATTTTAAAAATTATCAATAAATTATATTTAATTATTTTTTACTATAATATATATATATATATATAATTTTATTAATTCAAACAAATAGCACTAATAGATAGTGACATTTGTAGATTTATCCTTATATGCATATATATATATATATATATATATATATATGAGAATACAATTAAATAGGACCATTATTGAAAATTCATTCAAATATATATGAATTAGCTTTATTAACATGATGACATATCAATCATAGTGTACAGGTTGTTACCTCAAAATGTTGTATGAGTTTTGCAGCTTGATTGACAAACTTTCCTTGATTCGATTCTGATCTGAGCTCCTAGTTTTGCATCTGCTTGGAGAACCACTTTTGATGTTCTTATATAATGTTTGGATTTGATATTTTTGGCTTAAGGGAGATTAGAAATGGTGCCTATCATAAAGGAGAGGGAGAATAAAAAAATCAAAATCAACAATGAAGGGAGTGTGACCTTTTATAGAGAGAGTAAATGAGATATTCTTTCCTTGGTTTACTCCTTCTCTATTACCTAATCTAGATCCAATTTTTTTGAATCTTTAGCCCCACTTTTGCTCTTCTATATTCGACATTAGATAAGGCTACATAGGCCTTAAATCACTCTGATCCCATTAGCAATTAATCACATTTAGATTCAAATTTAAATGCATGTCGATATCAAATATCGATTCGTACATATATAACTTTTATATACATGCATAATTGATTACTATTGGCATGTAGAAAATTCTAATGGCACCCAATACATTATATAAATAAATTATTAATATTTATAAATAGTAATTAATTTAATCAATTTACATCAACTATAAATCAATTAAATCATGTGGCACCAACGCGGTTGTGTGACTTGCCAATGTAAATTCAGTCAGTGATTAATATCAAACAATTTGAATATTAACATTTGTATGCCACCTTAGCTAGTGGTGTGACAGTTTGGCTGCATTCATCGCTTACCCATTTTTTGGTAAAATTCGATTTTACTACTTTAAGTGGTACCTGGTAGTGACAATCTTTTACACCAATTCTCTTCGTCGGAATAATATCACTCGGGAACTTATGGTATTTGATATTGGTCAAAATTCCAGTATCGTCCGCATTCAACTCTTATAGTCCAAACATAAAGTTCTTGGTTCAATAATTATGACTGTTATTAACGGTATTGCCCTGGCCAGAGACTTTGATTTTGAGTGGACTTCAGTTAACGGTGGTACTAAACTCATATAATAGATGAGTCAAATTATTTTAAATAGTGTTTCACTTCCAATGCTTCCATTCAACCCCACTATAGTCATTCGGTGGACGCATGCCACGATTTAACTATGATATAAGCAGAGTTTCCACATCAAAGCTCGATGGTAATATCATGTCAAGAGAATTATATAGTATTGTCACATCAATATTTTTGGTTTGGTCTTAGTTATATCAACCAATAGAAAACTATTAAATGAGTCAGTCCATATTTATCCAATAACTATCAATACGTAGTCAATCACTTGGTGCTTCCAGTAGCAATAAGTAATACACTGTTTAATATTTGGAGAGCGTTACGTAATCTAGTCTAAATGGATGCATCGATATCTAGTTGTAAAATTTGCAATTTTAACGCTTAAGTATTTAATTCATTTTAATATTTAATTGTTAATTAAAGAAATGCCCATTACAATCAATTTTTCAAAGATGGATGAATTAGGTCTCGAGACACTTGTAGTTGAGATTGCTTTTCCGATGCGAGAAAAGTAAGTGTAAACTTTACTATGTTTGGAGTCAATGAGTTTTTGGAGTGAATAGTGATTTCTAAAAAGGAATGAAAATTGAATTTGGGGCTAAGGCATATTAGCTAGCCTATAAAGTGGCTAACTCTCTTCATTATTTTCATTCCTCTCATTTTCACTTTCCATTCACTTTTATTTTCCTCTTCCTTCCCTAATCGTTCTCTAATTACCCCTTAGTCACCAAAGCTCTACTCCACTTAATCAAGCTCAAATAAATTCCTAAATTCATGAAAATATAACCATTATTCCAACCTTCTCATTCCTTACATAACCATCAATGAATTGACACGAAGTTGTATATAAAGGTAAATCCAAAATTTAAAGAGAGCTAAGTTTAGGATATAATCATTAGAGTTTGTTTTGGTAAAAGAGAAGGTGGGTGAGATGATTTTCTTAACTTATTTACATGTTAAACTTCATATATTTGTTTAATGATGATTATAATATTACATGAGATCATTTAGAGAATTCTATGTTATGGTTTAGTCTTGTATTCATGTTATAAACATGATTATGTCATCTCATTAATAATTAGAAACATTAATTGCTAAATTTGAGAATGTTTGTAAGCTATGAAATGGGTTTGGAGTTAATCGAATGATTATGTATGATGTTACGGCTTGATTTGTGATTAATTAATTGATATAATGATGTATATGTCATTAGAAAGTATTAATTAAACTATTTGAATTGATTTAAGAGAAGTTAGTAAACTAATTAAGCAAGTTATAAGCTCTACACTTATTATTAAATTGATCAGAAGCTTAATGAAGCTTAAGTAGTATTATAAATATTATTTAAGAGAAGAAATTATTTTATAAAATAATGGAATATTTTATAAAATGAAGTTGTAAGCTAAATAAGCGAGTTATGAGCTCTACAATTATAATAAAGTGATTCGAGGTTTAACGATGCTTAATTAGAATTTATAAATATTACTAAGAGAAGGAATCATTTTGTAAATTAATTGAATATTTTGTAAAAGAAAGCTAGTAATCTAATTAAGCGAGTTATCAGATCTACACTTGTTATTAAAGTGATTACAGGCTTAGCAAAGATTAACTGATACTTATTAACGTTATTTAAGTGTAGAAATAATTTTACAAATAAAAGATATAATTTATAAAATAGAATGAGATTTTATAAAATAATAATAAAGGTATATTTTGTAAAATAGAATGATATTCAATAAAATAATAATGACATATTTTATAAAATAGATATGCATGTACGTATAAAATAATTTCTTCTATAAGGATAATTATATGTATGCGCGTATTTGAAGTTAGATAACATAAACACAATTCTTGTATTGTAATTAGAATTGATAATAATGGTTGTGTATGTGTGAATGACTGAATATATTTATGTGATTGATTATATATGTGTGTAACAATGTTACGAGCAATCTCATATAGCCATAACGACTATCGTGTGCGCTAAGTCACATGAGGGAATATCAGGTCAAGTAATCGCTCCGTTGAAGCTCGAAATATGATTTGTGTAGTTGAAGCATGTTTACATGTACGTGTGTGAATATGCATGCACAAGTAGGTGCATGGACACACATGTGAGCACCACATGAGGTGGGTGGGTCGGTTGAGTTCAATTTGGCTTGTTAGAGGAGACCGGGTCGATGGAATTGCATGCAGAACTCTATACGTAAAACAGTGGCTTTTGGTATCAAAACTAATTTCTGAGACGAAAGAAATCACCTCCAAATTATCAACTAATGGACTCCTAAAGAGGTCCAAGGCAAGGAATATAGGCTAGTGGCTAGGTGACTCATTGGGCAAACCAACGGTAAAGACAAAGTCTGAACCAATGATCGATGCTATGGTTAGCACCTCCCCCGAGCTTTATTGTCTAGGAAAGGTCACCATCGTTCCACCAGTAGCTTACCATCGGTGGTGCACCGGCCTGGGTAGTAAAGTCTAGGCAGTCTACCATTAACGGGGTTTTTCCCTAGTTTCAGATGCGGGTTGGCGTAACGTTTTGGCTTGACTTTAGGGATACTTCAGGCTATCAGGAAAGTGAAATGCAAGGCGGAGCTCGAGATTCAAATGAAATGTTTATGATACATATAAGATCTATGATGATTGGATACGATATCGACGTAGTGAGTGGTTAGACGATCACATTTAGTGAGCATGTACAATTGAATGGAGTTAGTCTGTATCTCTTAGTTCCGACCTTGAGTATATATGTTGTTGAATGGTATCAGTCTTATGTTATGACTATACCCTATATTGGCCTTATCTTAGTGGACATGCATATTATTGGTCCTTTAGTGGTAACCATAAACATAGATAAAGTGTTGACATGATATTGATCGTTTTTTGTTATAGGCATATGTGATTACATGATGTTTTATTTGATGTATAAATATCTTTATATGGCATCAGTGTTTCTTTGTCATCTTGATGGAATATTATACGGGATACTCCCGTCATTCTCATTTATAGAGACGTTATGCGAATTAGTTAAGAAATCCACGATGGTTGGGGGACGATAATGATGAGTATCTATGGGTGGATCATATATTACTTATGATCATTGAGGGGTATGATGAGATTACATAGGTTTCAAGTAAATAGAGTAGGTCATGTATCACATACGCTCACTAAGGGGCATGGTGAGGCCTACATGAATTTGACCAAGTGGATGAGACTCGGGGCCTATGGTACACTGAGGTACCGACTCTATTTATTTTGGACCCTTAACAGGAACCATTAGATTGCAATAATTTGAATTATTGATCGATTTCTAATGCAGACTCAAGTTTTAGATATATAGAATAGGTCATGTATCACCTATGCTCACTAAGGGGCATGGTGAAACCTACACGAGTTCAACCATATTGGTATGACTCGGGGTCTATTGTACACTGAGGTACTAACTCTACTTATCTTGGACACGAGACACGAGTCTGTTGTAGACTCCACTTATCAGCAATGATGAGTATAAATTTGTATTCTTTGTCTATTTCTTATCGCTATATTGTGTGTCTTATATTATTTGATAATATTGTCGTGTATTCTAGGATATTCTTACATTGTGATATTTATGTTGTCCCTGCATTTGTGTATTAGGTTACCTTATTATGGTATATTGTTATGCATCAGTCACATTATATTAGTTGTGCTTGTTCATTTATTACAAGAGAAAAGTAGATTATGGTATCATTCCTTACTTCTGTGATGTGTTTACTTTACTTGTTTATAGACAACCATATTACCTTCGAGCCATGTTCGTGGAGAAGGATTGGTTGTGCCTTAGTAGTTTACTATTTATTTGTATGTAGTTTTGATATATAGTATTTTGAGATAGTTCCCCTTACACCAGGCTTTATGTCCGACCCATGTATTATCTTTTTCTGTTTATGTCATGATAACTTCTGGGTACTCGATTGAGTAGTTCGGAAGTTATGTGCTTTTGGGGATATGTTTTTAGGACAACAACAGCATTCTATGCAAGCGGCGTCAATTCTTCGTAAATATGTACTCGATATTGTTGTAGTACATGGAATATGTTATTAGTACATAAGACTTATTGTATCAAATATTCTATTCTGACTTTCTGCATTGATATTTTCTTATCAGTTACCTCCGCCAGTGTAGTTGTTTATATTTTATTCAACCTAGTCTGTTCATGTATATTTAGCATTTTATTTATTATCATTCCATTATGAGATTATATCATTATGCCTTGGTATAGTGTTTGTTTTAAATTTTAGCCCAAGATCTATCTTTTTTGGTGTTCGAAAGCCAAACATTAATATGAGGCGTTGATTTTACGGTGTTACAAAGGGCGGGCTGTTTCACTATTTTAGATACATCTTGACTAGGAATATGTAAAACGTTATGTTTAAGATAAATTGCTCATGATTAAAAAACATTGTAATTACTATCACAAAACATATCATTTATGAATTTCAAATTAAATTTATTTAAATTAGATTAATTCAATACCATAACATAATATATCAAGTATATAACAGAAAGAAAAAAAACCATTTAGTTCGAACGAGATTTCATTAGAAATTTAATTATTTACAGTAAATTACAGAATTTCCCCCGGAGCATACCCCTAACCTATCATAAGTGTCATGTATCTATAGCATAGTGAATGCAAATAATCTGTGTAAATAACTCTCTCGTGCTGGCAGACGAACTCCATCGCACTATGGAACTATGTGCCGAATTGTTTCCATTATCGTAGAATTTACAGTAACAAAACCATTGTCCAGAACGACACAGACTTTTCCTTTGAAGGGACATAGTAGTGAAGTATCAGACACAAATATAAAAGGAAGAGTCCATTAGAAATCAAAACAAGCTCGTTGTGACCATCCCACTGAAACCCTTCCATTGATACATACTCAACCAATTGATGAGAATCTAATGTTCTTTCCTTGCAATAGAAAAATTTGCCAAAAAATGAATAAAACTTCACTGCTACACAAAGACCTAAAGCCGATTTTAGGGAAACCTGTGATCGACATAGGGTAATTAAAAGTAGAAGGAAATTTAGGATCATGCCATGGAAAATATAAAGTCAATCATGGGAAACCAAAAAAACCCAGGTTCAACCTTTTTTGAGCCATGGCTAAGTTCTAATAAGAGGATGAAATAAAAAGCAGTCTCGGACAAGTATGGCCAGGCCTTTATCGTATAATGACATACATGAAATGGTGACTGCCCACCTCAGCGGCGGTTGAAATAAAGATTGGACGTTGAAAGTCGAAATCTAATTGGAACCCCTAAGAATCGACGAGATGCTCTTGAGGTTTGGTTTCGTTAGATAATAGCGAATTAATGTTGGTAAGTGGCCAAAAAATAGTCGGCGATGGAGCTGGGAAGTGGAGATGGTGGTAAATCATGGTAGAGAAGATGAAATGTGAGAGCTAGAAGTCGAATTTGCAAGCGGTAGTAGCAGAATAAATGTGAAGAAGAAAATTGGCTAAGTGCTGTTAAATAACGACACTTGAGAAAGAAAAGGTACCAATCCATAAGCATCGGTAAATGAGTCAAAAACAAGAAGAAGAATGAAATAAAATAAAGAAAAAGAAAGAAGGATGGTAACGTGAATGAAAAATGAACAAGGAAGGAAGATGAATTCCTACTCGACCGAATGAAGGAAGGAACCATCGGAATTTCGATTGCTGAGTTAAAAATCTAAGAGAGGTAATCTGATTCTTATATCATCTGAGGGATATGAATCCACAATTGTTTATAGCAACACAACGATCAAAGAAGGACACATCACTTTATAAGGATAGTTCAGAGGATGAAGGCATCTTTTCGAATCAGACTCTAAAGTCGATGACTTCTCATAATCTAAAGCTTCCCCGGTTAACCAAAAAAAAATACTTTAGGGGGAAAATTTTATTTTGCTTTTGAATAAGCGATATCACAATAAATTAGAGTCACTGATCACCTATTAGATGAACTAGAAATCAGGAATGCAAGTTTTGTGCCAAAATTCATATTAAGTATCAAGAGTTTGATGCAACTCGATACTTAGTTCACTTACTATAAGAAGGTACTTAGCCTTTTTTAAGATAAGTTGCGTAATGGGAAGCAGAAGATGAAATTACAAGTCAACTGCACAACTCGGCACCGACTCTTTTGATTTATTACGAGTCCTTAAAGCTCTTAGTGAAGAAAAGGAGGCCAAAGCAAGAATATGGCACAAATAAAAAAAAGGTCGTATAACTTGGTATCGAGTTATGTCATAAGTCAGTACCAAGTTATCACTGTTAGCAACCTGGCCATGATTTCTTTCCTGGACCTACATCCTAAAAGTAAAGAAAATGCGGAGCTTAGTTCGGTGGTTTTTTGTGATGATTTTCATCTATAAATAGAGGGGGTGGTGCAAAGGAAAAAGGATCTTCTGATATCTTTTGGTATTTCTTTGTGTTTTGATTTTATGCCTATATTCTATTGGATGCTAATCTTAATTACAAGAAACCTAGTTGTAAGATCATCACTGCAAAAGAAAAGTAGAGTTACAAGAAACCAAGTTGTAAGATCATCATTGCAAAATAAAAGTACAAATAGCAAGTGAGTTGACAGTGGAAATAGGCTAATGATTTTTGCCTAACCACTATAAATATCATATGTTCTTTTCTCTTTTAACCTCTTGACTCTTTTAATTTTCATTTATTAATCGATTGGGTGTTTTTCCCACTTTTTGTGAAAACATAAACCGCCTACGAAGATACAATGAAGATGATATGTTAATCCCTTCAATCGATTGTGGTTGCACTATAAATCCATTTAAACTATCCTTTAGAATAACTACAGTAAACAAGCATTTCAAGCCTATGATCTACAGTATCATAAACCTGATACATTTTTGAAGAAAAATGAATCCAGATGGCGAAGAGAAAAAAAGAAAGGAGTTTTTCTGAATGCATTTCCCTAAAAAAGGCAACCTTTATATAGGGTTGATGGTACGTATTCATTCGTGAATAAAAGCGACTGTTGGAAGAGAAACATCCACTCACCAAACAAACCATCTGTTAGTCCAATAGTGTACTTTCCTACCATTTTTTAATTTATGAAATTCAAAAAATTTACTGTTTAAATTTATGGGCTTGTTTCGGGCTTAAAACTGTCCCATGTAGGAAGAAAATTCCATCCAAAAATATAATTTGATCCAAACTCAAACCCAACCCTAGCTTAGCTCGGTCGGTCGGACGACAGCAGCACACGTGTGTGTTAACATCCGTAACCACCTTCTTCAACCAAAGTTAAAGTAATTGGATGCCCAAAAGCTCACTTTTCTCTTAGAGAAAGTATATTTAAAAAATATTTTCTTTTGTATAGGATGTGGGACTATTCCACATTCCTTTTCTCTTTCTTTTCTATTTTCTCTTCCTTTCTAAAATTAAAATCACTCACATAAATTTTTCAAAATTTATTCTAACAATCCTTCATGATAATTGAATAAAATACCTCTTGTCACATATTATAAGAAAACTTGTACATAAGTATAAATATATTGTGCACTTGAATATATACATAATGATAACCTATAAAAGAATGTCAAGATAAAGTAGTTGACTAAGCATTGAACCATCAATCATATGCGACATACCAGATGTGTTACACGCATTCATTTTCTTACCTTCAGATAGTTTACTAGTCGACACGTTGATTGGCCTTGTGTCTGCATCTCAGTTTCATCAAAATTCTCTTAGATATTAATCTACATTCTTGTAGAAGGCGGCACCACCTTCATGATTCGTATAGATAGGTTTATCAGAAGTGCCTTATAGCCGAACACTTTAATGGTATTTCTATTGTACACCAATTAAGTACTAAGTCGTACAGCCTCCATCATATCATTATAGGTACCCAGCACTTTTCTTGGAATAGAATATAATTTTAGTTGTTTAGAGTAATATTATAGTACTTTCAATCACATTGTATGATGTGCTTTTGCTTGTTAAACTCAGGACAATGATTTTCATTATGTTTGGTCGAGTTTCCATCATAAGCAATTATTTATACGGGCTGTAAACCTATTCCCCGTGATGTTTTCAACACCAATTCCTTACAAGTTCTTTTATAAATGGATCTGGATAGATCTCGTGAAATCAACGGTAATTACTCTATCAGTGATCATTTTCCTTATCGCATTGTGCCTTTGGCCAATATACCTAGATTTTCCATTACATACCTGGCTATAAGCTGGTTTTATTATTACTTCACTTTCAAAATGAATAAATATTTGTGCCATTGGATTTGGCCATACTGGAACTTCAAATAGTAAATTCCTCAACCATTCTTCTTCTTTACTACAAAAGGCCAATGCTATAAATTCAGCGGTATGGTAGAATCGGCAATTAAATTTTGTTTCTTTGATGCCTAGGATATCACTCCCCCGCCTAAAGTGCATATCCATATACTAGTTTACTTATTATTATCCTTCTTTCTAGTGTTTCGCTAGCATTTGTGTAACCTTTTAGTACACTTACGTACACACTGTACAAAATACCCTAATCTATGGTTCCTTTCAAGTATTTTAAAGAATTACATATAGCTATCCAATGAATATGACTAGGGTTACAATGCATCTATGCCTACAGCATACACAGTATCAGGTTTAATGCATGTCATGACATACATTAGAATCCCAATCACTTTTGCATATTCTAGCTGTCCATCGATCCACTAGTATTAGAATATAATTGCATATTTATGTGAAATGGAATGGCTAATTGTTTGCAATCAAATTGACAATCTTTTTAGGATCGTTTCAATGTAATGAAATTGGTTAATAAGTAATCATTCTTCTGTCTTTATAATTCTTAATTCTGGAATCACTTCAGGTTCCCAATATCTTTTATGTCAAACATAAAGCTAAAAATCTTTTTGTTTATTCAGTACTCAAGGTGTTAGTCCTAAGTATCAACAAATCATCAATGAAAAGGCATATTATTACTCCTTTACTAGCATCGAATTTGCTACTGATATATTTTTCTGATTCAAAGATCCAAAACCATTTGATACTATGGTTTTAACAAATTTCTCATGTCATCGTTTTGGTGCTTGTTTAAGACCGTAAAGTGATTTAATAACCTCGCATACTTTAAATTCTTGTTCAGGCATCACAAAACCTTCTGGTTGTGTCATATATATTTCTTCATTGTGTTCTCCATTTAAGAATGCAGCCTTGACATTTATTTTATAAATTTTAAGTTTTATAAATAAAAGCAAAAGCAATTAATGTGCTAATTGTTGAAATTCTATCTACATGTGCATATATGTCAAAATAATATATTCCTTACTTTTGAGTAAACCTTTTAACGACTAATTTGGCCTTAAACTTCTCTATCGTGTCATCCGCTCTTAATTTTTCAAAAATATCAACTTACATACTATTAGTTTAGAACCAGTAGGTCAGTCTACTAGTTTCAAAGTTTCATTTCCTGTAAAAAAAATCCATTCCATCATTTATTGCATCTTGTTAAAAAATGAATCCTAAGAATTTATAGCCTCATTATACGTTAAAGGATTGGACTCTAAGCTTGTAGAAAGCACGACTTGATTTTTAATAACGTTTCTCAATCCTTCTACCAAATAAATGGCAAAATCTGGTCTGAGTGAATTTCAGTACCGATTCTTTTACTTATCAAAATAGGCTCACTAGTTTCATCATTATTTATCTAAGTGTTCTCAATTTCATAAATAGATTCATTGGCCTCCACCATTTCACGAATAGGTGCATTTTAGCGAGTGTCCATTTTATGTTTTGCTGTAGCACTTTTTTGTGATTTTTATGTTATAGACATTTCACATATCGTCCCAACAGATTTACAAAATGCTGGGAGTTACATTCACCTCATATGTCTAATCTACGAATCTTAATTTTAGAATCATACTAGTCTTCTTCTTCCATTTTATTAGTTACAAATGGTTTCAATATCTCATCTTTAGCATGCATTAGATAAACATAATATTATTTTGAATCATCTTTAAAAGAAACAAAGTATTTCTTTTCTCCCTAGCAGGAGTACTATGCATATCACAAAAATCATCGTAAATTAGTCGAAACAGATTAGTGGTGCTAATAGCTTTAAAAAAAATGGGTTTCTAGTTATCTTTGTTAAAGAGCATACCGTACATTGATTATTAACATTATTGTTATACTTAGGAATCATGTTTAATGAAATCATATCATTTACACACCTAGCTTTAATATGTTCTAATATACCACGCTATAAATAAAACGGGTCAACGATATAAGTAAAAGCAATAACTTAACTGATATTGAGCTTGAAAATTCCGTCACACGTATACCCTTTACCCACAAACATACCACCTTTGGTCAGCAGATGTCTATCTGACTCAAAGACCCGTTCGAAGTGAAACTTGTTAAAAAGAATAATAGAAATAAGGTTCTTTCAAACATCGAGTACTTATTATACGTTACTTAGTGTTAGAATATTTCTGAACGTGAACTCCTAGTCTACCATCCCTTTCCCCTTGACTCTACTTTGACCGAGTTTTCCATACAAAGATAGCTTTCATCCTCAAACTGTTTATATTTCTTGAACTGACTCTTATCATTAATTGCATATATGATTAGTAGTGCCAAAGTCGATTTGCAAAGAATCCTCTCCTTCAATCATACTGATTTTAGAGATAACGGCCACAGCGTAGTCTTTTTACATTTGTTGTTTCTTTTCAAGGAAACAACAATCCCTTTTGAAGTCACCAGGTTTTCCATAATTGTAGAATCTTCTCACTTTCTTGGCCTTCTTATTGTTGCGCTTGTTTTTACTATGAAACTTCCTATTTTGATTAAAAGGGTGATCAGAGGAATTATTTGCCTCCTTTTCCTCCACTATGTGGATCCTTGATGAATACATTATTGGTTAATCATTTTCCTTCTACCTTGGTTATTCTTAAACCTACAGATATTGTGCTAGTTTGTCCTAAGATGTGGTCGATACACATATAACTATAAATCCCACCAATAGAAAGTGCATTTTCTTCCTTCAGTGAATGAAGTTAACGCCATTGAATTTCTTCAATTTTGTGAAACCTGAAGCGATTTCTCTCAATCTGTGCAGTGCTATTATGATAATATCATCTTAAGTGTGCTAGATTATATTTTTGGATTTAGGATTTGAGACAACGGCTATACCAGTGAAATTGGTAGATCAGTCTAAGGCTGTTAGTGACACTTTCCTTAAGACAATATCTCCACTGGATTAAACAATCGAACGTGTGCTTAGAGTAACAACAAAAACTGCCTTCGAAGATACAATGGAGCCGAGATGTTAATCTCATTAATCGAATTTGGTTGCACTACCGAAATCGATTCAAACTATCATCCAGAATGACTGTAATGCATAAGAGTCACGATTTTGTGTTTTGCAATATAACAAACCTAACATACTTTTGAATAAAAATGAAAATAGAGGAATATGAGAAGAAGAGAAAGATGTGTTTTTACTGATTAATTTCCCGAGAAGAGGCGGCCTTTATATAGGCATAGAAGGGACATGTCCATTTGCAAATAGAAGTGACAGTTGGAAGAAAACTTCCATTCACCAACAAACCATACGGTCGCCCAACAGTTGTCTTTCTTTCCATTTTTCTTCCAAAATTCAAAAATAGTTTGGTTTAAATTTCTGGGCTTGTTTCGAGCTTTAAAATTGGCCCATTTAGAAAAAAAATTCTTCCAAAAATATAATTGGATCCAAAGCAAAATATGGCTCGCTAGTTGAACAGTAGCGATGCGCATTTTAACATGCATGGCCTCCCCCTTAAACTCAAAAGAAAGTAATTGGATGCCTAAAGGACTCACCATTTCTCTTGTGGAAAGTAAATTTAAACAAACACACTTTCTTTTGTTCTAAGATGTGGGACTATTCCACATCTTTCTTCTCTTTCTTTTCTTCTCTTCTCCTTCTCTCTATAATAAAATAAATACTCGCATAAATTTATTGAAATTTACTCAAACGGTCCTCCACCAAATTATAATAAAATTTCTCTTATCATATGTGCCATAGAAACTCATGTATAAGTATAGATGCCTTGTAGAGTTGAATTTATACATAATGATGACCTACCGGAGCACTTCAGGATGGAGTGGCTGACTAAGCATTGAACCATCAATCATATGCAACATACCAAATATGTTTTACACTTTCATTTTCTTACTTTCATAAAGTTTACTAGCTATCACGTGGATTGGCCTTGTGTATATATCTCGGTTTCATAAAACTAAGCCAAAATATAGTAGAAGGCGGCACTATCTTTGTGCATTCATACACGTAGGTTTATTTAAAGTGCCTTATAATTATACACTTCAATAATATTTCTATTGTAAACCAAATAAGTACTAAGCAGTACAACCTCCACCATATCATTATAAGTGCCAAGCACTTTTCATTGAATGGAATATAATATTACTTATTCAGACTAATATTGTAGTGCTTCCAATTGCATCATCTGACGTACTTTATCTCATTGAACTCAAGATAATAATTTTCAGTATGTTTTGTCGACTTTTCATCCCAAGAAATTATTTATGTTAGTTTTAAACCCATTCCCATTAATGTTTCAACACCAAGTCCCTTGCAAATCCTTTTGTACATGGATCAGCTATGTTTTGGATAGATCTCACGAAATCTATGTTTGTACCCCATCAGCGAGCATTTTCCTTACTGCACTGTGCCTAGGCCAAATTGCCTAGATTTTCCATTATATACTTGGCTATAAGCTCATGATATGTTGTTTGACTATCATAATACACATGTATTAGTGGCATTGGTTTTGGCCATGTAGGAATTTTGAATAGTAAATTACTTAACAATTCTGCTTCTATGCTACAAGAGGCTAATGCAATAAATTCAACAACCATGGTAGAATCAGCAATATACGTTTATTTCTTTAAGGCATATCGCTCCCCTACCTCGAATGAATATCCATTTGCTAGCTAACTTATTATTATCGTCCTTCCTAGTTTTTTGTTTCTTCAATACTTGAGGTATCAGTCCCAAATATCAATATATTATAAGCATAAAGGCATATTATTACTCCTTTACCAACAAGGAATTTGCTATAAACACATTTTTCTAGTTCAAAATCCAAAAACCATATGATATCATGGTTTTATCAAATTTCTCATGTCATTGTTTTGTGCTTGTTTAAGATCGTAATGTGATTAATAAGCTTGCATATTTTACGTTTTTGTTCAAGCATCACAAAACCTTCTAGTTGTGTCATATATTTCTTCACCAAGTTCTCCATTTAAGAATGTAGCCTTGACCTCCATTTGATGAGTTTTAAGTTTTATAAAATAGAAGATAATGCAATTATTGTGTTGATTGTCGAAATTCTAGCTACAGGTGCATATATACATATATATCAAAATAAGTGTAATGACCCACCCATTCGACCTTTAAAACTTAACACTAATACATCCAGGGTATTCATGTGTCGAAAATCCAAGTATTGAAAAGATAGATTGGTGGAGTGAAACAAAATAAAAGAAAGAACAGAATCTCGCATCATACCAATTAATCTATAATATACATTATGATCTTTACAAAAGAAAACTGCAATATACACATACATCAATCAGAGATACCAATCTATCATCAGCCTGGATAGTTAGAATAGCATGTCTTTACAATTTTTGATGGATATGATCAACTGAAAAGGCAGCAGAAATAAAAAGGTACGTAAATACATCTTGGGGCATCCAGCTCGTCTTTGAAACTGCAAATCATCCACAACTAAATATAAAACATACTCGTGATAACCCGAGCATTATAAGAAAATAACGTCCGAATCAGTCTGGTAAACTAACTTAAGAAAACTCTATCAAATCATTTTGATTTTTACATTTATAAACCCTTTGAAAAATAAGGGTATCTCGTAAGACTATGCCGCACATAAATACAGACGAGTTTTTACATTACGATAACCAAAACATTTTTATAGGAAATCCTCTGATATTATAATATTGCCTAGGGTTAAAATAAATATTGAATTATATTGTTACATTAATTAGATTCCAGCATAATAGGTATATAATCATATCTGAAGGCTCATACTGGAAAATGGATTCCAAGTATGAAAGGGTAAGGGTCTACTCAACGAATCAGTTACCTCTAGATAAATTGACTGGAGGCTACAACACGTTGCACCTCAGCTACTCAGGACTGGCCCTACCCCTTACTGGGTAGCGCCGAATATGATCACCCTTTGGTTGCGATCAAACAACCGTACCGAGCTCGAAGCATGCATAAAATCAATGATATCGCTCTAGATTAGTAGATGATTGTACCCTAATGGGAGTGATCCACTTATCCCTACCGCATATCCCTGATTTAGTCATTTACTCGGTGTGAGGCTTGTGTGGTAACGATAACCTTGTTCCTCCTCACAATTTCCACTTGGAAAGTTAGCACCCCATTCCAGGCAGAAACGCAATGTCAGCATTCATCCATATAAGTTTGTTCTAGGCCTGAATAAAACTGAAGGCACTACTTCTACTACATCCATTTTGGAACCACCCTTAGGATTAGTAGCAAGTACCTCTATACTTCAAAGAACTACGTCTTTGATACATCATCTTCAAGATGTCATCCATTTGAACGCTTATGCCGGTACGGAGTGGTATTCGAATAACATATCTAATTTTGGTCTCATCGGACCAGCAGCGATAGTTTAAAACTGGCCAAGTTTGATAGTCGGTTATTTAACTAAAACAACAATCAAATCAGGTATTTATTTCCATAGGAAAACCAACATTGGTTAAGCACATAAGTAACCGCTTACCTCTTTAATTGATCCTTTCATTAATTAAAATCAATGTGCAAATACTTGTATCAAATTACTTTTACAAATATATATTCACAAACCCTTAATACTCCTTTCAATACTTGGAAAAATATTCATATACTTATCTCAACATTATAAGTATATTCACAAAAACCCTGCACTTTCACTACTTAGAAAATGTATTCATATACCTATCTCAACTATGTAAGTATATTCTTAAAACATTATGAAAGATTTCTTATCTCAAAATCATATCAAAGGACTAAAATAAATATTGTTTAAAAAGAAAGGGAGATATGGATAAATGCAAACACTATTCCTTCGGTGTTAAGCATGGAATGAAAGTCCACACCATCAAAATGAAGAAGGTCAATTTAAAGAAATCCAATCTCAGTTCTTTTTATAAATTTCTTCATTGAATCCTTTTTAATAAATCTCTTTCATTTATGAACATCTCTTTTACAAAACTTCCCCAATTCATTTATAAAACTCTTAATAAATCTCCAATTTATTTATAAAACGCTTTTATAAATATCCAATATCATTTATAAAACTTCTTTTAAAAATATCAAGATCTCTTTTCAATTTATAAAATTCCCTTACTAGTCTATAAAACAATTTATAAAACTTTATCCTTTATAAAACTCCTTATGAAGATCCTTTATAAAAATCCCTTCTAAAAATCCTTAAGAAAATCCTTTATAAAATCATCTATAAATCCAAAACTCATTTTTCATTTATAAACTCTTTTATTAAATTAAATTCCTTTTATAAATCAATTATTTAATTATGAATACAATTAATCGGATAAATTAATTAACTTTCACAATGTTATTAATAAATAATGATTATTAATTCCAAACATTATCAATATATAATCATTATTATCTTCCAACATATTAATTATTTAATAAATAACTTTTCACAATATAACCTATTGATAAATAACTTTAAAACAATATTAAATATAAATAACTAACTTTTAAACATTATTAATCAATAATTAAATAGCTCTAAAACATATTATGTAATAATTAAAACAACTCTAAAATTGTGTTAAATAATTTAAACAACTTTAAAAACATTATTAAATAATAATGTAAGACAAAAAAAGGGTAGAGTAAAATAGATAAGTTCAAAACCCATTTCAAATAAAATATCATAGAAAATCCAACCAGGCAGATTTAAAATCATTTCCTGAAATCAAAAACCAATTCCAAGCCAAAACGGCAATTAATAGTATTCCGAAATTCTAAATTGAGGCATGTAGCAACCAAAGCACTTAACCAATGTTATTAATTTTTATCACTATAGAGTTTAAATTTTTTCAACAAACATTGACATAACTAATAGCACTAAGCAATCAAGATTTAGAAATTAACAATTTATATTAGAGGGTTACAACTGAAATAGAATCAATAGGTATATATAATTGGAAATTAAAATCACTATGGTGAGAAATCCGAATTTCACTACAAAATTCCCTATATTTCAATTTTAAATGACAATCGCTTTTCAAAAGCGGATATTTAACCAAACCAGCAAATACTTCAACCAAACATAAACAGTAAATTTTATATACTATATATATTATACCGATTAACCAAAAAGGTGAGTTCAACTCACCGAAATTCCAACTATCATCAAACCATTCTGGTTCCGCGTTCGATTTTAGTGCAACATTCCAAAAGCTCCAACCTTAGCCAATCCAATTTCAAGATATAGACATCGTTCCTACGAATGCAACACGACTGACCACGTTCGATTTGGACCTTGTATGAACAAGTTATTCCATTTATAAGATTATGGAATTAAATAATATACTAATATTACAAATTACATCATTAATAAATTAATCACCTAGCTTAACCCTAATTTTTCTCTCCAAAACCCTGGCTGCCACTTCCAACTACTCTGCGCCATCACCCAAACCTCCAACCGCCACCGTGATACTACTACTGTCGCCCCGAACCACGGCGACCCTTAAACCACAACCTCACCTCCCGCTAACGTCACTAGCTCAAGATCGAGCATCCAGAAAATGCGTCGTTCAACTACGTGTCGTCGTCGCCTCAGGCATCCATTGACCACCACATCACTACGGAGGATAGCCCTCGCCGATACCAATCCATCGACACCACCTAGGACGTCAACGATCGCTTGAAACTTGCTGCCAAACCCAAAAATGCGATTGTGTTCATATCGACTTTGCTGTCGCCATAGGCCATCTCAGATCAATCGGCCCATCGATCCTCCATGACTCCCTTAGCCAAACGTTTTTGTAGTTGGGGTCGAGGTCCAATTCAGCCTCTGGTGGTCCAGATCGACATAGGCTAGTAGATGATGAAATAGAGAATTCGTTGGCTATGGTTTAATTTGAGTTTAGGCAAAAACGAGAGAGTTGAGATCCTTTTAAAATAATCTACCAGACACTATTCATGCCCAAAACACACGAACTCCAATCGAGGCATGCTCACTGGCATTCCTAGCCAAATACCCCTCTATTGAACACAATAGAACTATTTTCGAAACATAATTCTATTACATACAGAAGTTAGCTTTTATAATCAAATATATAGTATTTTAAATTTCTGAAATTAATTGCTACACGTTTTGAGCCCACTCGACCTCGCGGTATGTTTGATCGCCATGAAACTCGTTGGCATACAACAATTTATTATTCCAAATCCAATAACACCAGTTTCATCAAAATCCAAAACTATGCCCTGGAATGATAATTTCACACGTTAATTGAAACGGATTATTATTATTATTAAAATTCTGGTTTTGAAAAATCACCAAAAACACCATTATTGTTTATAAATTAAAAGGTGTTAAATCAGACTATTTAATTTACCTTCGATTAAAAATCCAGCGATTTGAAACACTATTCAAATATTAATTCACAATTCAAATAATTTAAACAATCCTTATATTTGAGTTCAAGTTTTAAAACCTCAAAAACCAATTATTCTAATATTTAAAATTAATTAAATATTCAAATCTAATGACTAAACCACGGGTTGTTACAATAATTTATTCCTTCTTTTTAAGTAAATCTTTTACCGACAAATTTGGCTAAAAACTTTTCTATCATATCATATGCTCTTAAATTTTTCTTAAATATCCCTTACATCCAACTAATTTGGACCAAGAGTAAGTCTACTAGTTTTAAATTTTATTTTCTCGAAATTGAATCCATTTCATTATTTATGGGTTCTTTCCAAAAAGATGAATCCAGAGACTTTAGTGTCTCCTTATATGTTAAAGGATTAGGCACTACGCCCATACAAAACATGGATTTATGCTTAATAAAATTTCTTGCTCTTTCTACTAAATAAATAATAAAATATGGTCTAAATGATTTTTTAGTCCCTATTATTTTACTTCTTCGAAGCGGTTCACTAATTTCACTATTATTTAGTTGAGTGTTCCCAGTTTCATGAACATGTTCTTTAACCTCCACAATTTCATGAAATGTGCATTTCAACGAAGGTCCTATTTTTTACGTTCTATTATTCCATTTTGTTGTTATGTAAAAGCTATAGACGTTTCATGTACTACTCCAATGGTTTCACAAAATATAGAGAATTGGTATTTACCTCCTCTTTCTTATCTAAGCGTCTTCAATTAAGAATCACATTGGTTTTCTACATTCATTTTTAGGTCACAAATGATTTCAATACTTCGTATTTAGCATGCGTCAAATAAAGCATAACGATATTTTAAATAAACATATACAAAATTAAAAATATATTTGTTTACTCCTTTAGTAGGAGTATTGCACATATCAAAAACATAAATATGATTTAGGTGTAACAAATTAGAGGTGCTAATAGATTTTAACATAAATGGTTTTTTGATTATCTTTGTTAAAGAGCATATCTTACACTGGTCATTAACATTATTATCATTCCTAGCAATCATGTTTAATAAAATCATATAGTATTGGTCAGCACGTATTTATTTGACATAAAGACCTATTTAACCAAACTAATTTAAAAGACTACCAGAACCAAGGTTTTGTCTAGTGCATAGTATACATTACTTATTATTAGAATCTTTATGGGCATGAACTCTAATTCTACCGTCACCATCCCATTGACCTCTGCTTTCGCTGAGTTTCCCGTATAGAGATAAATTTCATCCTGGGACGGTTTAAGTTTCTTGAATTAACTCTTGTTGTTATAGATATGCTTAGTAGCACTAGATTCAATCCACCAAGAATCTTCTCTTTCAATCATCTTGATTTCAAAGATAATGGTCGCAAAGCTATCTTTTGACAATTATTGTGTCTTTTTAAGGAAACGAAAACCCCTTTTAAAGTGACCAAGTTTTCCATAGTTGTAGCACCCATCCACTTTCTTGGCCTTCTTAGTTGTTGAAGTTGTTTTTATTTTAAAACTTCCTTTTTTGATTAAAAGGGAGATCAAAGGCATTATTTTCCTCCTTTTCCCCCACCATGTGGATCATTATTGAATACACTGTTCGTTCATTATTTTCATTCCGCCTCACTTGTTCTTTAACCTAGATATTGCGCTTGTTTATCTAGACTCATTTCCTTCTTATTATGTTCTAATATTTTCTTTCAATCCTTACAAGAAGGGGAAGTTTGTCTATTATGGATGAGACTGTAATATCTTCATCTATATTCATATTATGTTGGTTGAATTAGTTCAAAATGTGCATAATGTCATTGAATTTCTGAATTTCTCTACCATAGCCTATCATTAGTTATTTTTTAATTAAAAACTTAGCTACTAGAATTTTTTTACTTATTGCATCCTCCATTAGATATTTTTCTTAAGCACATCCTAAACATATTTTATAGTCAGTTTTTGTAGTGCATATGGAACAATGTATCTATCATAGCATTGCATATGTTTTCCTTGCAAATATTATCATCTTGTCCCCATTTGGTTCGTGCTCCTATATCCATAATATTTTTTTTTTGCATGGTCAATATAAAGTGCATTTTATCTACCAGTGAACTTAGTTAACACCATTGAATCTTATAATTTTGTGAAATCTATATCGAATTCTCTCAAACTTTGCGGTTCCACTGAGACAATATCATCTTAAGATTGTTAGAGTATCTTTTCGTATTTTGGGATTTGAGACAACAATTATATTGGTGAAGTTGATAATGATCACTCCAAGGCATGTTGATGATGCTTTTCTTAAGACAATATTTACCCTCTATACTCGATTAAACAGTCGATTGTGTGCTTAAAGTAATAGAAAACTTTTTCTAAAGATACAATGGAGCTGAGATGCTAATCTCTTTAATCGACTGCGGTTGCACTATCGAAATTGGTTCAAACTATTCTTCATAATGATTGCATTAAACATGAGTTTTAGGTTTATAATCTGCAATAGCACTAACCCGATACGTTTTTGAAGAAAATGAAACAAAGGGCGAAGAGAAGAAGTAAAAGAAGTTGTTTTTTCTTAATGAATTTCTCAAGAAGAGGTAGCCTTTATATAAGCGTTGAAAGGATGTGTCATTTGTGAATAGTAGCGAACATCGGAAGAGAACCATTCATTCACCAAATAAACTATCAATTAGCCTAACAATTGTCTTTCTTGACTTCTATTTTAATTTTTGAAATTCAAAATTTTATTGTTTATATTTTATACTCGTTTCGAGTTTTAAAACTGGCTAATTTTGAACATGAATTCCGTCCAAAAATATAATTGGATCCAAATACAAACCTGAACCTGGCTTGGTTGGGCTTGGTAGGTCGAATGGTGGTGGCTCGAGTGTGTATTAACATACATGGCCTTCCTTTTCAACTTACGAGAAAGCAATTAGATGTCCAAAGGGCTCACCCTTTCTCTTATAGAAAATATATTTAAACAAATTACTTTCTTTTATTCTAAAACATGGGACTATTCCATATCCTTTCTCTCTTTCTTTTCTTCTCTTCTCTTCTTCTCTAAAATAAAAAACTACTCACACGATTCCTTTAAAATTTACTATAATAATCTTCCACCTTATTTCAATAAAATTTCTCTTATCACATGTTATAGGAAAACTTGTGCATAAGTATATATATTTTTGGGACCTTTATGTACACATAGTGATAATCTATCAAAGCATGCTAGGATGGAGTGGTTGACTAAGCATTGAACTACCGATCCTATATAATGCACTAGATGTGTTTCACACGCTCGTTTTCTTTCATTTAGATATTTTACTAGCTGACGCGTGGATTGGCCTTATGTCTGTCTCTTGATTTCATAAATGCTCTTGGAGACTAAGCCATAGTCTTACAAAGGCGACACCACCTTTGTGCTTTCATATAGGTAGGTTTATCATATATGCCCTATAATTGTACACTTCAATAGCATTTCTTTTGTAAGTGTATTAAGTACTAAGCAATATAACCTCCACCACATCATTATTGGTATAAAACATTTATCTTGGAATGGAATACAATATTAATTGTTCAAATTTATATTATAATGCTGCCAATCGCATTGTATGATGTATTTTTGCACATTGAACTCAAGATAATTATTTTCATTTTACTATGTTGAATTTCCATCATAGACAATTGTTTATACTAGCTTTAAACTCATTCCCCTTGATGTTTTCAACACCAAATCCCTTGTATGTAATTTTGTAAATGGACCTACCAAGTTTTGGATAGATTTAAAGAAATCTATGATAATTACCCTATTCGTGTGCATTTGTCATGCTGCACTATGCCTTTGGCCAATATGCCTTGATTACCATTATAATCTTGGTTATAAGCTTGTGATAGTGTTGTTTGACTATCACAATGCACATATAGTGGTGCATTGGTTTTGGCCATACAAGAATTTATAATTGCAAATTCCTCAAACATTTACTTCTTTTCTATAAGAGGCCATGTTATAAATTGAACATGCATGGTAGAATCAGCACTGCACGTTTGTTTTTTGAGACCTATGACATCGCTCCCTATCTAGAGTGAATATCCATCCGTTGTTGACTTGTTATTATCCTATTTCCAGTGTTTCAACTAGCATCCATGTATCCTTCTATTATATTTGTGTGCCCACTATACAAAATACCATAATCTACGGTTCTTTTTAAGTATTTTTAAATTCTTTGTACATCTATCCAATAAATATAGCTAGGGTTTCTGGTGTATCTACCCATTTTGCCTACAACATAAGGAATATTAGGTCTAATGCATGTCATGACATACATTAGACTCCCAATAACTTTTCATACACTAGTTGATCCGCTGTTTAACCAATGTTAGAATATAATTGCATATTTAGGTCAAATGGGGTGGTTATAAGTTTGCAATCAAATGATTGAACCTTTTTTGGATCTTTTCAATGTAACGAGATTGGGTAATGACTAATCCTTCTGCCATTTTTATGATTATTTTTCCTAGAATCACTTTAGCTTCCCCCATATTTCCCTGTCAAAACAAGAATCTAGAAATATTTTTGTTTCTTCAATTCTCGAGGTATCGGTTCCAAATATCAACGTACCATCAACATAAAGGCACATTATTACTCCTTTAACAAAGTGGAATTTTTTTACAAATACATTTGTCTAAAGCTCAAATTCTAAAACCAATTGATACTATGGTTTTATCAAATCCTCATGCCATTGTTTTGGTGCTTGTTTAAGATCGTAAAGTAACTTAATAAGCTTGCATAACTTTCTTTCTAGTTTGGTGATTTTAGGTTTATAAATGGAATCTTATGCAATTATGTCCTAATTGTTGAAATTCTTGATACATGTGCACATGTGTTAAAATAATATATTCCTTTTTGAGTGAATCCTTTGCGACCAATCTCCCCTTAAACTTTTCTATCGTGCCGAGTTTTGAAGTTTCATTTACCATAATAAAATCATTCCATCATTGGCTCATACCAAAATGATGAATCCCGAGACTATATTATGCTTGATTTCAATAACATTTCTTAATCCTTCTACCAAACAAATATCAAAATATAGTCCGAATGATTTTTCAATTGTCATTCTTTAACTTTTCCGAAGAGGATCACCAGCTAAATCATTATTTTTCTAAGTGATCCCAATTTCAAAAATAGGTTCCTTGACCCCCATTATTTCATGAACAGGTGCATTTCAGTGAGGGTCATATTTTTATATTCTACCACTCTATTCTGTTTTGGTGTGTATGCTACAGATGTTTCGTATATTATTCCTACATATTCAGAAAATGCATGGAATTTATGTTCATCCCTACTTTGTGATCTAGGGGTCTTGATTTTACAATCACACTGGTTTTCTACTTCCATTTTATAGGTTACCAATGATTTCAATACCTCGTCATTAGCATTTTTTAGATAAACGTAATAATATTTTGAATAATCATCTGCAAAAGTAATAAAATATTTCTTTCCTCCTTTAGTAGGAGCACTATGCATATCGCGAACATCATTATGAATTAGTTGTGACAAATTAATGGTGTTAAAATATTTTAATGGAAATGGTTTTATAGTTATCTTTGTTAAAAAGCATACCCTACACTGATCATTAACAATATTATCAAATGTAGGGATCGTGTTTATAGAAATCATATCATTTATACGTCTAGTATTTAACAATTTTAGGGATATGCACAAGGGGAATTATGTAATTTGTTACGTATATCAAACTTGATAACCAATGTTGTTAAAAAAAGGTGTTTTCTTCTATTATATACTTGTTATATTATGATATAACTAATCAAGTAATCAATTTAAAGTGTATTAATAGAAAATCCCTAAATGATATATTATGTGACATAATTGCGATATGTTGTAATTATGAAAAATTTATGGAAATAAAAATAACATATTATTTTAAATATTCCTAGTTAAGATATCTTGAGATGGGATGTCGATATATCCATCGAGACTACAATAAATAATACTCTCCAAAATGTTAGATAGTTTATTACACATGACTACTAGGAGAACCGAGGAGTTACATATTGATAGTTATTTGACCCCTATGAAATGACTCATATGAAAGCTTTTCGATGGTTAATATAACTATAGTCAAATAGAGAATCTCAAAGTGATGAAATTGCACGGTTCTCTCAACTTAAGAATACCATTGGACTTCAATATGGACACTCCACTTTGATTACAGTTAAAGTATGGCATGACGTCCGTCAAACAACTATAGTTTGGTCAAAGTTGAACCATTGAGAGCAAAATATTATTCAATGGAGAATTCCTCTCCTCGGTTGTATGGGTCAGTATATGGTTAATATAGTCAACTCAAAGTCAAAATCTTTGGTCTAGTCACCTTGAAAATGCATAATGTTGAATTTTTGACCGAAATCAAATTCCATTAGTCCTAATGTGAAATAGTGTCCACGAAGATATTTGATGTAAATAATCGTTACTACCAAGTACCACTTATAATGAGTAAAATTGGATTTTACTAAAAAGATGCATAAGCGATAAATTTGGCCAAAATGTCACACCACTGTCTAACGTGACATATGAATATTAATATTTGAATTGTTCAATATTAATCGTTGACTAAATTACACCTTTGAGTCACAACCGCAATGATGAATACTCTAAAAAAACTACACAAATTAATTAATTTATAATTATTATAAGTTAATTAACTCAATTAATATTTATGAAATATTAACTAAATTTTTTATTTCATTTTTTTGAATACAATTCGTATTTAATAAAGTGCATATATAAAAGTTATATACCTATGCATCCATAAACTATATCGATATTATATTTGAATTGGATTTAAATTAATTAATTGCTTAGTGGTTTTGGTAAATTTTTAAGGCCTACATTGCCTCTTTTATAGTCAGCCAAAGAGGGAAGGGTGGGAGGGTATCAAATATGGTTTATAAATTTAATGAAGCAATTAAATGAAGAAAATAAATCTTCATCATTTGCTCTTCTTTACGACTGACTTAAAACTCATTTGTGAAATTGTTTTTGTCCTTTTCTCTCCATTTATTTGCTGCCAAAAATATAAAGGGGGACAATTTGATGAGATTTAATATGGAATTAAGTAAGGAAGGTTTTAAAGGAGGAAACCGAAAGGTTTCTATGTTTTATTTAAAATAATTTTTTTAATTCATTCAAAAATTCCTTCTGGTAATTCACTTTATTATGACCAAAATTCCATGGCACTATAGAAGAAAAAGTGCAAATTAAATCCAAATAAAAGGTGGTTGTTGTCTCTGTTGATTTTTGCAAAATCTTGAGGTCAAGTTAGTTGAATCTAGGAGCCTTGTTCATAATTAAAGGTGCAACATTTTGGCTACATCCTAAGGCGATTTTCAAATTTATTTATTCAGATATATTAATCATGTTCACATAGTTTGAATGATTTACATTATTCGTACAAAATATGTGTGTGTGTAATCGTCTTGTAATATAATTTAGATCTCTTTTTGTCGCATCTCTATTAATTAACTACTCATCGCATTAATTTAATCTGTATCCCATTTTTCATTATTTCTCGATTAATTATATGATCCATATGTTAATATAATTTAGATCCTTCATCTATTTGATTATTTATTCATATTCCTTTTATACTTTGATTTCAAACCTCTTATAATTAAATTATATGTGCCTAAGTTGTCCAATCCATTTGTTGTTGTTTTAGAATCATTTTTGAACGAATACTATGCATTAAATATACATATATTACATGGTTATTTAAACAATTTTGATCGAAAGCGAGCTTGATCAATTTTTTAAATTATTTTTTATTGAAAACAACTTTAATTTTTTAAATTTACCTTTAAAATGAACACATGTGTTACATGGTTGTTGTTTGAACATATTTATTTTGCTACATAGTTGTAAAAGTTATTTGATTCAAAATCCATGAGTGGACTTTTATGTAAAATCATAAATCATTTGATTCTTTCCTAAATTGAAAGTTGGATTTGTTAACTTTGAATTTATATACGTAAATATTTGATTGCAATCTTTACACACATTTGTTGTTTTAAATATTAAGACACAACTTATAATTATTTGTATGTGAATATGTTCACATGTATGTTATTTTAACATAAAATTTATAAAATGGACTTTCACTAAAACTATAGAATTCAATTTTAAATCTTTCGTTAATTATATATCTATCATCATATATATACATATAAACTGCAAATGACAAAGGCATATATAAAGGGACAAATGAGTCTATTACAGTGTAAATCTCTATATCTACATGCAGTCACATTAGCTGTGTACATTTCATATTTGTAGTACATGCTTTTTACATAAATAGTGTATTGATACATTTTAGAAAAGTTTAAAAAAAATTAAACAAAACAAGTTGTTTTTATTAAAAGTATATTATATTGGATCTAATAAATCTTTAGACTGCATATGCCCAATAGGTCCAAAATAGGAATAACTATGAATCTTCCTATTTCACTTGCTTTCGACTGGCCCATTTTAAGTAGTATTAACATATCGTGCTCTACTATATGTTGGATTTGGGCTAGTATACCATGGGTTAAATGGGTAAATTTCAAAAAAATTATTCCATTTGGATCTTATTGGGCCTATGAAGTCTAAATTTGTTTAGACCTGATCAAAATTAATTTTAAATAAAATCAATATTTTATTTAATTTGTAACAAAAATTTTATTTTAGTGTTATATTTGTATTATATGATATATAACGTGCATATTATATACATGTGTGCATACGTCTACGTGCAATATATGCAGTATATATGATTTAACATGTCGACATATAAGTGTTAGGATTTACTCCATTCAACGGACATATTAGCCCCTTCATATACATATGTGTTGTCTAATACATACATACATGTAAATATGTATACTAAAATAATATATATATATATATATTATTTATTAAATAAAATATGTATAAATTACACACACACACAAATATATATATATATATATATATATATATATGTATATATTAGAATCGATGTTTAATATATAAGATGATATATATATATAAACACATATATACATTTATGCATAAATACTCATGGCATAAAGAAAATTAACTTTAAGAAACCTATAGTTTTAAGATTTACTTAATATAAAAAATTATTTAACAATTTCAATTAATATATATATATATATATATAATTTTTTCGAAAGCATAATTTTTAAACATACAAAATTTTATGCTTATTAAACTTATTATATATGTACATATATTATAAAATATGTATGTATTGAATTATGTAAAACATAATATTTAAATATATATATATATAAGTGTACAAGATTTTATAAATTACTTTTTTTTCGAATACTATTATACAAATATTTTTAACCAAGTTTTAAATGTACTTTATATATTTATTTATGCACTAAAAATCCAATTTTGTTTTAAAAACCTTTTAAGATAATATTTAATTTGATTTTCTTATTTTTATTTTAAAGGTCGTGAGCTATATGCATTTATATGTGTGTATATATATTATTAATATATACATATATGTTCATCCAATGTTGACATTGCATACATATGTGGATTCATGATAATATACAAATAGTTTAACAACATAAGAATAAAATAATAAGCATATACACACACAAACATAAATAAAGTTATTAACTTGACTATAGCCTGGTTGTAACGCGTTCAAACATCGAATCAAATAACTTCTTGAATATGTATCCAAAACTTTCAAAGAGTGCTACCAGACTAAAAGCATTGGCACTACTACAAATATGTTGTTTACTGATGTGAATTTGGTGAAGCCATGGTGTCGATATATTTTTTAGCGACACCACAGGGATGCCATAAGTGCCGATGGAAAAATAAGTGTCACTAAATTAGTTTGCGTTGCTGAGGCATCATAAAATTGGTGTTGATATGGCATCGCTAAAATTTAGCGATGCCATGGCGACGCATGTTTATTTCAACATTGAGATTCAACAACTCTCTTCATTCACTTTTACATCATCTAACTGCTATGAGATTCAACAACAACTCTCTTCATTCACTTTTACATTGTCTAACTACTATGAAATGCTAATGTTCTAAAGCAGAAAGTTCATCATAGTGGCATCGCTAAGCCTTAGCGACGCCATTGTGACATTTTTACATCGTCTAACTGCTACGAGACTCAACAACAACTCTCTTTATTCACTTCCTACAACCATTAATGAAATAGAATTATCATATAAAACCAAATGTCGTCAAATCTTTTGACCGAGAAATATTTGAATGGACTAAACAAGATGAACTTGAAAGCTATCAAGGCACGAAGCACGGAGTGATAACCACGAAGTCCAGAAATCTAGTGTAACCAAAGTCATTAGATGAAAACTAGACCATCCCACAAAAATTCCAAGACAAATCTATCAAAGTAATGGATTGAAAATGATCCATCCCTAAGGGTCGGTATCGATCCAAAACTAGCACCCAAAATATCCTATTTTCCTCTTATGCTTAAGTGTTGACGATGGAAATTCATTCCAAACTCCATTAATTAATGAATGTCATTCACTATCGAACACCTAGAGCACCTAAAATCAGCAACTCTATTCCTCCACTAATCCATCTTATTAGCCTAGAAATAAGCTCATAACTATGCAAACAAGATAGAAGTCATGAAAGAAACAATAAGTCACCCCATCACAAAGTAATAATAATGATCCATATGAAGATCTTATGGATCGGTACCGATCCATGCCCATAGATCGGTACCGATCAACCAAAATTGTTGACCTGGCCACATTTTCTCAAGGACAACTTTTGCTAGGTAGTGGACATTATGGAGGAAGACGTGATGTAGCATTTTCTACCAACCTACATATATAACAAAGAGGCTAGGGGCTCATTTTGGGGGATCTTTTTTCTTTTTTGCAATTATTACATATTTCTTTGTAATCACCCATGGAGTGGTACCGAACCATAAGAACTATTTTTCCAAAACAGAGACATAATCAATATAAATCTCAAGTGGACGTAGGCATTAGTTGGATGAACCAATATAAACATTTGATGTCATGTTTTTACTCATTTTTCTTTTGCAATTCTTCACTTTCATTCTTTACTTGACATCTTGGGTATTTGTTCCCCTTTTTATTACTAACATTTTGGTACTTTTATTGAGAACGTGATTCTCAGGCTGCTTGGATCCATCATCTACTATTGGGTTGCTTAAATGTAGAAGATAAATATAAAAAATAAATCCAATTTCCTTGTTTTCTACCATTTTGAACTACAAATATTTTCAAAAAGTCTACTAGAAGCTATTTCAAAATGGCCCCTAGAAGAGATCGATCCACCACTTTAAGAGCTACCGAGGTGTTGAGAATGTTGACTCCCAACATATTGAGAAGGTTGCACAGTCAATCACTATGGAGATTCAAAACCCAATGGAGGTGATTACCAAGTTTGAGATGTACCTCATTATGAAGCAAATATAGGATAAGCTCCAAGCAAGCCGCTATGAGTTGAATTATCAAACGAAACTGAGCTTGGGTTTGTTGAATCGGTTGACTAGAAGCCGTAGGAGAATCGAGAAGGACATGACACCTTCTAGTTCAGAATCTGACAGTATCTCGTCATCGGAGAAAAGGCAGAGTGACAAAAAGCAGAAGATGCTTAAAAAGAAGACTGGGAAGTCAAAACAAAGACTACGACCGAGCCACAACAAAGGCTTATGGATCGGTACCGATCCATCAAGAGGTATCGGCACCAAACCATCGAACCTTGGTTTAGGTGGTCGACTTCCAATGACGGTATTAGTTTGACTTTTGGTCGTGACGTAGATAGATAGAGTGTTGAAGATCAGGCTGCAACTGTGGATCTACTGTAAAGAGACTATATGAATGGAATTGATGAACGAATGGTTCTTCCAGAGTAAGGGAAACCCAAATATCATGAAACTAACTAAGAGTGTTTGTCGAGCCAAGCACACGGTGCGGGTCATGATTACCGCCGTTTAGTAGATTCACCTAAGCCGGATTTGACTGATATGGAAACTTTTAAGTGAGTGCCAGCATCAGACTAATGATGATTGTGGTTTCTCCCCGAGTACAAATCCGTTCGTGGAAGAGATCTTATGTGAGGAATACTTAGGAGATTTGTGATGCAAACGGTGTCGTTGTATAATAGGAAGACGGATCCGAGGCAACATCTGATGAAGTGCAACTGGCATACGGATTCAGCAAGAGCTACTGATGTTGTGTAATGTTGTTTTTTCTCGACTTTTCCTAGAGGAAGTGGAAAAGATGTGGATCACTCGGTTGCTGCCGAGATCCATATCATCTTTCGAGCAATTGGCATAAAAGTTCATTAAGCAATTCCATATGCACACTATCCTTCCGAAGGACGTCATGTCACTTTCCAACCTCTTCCAAGGAGTAGGAGAGTCTTTGAAAGATTTCTTGAAAGTTTCAATATTGTAGTGATGGAGGTGAGCAACACTCAAGAAGATATTGTGTTGGTGGCATTGATTGGGGGAATCTATCCTGAAATTGATTTTGAAAAGTAGTTGAAGACGAAACCTTTATCGATAATAGACTTCTTCTATAGAAAGGCGAAGCAGTTCTTGTGCTTGGAGGAAGCAAGTACCACCACTAGGAAGGCTGATGTTGGTCAATTGGCCGAGGTATTACAAAGTAATGTTGTTGTGAAATAGATCGAAGGCAATTTCGGCAATGTTGATGTTAATATAGAAAATAGTAGTGACGGACAGAGCAAGAACAAAAATGGATTTAAAGATAAGAAGTCAGATTCAAGGAAACATCCCAGAATCCTAAAATATTACAACTATACTCCATTGAACAACTTGATTGAGAACATATACTTAGCTACTCAAGGCAAGGAGTAGTACAGGAAGCCAACTCGGAGTGTGTCGACCGAAAAAGAGAAAAAGTCCAGCAAATTTTGTAGATTTCATGAAACGCGTGGTCACACACCAACGAATGCAGACATTTGTGTGACCTGATCAAAGAGTTGATCCATAAGAAGAAGTTACAACAATTTGTACAAGCCTCGTAGGATGGCAGGTAAGGAACTTCAAACCCTAGTAGGGGCAAGCCGGGCCTGGTGTTGATGAGCCCAATAGTTTAAGAAGTGATTGGTGATCAATACTATTACCGGTGTACCACATCTTGTTGAGAAAAGCTGGAAGAGATGGAAAGATATATAGGTGCTTTGAAGCTTTCAGTGAATGGGAGCTATTTTGCCGTAGAAGACAGTATTTCAAAAAATAACTCAAAACTATGGCAAATGACATTTGTTTTCAAGAATCTAGATGCTGATGGGGTGGAAGCCACAAGAATTAACCCGCTAGTGATATTGTCCATGATTAGCCTTGTTGTTATAAGGAAGGTTCTTATCAACTGTCCGAGTTCAGTCAACATTTTGTTCAAGAAAGCCTACAACTAGATGCTTTTGGAGGGTAAGGACTTAAAGCTGCGTAAATCTTGAATCCAAGGATTTAATGAAATGCTACTGAGCATATGGGATGTGTGGATCTACCGGTGGTGCTTGGAGAGGGCGACCGCATGAGAGTGTGGATTGTGCCTTTTGTTGTGTTGGATATTTATTATATTTATAACGCCTTTTTGGACTGACCGGCCCTTGCAGAATTCCAAGCAGCCATAGCTTCTTAGTGCTTAACGATGAAGTTCTCGACAGAGAACGGCATGAGAATAGTGCAAAAGGATCAGGGGCTTGGCCGCAAATATTATGTCTCTGAGTTAAAGGAGTACGATGTGAAGAGAGAAAGGAAATGGTATGGAGAAGACTCTTTGCATCAAGGCTTTGGATGCATAGCAACCACTGCCTAAGCTTTGTTTCAGGCAGCGTAGTCGGTTCCATAAGGATATGGATTCACGGATAGAGCCAAAGGATGGAAGGGAGGTTCCAGCCGAGTTGACAATCAACATCCCAATCAGCAGGATATTCCTACATGGGTCTTGAAGGTCGGATCACAGCTTGGCATGGAGATGATGAAAGAGTTAGCTGGTTTTCTTTACGTGAACCTGGAAGTGTTTGCTTGGGCTCACTCAGGCATGTAAGGAATATCGCCAAAGATAGCAAGCCACACATTGAACGTAAATCCTAAACGCGTTCCTATGAAATAGAAACACCATAGCCTAGGTTCGTAGAGATCCACTCTGCTCAAAGAAGAAATGGAGAAGTTGAAAGACAATGGATTCATCTGTAACACCCTGTACTCGAAATGGGTATCCAATCTAGTCCTGGTGAAAAAAAATCTAACAAGAAGTGGAGGACATGCATCGACTATTAAAATTGAAATAAAGTATGCCCGGAGCATGGTTTCCCACTTCCAAAGATTGATCAGCTGGTGGACTCAACAGTAGGAATGGCAATGGGGCAGGTTGGGGCGGGTTTTTAGTGCCCCATACCCATCCCGGATTTTTTAGACCTCGCCCCAGACCCGCCCCGTAGACCCGGTGCGGGTCTGGAATTTTGCCCCGTGCCCGAAACCCATACGGGTCAGGGTAGACCCGACCCGCTCCAAGACCCGATGAGTCTCATGTATTGATTCAAAATTGTGTACCAACTTTCATATATTTATTTGTTTATACTCGTTATCACCAAATAATACATGTCTAAGGAAAGTTAGAAAAAATGATGTGTACAATAATAATTCAAAAAATATATACATATGTTATTGTATAATTATCAATGACGCAACTTAATACTCTAATTTTTTATATAGATTATTTATTGGAACATTTTAATATCCATGCTAGAATCACTTATATCTAAGAAGATAAATAAATCATTATAGTAATAAAGCAGTTTCATGAGATGTTAGTAGTGCGGGTCGGGTTGGGGCGGGTCAATTGATCCCCGACCCGACCCTAGACCCGAAGCACTCAAGAACGGGTCGCGGGTCTACCCACCCCAATGACCCAATGGGGCGGGTCTAGACGGGCCAAAATAGAGGCGGGTCGACTGGGTTTGGACCCTAGACCCGTCCCATTGCCATCCCTACTCAACAGTGGGACATGAATTGGTTTCATTCATGGATGCATACTCTAGATACAATCAAATTCCATTACACGTCCTAGGCTAGGAACACACCAGCTTTATAACCAACCGGGGATTATACAGCTATCTTATCATGCCATTTGGACTGAAGAACGCATGAGCAACTTACCATAGGCTGGTGAACAAGATGTTCAAAGATCAGATAGGGCGCTCAATGGAGGTCTGTGTGGATGATATACTCATGAAGTCATGATGATCAAGGAACCACATTGATGACATGGCAAAGATGTTCGGCGTTCTCCAGAAGAACGGGATGAAGCTTAACCCTTTGATATGCTCATTCGACATTACATTAGGGAAATTATTAGGCTTCATCATGAACTCCTATAGAATTAAAGCCAATCTAGAAAAGATTGAAGCACCGAGGAACATCAAAGCCCCAAAAACGATCAAAGAGGTCCAGAGCTTGAATGGGAAGGCCATCGCCCTGAGCAAATTCATTTCCAGAGCCACTGACAAATGCATCCCTTTCTTCGAAGTGATTAATAAGGGGAAGAGGAATTTCACATGGACAAAAGAGTGTATCGACTCATTACAAGCTCTAGTGTATCCCTTAGAGAGAACCCCTATTTAACCAAATCCACCAGAGGATGAGAACTTATTTATTTATCTGGTAGTGTCGGTGCATGCTTTGAGCGTTGCATGCATACATGAGGAGTCCTAAATCAAGAGCCTGGTGTAATACATCAATAAGAAATCGGCATGAGTTAAAAGAAACTACAAAAAGTTAGAAAAGCTCTTATATTGTCTTTTAATTGCTTTGAGAAAGCTCTGCCCCTACTTTCAGGCTCATCTGACCAAAGTTCTGACCAACCAACCTTTGAGACAGGTGCTGCAAGGCCGTTGAAATTGAACAATGAATTAAACCGGTATGACATAACCTATCACCCTCGAAGAGCGATTCACGAAGCTTTGGTAGATTTCATTATTGAATACACCACCTGAGATGACACTCTAGATAGCAGTGGAGAGCAGAATGCCAGATGGAAAATATACATAGATGGTGCACCCAACGCACGTTGTTCTAGTGTTGGAGTTATGCTAGTGACTCCCAAGGAAAGTTTGATTTAGTACACATTGAAACTCAACTTTCATGTAATGAACAATGAAGCAGAGTATGATGCCTTGATCATAGGACTCAAGATCACCAAGGAGTTGGGAATTAAAACATTGCATATATTCTGTGATTCCAAGCTAGTGGTATGTCAAGTGAGAAAAGAGTTTCATGAAAAAGGAGTAAGGCTAGCTCCTTATCTCAACCGGGCTCTTGAGATTCTTAATGATATAGAATATTACACTGTAATGCATATTCCCAAAGAGGAAAATGTGAAGGCCGACTCACAGGCTAAGCTAGCCAGTTCAAGATATGAGCAGCCCATGGGCCCGGTCCTAGTGGAAGTGCTATCCGCTCTAAGCGTCGAACGGATGGACGTTGATTCGATCTTGGAGGACGAATGTGAGAAGGAGTCATTGATGACTCTAATAAAGAATTGTCTATAGAAAAGAATCCTTCCAAACAGAAAGAATGAATGATGCCAGCACCTTCGTAAAGATTAAGATTCATCACAAAAGAGGGAGTACTTTACCAGAAAGGATCCTTGGTTCCTATGCTTTGGTGTGTCGCCAACGATGAAACTAAGAAAGTCTTGAGAGAAGTACATGAAGAGGCCTATGGCGACCACGTCGAGGGGAAAGTCCTTTCAAAAATGGTCCTTCGTTATGGGTATTTCTGGCCAGCTATTAACCAAGATGCCGTTGATTATACCAGAAAGTCTCAAAAGTGCCAAAGATTCGCTAAGATTCCAAGAGTCCACCAATAGAGATTATTTAGATGGTCAATCCCTGGCTATTTGCAGTCTGGGGAATTGATATCATTATTGTCAATGCCCAATGATGCTACAAAGTACGTCATCATCGCAATTGATTACTTCATCAAATGGGATGATGCGGAGCCATTAGCCACAATTATCACTAAGAAAGTAACCAACTTGGTGGTTAGAAACATCATCTGTCATTTTTAGGTTCCATAAATGATCATTTTCGATTACATGACCCAATTCAATAGTGCCGAGTCTAAGGATTTCTACCGTAGGCACTACATCAAGAAGAGTTATGAAGAGATGGCGCATCCCTAGGTAAATGGACATGTCAAATCAGTAAACAAGATTATCAAGTCCATTCTTAAGAAATGATCGGAGAAGACCAAGGGTAAGTGGGTCGATGAACTTCCATTAACACTTTGGGCTTATCGAACGACCCATAAGTCCATGACTAGCCACTTTCCATTTGCCCTTTCTTACTGATTAGAGTTATGATCCCAGTTGAACTTGAAGTACGTTCTCATCAAGTGATTCGCTATATTCTACGGATGAATGAAGAAATCCTGCTGGAGTCTCTCGATAAGATCGATGAGAAGCGTGATGAAGTTGATTTGAGAGCAGCCACACACAGGAACCAGGTCGTCGATATTACAACACCGTGGTCAAAGCTCGGACCTTTGAGATTGGCGATCTCGTTCTCAAATGAATCTTCACTGGCCCTAGGCATTTAGGCCCGAGTTGGGAAGGTCCATACGCAATTAATCAAAAGCTTAGAGACGATATGTTCAAGCTAAAAAAGGGATAGAATCTCACTCCCGCGGGCGTGGAATAGCAAACACTTGCACTTGAATGTAAACTCGTACATATTTAATAAAAGTTGTATAATCAAATAGAATCTGTTATTTCTAGCATTTGTAAAGGAAGTGAATTTCGAAACTCATAAATATATTTGTGCCTAACTTTACACTATGAAAAATGTTATATTTGAATGAATCTGCATGTCAAAATGCAGGTATGTACGCACCTAGAGATATTTGCCAACTAAACTTCCACAGTCCATGATCGGACGCAGGAAGTTCAACCATACTTGGTTTCCAGAGATGGATACCCAACAACTCCTCTAACCTATGGCTTAGGAGGTTGGAGTATAAACATTCAAAGGCTAAACGAGACAGTTTGCCTCTACAGCTCACGCTCAGAGTTTGATAAAGAATCCACACCTTACCTAGCATAGGCAAGACGAAAGGCCTACGCCCAAAGATAGGTGAGATCTCCTACAAACTTCGATCGATGCCCGGAGTTAGGCGCGATCACAAGTAAACATCCTAGATGGGGATGTCCAAACCACTATCTTAAGTGGTTAAATCTAACCGATGCTTGAAGTTTGGCATGATAAAGCACGCATCCCGAAGATGGATGTCCACATTTCCATCTAGAGATGAATTGTTTTCATTGTCGCTTAGAGTTGGGCATGGTCGCACTTGAAACATCCTCAAAAGGAACATTTAAGTCGTTTGTTAAAGCAAACAAAATTCGAGCAAATTTTGGAGTCGAACATGATCATGTGTGGGCATGTGCAGTGAGAACCCTGATGTCGTCCCTTACCTGCCGAAATAACAAAATAGACTAATAACTTGGTCCAATAATGAAGATGAGAAATGGATCACAAAGGGCATTTCTCAAACATTTAGTCAAATTAACACAAGACTTGAGAGAAACAAAAAGTCTTTATTATTCACATTCAAAAGAAGACTTGGAAGAAAAGTACAAGCATTATTGACATCTAAACTTAAAGCAAAAGCGAGGGACAAACCCGCACAAAACCAGCCCAAAACAAAAGGTGGAATAGGTCCTACAACTATACAACCAAAAAACATGAAGGAGATAGATGATCACTTCTTGGTATTCCCCCTCTTCTTCTCTTCTACGGAAGCTGGCGCACTGGACCCTTCTAGTTTCTTCCTTATTCTTCCTCCACTTCTCTTGCCCTTCAGAGGTGAGCTATGTGATGAAATGGCAAGCATGCTTTGTGCAGTTTAGAACATAAGTAGAGTGACTGGAGCAAAAATGGTTTCTATGTTCAAATCAATGGATAGAGGAGGAGGGAAGAAGTCGGCTGGCTCTTACTTGATTCCTTAGTGGATTTGAGCTACTGTTCAAGAAGCTCGCTCATTGAAAGCCCTTGAGAAAGATTAATCAACCCGGTGATCTGAACATCATCATTGGTATGCATACCCTGGAGGTCATCAAGCCCTACTTCTTGCAAAGTATTAATCATTTTCGCACTATGGATCAAAGTGTCACCAACTGGAATGCTTGGGGTCGCCTTAGAAATAGTCATGATCGTTGAATCGGTGATTGTTGCTTGTTGTCCTGGTTAGGAGCCCTCCTTCGGGAGATTGGAAATCATAGACTGACTTGAAATTTGAGAATGATGAAAGGAGATATTAGCGACATCGACCGGTGTCGATTCGCCTTCTGAAATATGTTTGAGGTTAACGATATACCTTTGCGAAATTGAGACTCTGTGTAGGCAGGAATACCTTCTAAATTCCCTTCTTGAATAGGAGACAACATGCTTATTTTCTAAATTTGCAGGGCATTCGGATTGTACGAAGGGATAAACAGAGAAATAGATGCAGATGGGGGCCCAGAAGGGAAGCCTGTAGTAATATCTTAAGGCGTAGTGCCAAAGCCGTTGGGTTGATCCTTCTGAGCTGTAACGTCCCACCTTTTTAAAAAGTTTAAGCAGACACACGTGCCAACTCAAACCATACAGAAGGGTGGATTTTTATTGGGGTAAATAAGAAAAAAAGCTAGAGAAAAAACAAAAAAATAGAATCTTGCAGTAGAATGACAAAACATAATAATCAAATAACAGTTCATGAAGCTGTTTATAAAACATCTGATTATACTTATACAACACAGAATCAGAGTTACATATATCAGGATAAATAAATAACATTGTAGAGGAACAGTGTTATGTAGTGGAATAATATAGTAAATAATAATAATAAGGTATTCAAATCCTGAAATGCTCAGGCTGACCCAGTGAATTGAAAAGACAAAACACTCAAATCAAAGCTAAAAGATCTTATGTAAGTTAAATCAATGGTAAATATGCGTGTGACAGCGTCAGAGATGTTTATATGGATTGACATCTCCTATCCAGTGTCTAACGTGAGTGCAGTAAATTAATTGATGTTCGGGATTCACATCTCCTAAGGATCCATTAAACTATCTACTACGTAGTACAATATGCTATTATAATATGCCTACTATAAAGTAAAAGTATTAAAATATCATTAAGGCATTACCCATATCCCCCTTAATACATTGTATAATGCCAATAATCTATACAGTACCGAAACTCTCCCTAAAATGGAGCCGCCAGAGGACACCCCATAGGTACGACATAAAACAAACTCGTAGAAGACGTGCTAGGGTAGGTGACACGGCACAACTAGAAAATGCTAGGGTTGATATACCAATTACACTTCCGGATTGTTGGCAACGCATAGCCGCAACTACCACCTAACTCAAAACGTACTCCCGAGAAAAATCACGGTTGGCCACCAAATAAATCAAAAGTCAAAATATAGTACCGGTGGAGTGTGCCAGATCGGAGCAATGACATCACTTGGCCCGTCGATTGCTCCTGTTTTATCCACCTTAAGCCAACTCATGGGAGTCGGGTCCATGTATACACCTCATATAGGATCGTCGCCAACCATCCTATTTCATTCTGGTATCTCCTCCGCGTACACAATTGTCAAAGTGGTTTTCGGTGTTGGCAAAGAGTATGACAATATCCGATCCTGGTCTCTTTAACAACCAATCGTTTATTGCACACCGGATGGTTCTTTTATATTTCAAAGGTCAATTCGCAGTTTGTATCAAAATATCATATTCTCAAAACCATCACTTTCGAAATTATATTCACCTTCAAATCGTATTCACTTCAAATCATATCATTTTCAAAAATCATAATTTCTTCCAAAATCATATTTCCAATATAGGTTCAATCCTTACTTCAAAATCATAATCTCCCATTAGTTGACATTTAAATTCCAACTTAGGTTATAACGTCATTAACCATATTCACTTTAAAATCGAGAATTTGAATATAATCCATCCATTTTACTTAGTTTGGAATTTAGAAGAAAATAGTCTTAGATAGTTATAAATAGTTAATATAGATTTAAAATAGATTAAATATAATTAAAATTGATTAAATAGGTTAATTATATTTAAAATAACTTAAAACGGGTTAATTAGTTTAAATAAATTAAATGGTTTAAAATAGGTTAAAATGATTTAATAAAATTAATACAGGTTAAAATAGTTTAATACTTTGAAAATCTTAATAATTAGAAATTTTGAAATAATATATTTTTAAAACAGTTTATATTAAAACATGAATTTGGAATTAATATCAAATTAAACCATTCATTTCATTCCAACACATTTGGACCATTCTCAATTTCCAAGTCAACAAACCAAATTCTAAACCATTCAATTTAACGTTTCAATAAACTATTGAATTTCGTTTCATTTCAATCCATGTTCAAAATATCAATTCGGATTACTCCAATTTCAAAATATTTCAAGGTTATTATCAAACAACTTCAATAACTTAATTTCGGTTGAATTTCATTTATACTTAAAAATTTAACTCTAAACTTCCAATTTAATTTCTTAAAGCAATTCCTTTTAAACCAATTCACATTTCAACATAAAACTTGATTTTCCAATAATACCTCCATTTATATACGTCAAATTTTATTTCAAGATATCATTTAATCAATTAAAAAATTAAGAAGTTCAAAATCATTAAATTTAACCAATCCGGTGTCCGTATATAATTTTCTACCCTAGAGTCAAGTGATACGGATATTTAACATTTCAATCCGCAATTTAAAATTTTACGATTATGTATCATTTCAAACCGCAATCCCAAATTAAATAAAATCCATAAAATCGCTCGAGTCTATCATTTCAACCCATAATGATTTTTTCTTAATCTATAGATCATTCAGGTATATATCATTTCAACCCATAGTGAACTTGTAGTTTATAACAATATAAAATACAACATCCATTCATCCAATCTCAATAATTAGCATCCATCACAATCATTATCCAAATCAATCAATAAACATCAATATAGAACTGATATTCGATGACAGGTATATAACTGGCAATTTATATTCAATAATAAATTAAATAATGATATAATTCAAATTAAATGAGATGATGATTTAAAATATACCAAACAGTCATAAATAAATTCCTAATCACATCATAAATTAAATTTAACAAACATAAAATTTTTTAGAAGTTGTGAGTGGGTTAAAACACTCACTTTTTGAATTTAAATTAAATTTAAATCCAATTTAAACTCAAAATTCAAACAGTCTGAGAATTCAACCAAACCAGCGTCAAAATGTTTGGAATTTGAATGACCCTAATGCAAGAAATTGCGCATGAAACGGATCTCGTTTGCAAAAGTAATTGCAATTAATACATTTGAAATAGGAATTTAAATAAATTAAAAAAAATAAACTACCTATCATAATCGGCCACGTCATCCATACTATATGCGAAACCCTAATGATCGCGTACCCGGCTCATCCAGCCACTGTCGAACTCGTGCAACTCCCCTCAAATTCACCACCACCCACGGGTCCTATCACGCCCATCAAACATCGCCACTGGCCTCCTCGCCTTGCGCCGCATATCCCATTGTCGAGCGGCCTCATCCACCTTCTCCAAACGCTCACTGCCGCCGCCACGTTCGCTGGCCAATCATGACAAAATCGTGGCACTAGAGGACAAACGAATGGCATGGATGACATCTACTCGACGAGCTCTACGCGATGGCACATCCCGTTCGTCCTCTGGTCGAAGATCTACCGTCAAATCGAGATGGTGGCCTATGAACGGCCGAGGTTCATCTTGGATTGCTGGAAAAATGGTGCATCGAATTGAAAAATGAATCGTAGAATTATGACGCGCTCTTCGAGAGCTTCAAGACAGTATATAATTCGATATAGTTTGAGGAGGTTGAATTTTTGGAATCGAATTTGGAATTTGAGAATTAGGTTTGTATGCCATTGGGATGAGGAAGAGAAAATGGAATTGTTTGTGCAAAAATGAGGAATAAGAAATGGCCTAGGTTTATAACGACATATTTATAGGCAGAATAAAATAGAAAGGCTCGTTTGGTTTGGAGAACGATACACGACCCAAAAAGCCTGTTCTGTCTCCGGAACGAAAATGGGTCAACCCATATATCAAAATAGATGTTTTGATAATTTTAAAATGATGGAACAGGTTTCAAGTCCTAATTTCATCGTATGAAGAAGTTATGCTCAAATCATCTTATTTCAAATTAATTTCAACTGATTTCAATTAAATTGATTTCTAGGCGTTTCGAGCCCGTACGATCAAATGACAAGTCCGATCGCAACGAATCTTGAAATCCTATAATATTCACCGTTACAGATCCATCATCGAAATCCAAGTCAGAGGCCAAAATGGCTATTTTCACATTGTTAAATTAAACTAAAATTAAATCAATTAATCACTTTTTCAATTCATATTTAATTATTTACCATTTCTATCATTTTACATTACCTAGAAATTTTTTTATCCTTACAACAAGTTTCTATGTTAATTTATTATTGAATATTACACCAATTTCAATGTTTAATTTCAATTTCAATAAATCTAGTAATTATAAATTAAATTTCCAAAAATCCCATTTAGTTGAACTTTCATTCCACTATTCAATCCATTATTGTCAAATGGATGAAATTAACTTTGGTTCATGATCTATTACACCTAAGCTTAATTTCAACCAATTATTTTAATTACTCACATAATACTGAATTCAATCAGTTACCATTAATCATATTATTTCATTAGTTAATTCAATATTCACATTTGTTTTCTTATATTAAATTCATAACCAAGCATAACATTTTCATTATTCCAACTATTTGAAATTTCATTCAAATTGTTAATATTCAGCTTGAATTAACATTACCTTTAATTCTAATTATTATTTCATTCATAAATCATCAATCTTTTTATTTCTTCCAATATTACATCATAAAATTATATTAAAATAACAATTTTAAATTATCGAAATCTACGGGTCGTTGCACTCTCCCCCACTCAAAACTTTTTGTCCCCGAAAGGGAAAAAGAAGGGAAAAGAAAATTAAATAGTCAACATGACTTATTCAAAATATTAAATTTTAAAAAAATAACTTTACAAAATAAAATAATTTAAATTAAAATATATCAATTTATAAACAATTAAATCCTTTTATATTCAAGTAACAAAATTTTGGAAAAACATTTTATAAAATTTTCTAAGTCCAAAATTTACGAATTTTTTTGGCAGAGTCTCATTTGTACGAAGAGGCTCGAGGAAAATTATAATATAATTAAAACAATATATATCATAACTTTTCAAAATAATATATCCCAACAGCAGTAAAATAATATAATGTCGCTATAAAACCGTAATCCGAGAAGGTACCTATTTGTCGGGCAACCACGCTTATACTATGAAACCAAAAGCAGCAGCAATTGCTTCCATAACCTGTATTTCACTTATATAATCCAAAAGAGTTAATAACTATATAGAATGAAATGTTTAAGCTGTTTCAACCACTAACAAATAAATCAATATAAAACAACCATCACTTGGAATCACAACATACAACCATCATATGAAGTCAAAAAAAATCAACCATCCATCCATAGCAAACAAAATAAATAGTTGTTCAGGTTGAAAAACTTTTAATCGTACAGAATGCGAAATAAACTACTAAGTATACCGTCTATTCAATAGACTAAGGTAAAACACGATAGATCATTCATACATCCTAAGTAATCAGAAGTATCTTCCCCCAAACAATTCCATTAGCCAAAACAAACAACCAATACCAAGCACTATTTAAGTTTATTCTTATTGATTTCATTCCATATCATTTACCTTACTTTTGTTTCATTCATACAATGACCATTTCATTCATTCACTTTCGTTTAATTCATTACATATGTTACTCATGTATAATTACTTAATCATATGTAAATAAATTCTTAAAGTACTACATAGGTTTCTTTGTAAATAAACTCACATTCATTCATTCAGTACTTATTTCTATTTATTTCTAGTCATTATTACCAATTCATTTTCATTTATCCATATAATGCCAATTTCATTTTTTTCACTTCATTCATTTCTTACATAAGTCAATTCCGTTTCTCGGTGATCATTTTATCAGTTTACATTATTCCTTACAAAATTAAATTTTCATTCATTCATTACTTAATTTCACTTATTTACATTCACTTATTTTTAATATTCACGTTCAATTCAATTACTTAGCATACCAATGCATTAACTTAAGCTTATAATCATATATTTAGAGTACTCATCCTTTCTACTTATTTTATTTATAAATAGCTTCAATCATTTACTTAATTTTATAATTGCTTCTTACAATACCTACTTTCTATCACGCTTTTTTATAGTAACATTTCAATTATAACTTAAGTTTATATCAACTATAACATCAAATTCTTATTTATTAAAGAATTTCATTGAACACTTTCATTACTTTAAGTTTTACTTTATAATATCCTATTACATTTTCTAATTAAACATTAAAACTTTTAATATTTGATAAGTTATATATATATATATATATATATATATATATATATATATATATATATATATATATATATATGCTTTAAGAATGCAATTGAAAGTTACATAAGTTTTTCTTATTTCTTTTAATTAATTTAATGTTCAATAACCATATCCTTTTTATTTATAGGTTACAAGCTTCACATTTCTTGTATATTTCATTTATAAACTAGCATTTAATCTCTTACTTCATTTAGAGGTTCCAATTATTATTAATTAGTTAAATTCCATTTCCTTAATTAAAATCTCTAATTCATAAAAATTTAATAACTAAATGTCGAATATGCTCATAACATATATATATATATATAACTATATTTAAAGAAATTTGAAATTTATATTTGTTTATCAAAATAAATCTACAGTACAACTACTACAGTGGCCTTCCCACTTTGAAACTCGAAAATGAATGTCGATGATGTGTGCACTCATCATCGAAATTATTTTCCAACGGCAAAGAGGGGAGTACAGAGCTTATTTCTTTCCAAAATTTCTTTAAAACAATTCTTTTCAAAACATATTGAAATATTTATATCAGAAAATACTTCTAAATAATACTATTACTATATTCCAAAATCATTTGAAACAAATTTTCAGAAACCCCGGAATTTAAGTTCTAGATTTCCAATTTTCATTTATTTTATTTTCAAATCTTATTTCCAACTAATATTTATAAATTTCACTACCTAACAACCAACATATTGTTTGATGTGATTTTTTGTTTGATGATAACAAAATATATATCAATATATATATGTGTTTGCAGTTTGGACTATATACAGAAAGGAAGAAATATTCATATTGAATAATTATACTATTGCACAGAATTTATATAATTCAACCAGTATTTTTTATTCAATATAATATTTTATTACAACACTTAAACAATACAAAGTTTTCAGCTCTCTCTATATATACATACACCAGTTCATACATTTTACATTCCTCACTACAACACTCAACACTCAGTTTTTCACTCTGTCTGCACATCTGCATCTATCTGCATTATCCAGCTCCACTTCTTGTCCTGTCTCCTGTGTACCTGTATAATTAGCAACTACAACAGTAATCTGAAAACAAACAAATTTGAATTTGCAAAAATAGAAATTTGTTTGTGTCTCAGATACATGGGTTATTGTCATCATCTTTGATTGTGTAATATCTGTGCATATCAGTGTTCTTACAGGTAATCGTGAGTGGCTGCAATACACACGTGTACATTTATACATGTGTGCACTGCCTCGCCAACTCGTGTGCGTTATCAACAAAAGCAATCAATACTTCAATGAATTCAACATGAAGCAGTGCAAACTCCCGAAGATACAACAGTGAAGGAAACTGCATCACAGCAGCATGAAAAAGTGTATACAACATCAAGATACACAAAATATGGAAACTGCACCAATGCAAATCAGAACAGAGAGTATATATATAGTGATGCATAGCAACTGCATAGCAGCTACACAACAAAGCAATGACCAGAACACAAGTACAAGCAAATAAATGCAATTTGAAGTGATATAACAGCAATTACAGGTACTCAACAAGGTGAAGCAGTAGTAAATCAAAGTGTGCAACTCGAGAATGGATACAAGTGACTCAGACCAAATGCAGTGACATACTGCAACAAACAAAGTCTCGACCAAAATCAGTGACTCAATGCACAATGCACAAAAATCACAAACAAGGTCAAACCCAAGATAGGTTCAACTCAAGGCAACTTGAAGCATACGAGGTCAGACAAATCACTGCAACAACAAACACAGTGAAGCCAAAGTGCAGTGCAACTACAAAGAAGTCAGTGGCAAGCTACAAACACCGAGTGCAACAACAAACTCTGTGCACATGTACAGGGATGAATAAAACATGATGAAGCAGTGGAAACAAACTCAAGTGCAACAGTGAAGTTGAATACATGAACAAGTGTAGCATCTGATACAGTGAAAAAGACCAAGTCAAGATGGAGCTACATAAATGCAACACGGTGAAAATGCTCAATGCACCAAGTACAGACAATAAGCTACGTGCAGTGTGCAAGTACAAACTCCAATGAGCAAATGCAACAGTGAAACTCAAGACCAAATGCAACTACATGAACAACAGAGAAGATGGTCAGTAGACACAGTGAGCTCAACAGTTATGCAAACATGTCCAAAGTCAAAGAAAAAAAATGGGGTTGAATTTAAAAATAAACATCGGGTTTTAATTAAGTCAGAGAAATCTAATTTGGAAAGAAATCTCTGCATCAAATTTCTCGACTACATATATGGTCAGTGTTAATTCAAATAGGGGCCGAAACAACAAATATAGGAAGAAAGTTTCGAATTAATTAATTCAAAAACAAATATGGACAGCAATAATTCGAAATTAAATCAAGAAAGGAATACTCCAAATCCAGAACAAATTCAGGAAAATAATCAACGACGTGTAGAAATCAAATCTGACAGTGGTTATTAGGGTTTCAACCCTATAAATAAACCCCAAGAAATCATCATAGAACACAGAACAATCGAGTTAAAAAGCAAGCAATCAAACAAGCAACAAAAGAAATTACATACCGAACCATCAACAACTCGATCATCAGAGAGCGAGCGCGAACACGAGCATCAAAAATCAGTCAAAGCCCCAATTTGGATCGCAAGGGAAAGAAGCCCTAGTTCAGATCGAATAAACAGAGGGCCGCCATTTTTTTTTTCACAAACAAAAGAAAAAGGACCGGGTGAAATAAGATAAGAGGGAAGTGACCGCGTTTGTTTTGGGTTAGGGTGTTTTTTTTTAAAGGGCAAGATAATTTAAATTGTTTTTAAATTTAGTGCTTGCTCTTATAATTTGTTTTATTTGTCTGTTCTTTTCAAAACAAAACATGGTAAATCATCACCTAGGGTTTAGGTGTTGTCAGATTGTCTAGTTAGAGTTAGTCCAGTTAGCAGGGTTTGCAAGTTTGCAAAACTCTATAGATGGTAGCAGGGTTTGCAAGTCTGTTAGAGTGTTTGTAAGCGGGAAACTGTTTAATTCTAATAGAAATCTGGGAATGCAGCAGTAGGCAGGGGTTGCCGAAGCTGGGTAAATTTTGTGTGTGATTTATTTTTCAGCATATTTATTTCTGCAGTTTGCTTCTGTGTTTAATTCGAAAAAATTTGCTATAACCCTATTCACCCCCCCTTCTAGGGTTAATCTAGATCCTACAAGTGGTATCAGAGCAAGGTATTTTACTTTAACTCTAGAGTCATGAATCCACCAAATAATGCTTTTTCTGAGGGGCAATCTATTGCTAGGCCACCCATGTTTAATGGGAATGATTATGCTTATTGGAAAGTTAGGATGAGTATTTATCTTAGTTCTGTCGATTATGATGTTTGGGATATTATTGAAACTGGCTATAAATCTCCCACTATAGTTATTGGTGATACTGAGATTCCTAAACCTAAGGATAGGTGGGATGCTAACGATAAGAAATTAAAAACTACAAATGCCAAAGCAATGAACGCTTTGATCTGTGCTCTTGATAAAAATGAGTTTAATAGAATTTCTCATTATACAACAACACAGGAAATTTGGCACACTTTGGAGGTGACACACGAAGGAACTTCTCAAGTCAAGGAGTCACGTCTAGCTCTATTTAGCAATGAATACGAAAACTTTGTGATGGAAAAGGGCGAGAGCATAAAGGATATGTTTGGACGTTTTTCAACTTTGGTGTACAATGCTAGAGCGCTTGGGAAGGTCTTCACTGAAGTAGAGCTTGTGCGGAAGATACTGCGAGTCTTACCAATGAACTTTGAGGCAAAAGTCACGGCAATACAAGAATCGAAAGATCTGAGTAAACTAAGCATGGAGGAGTTGATCGGAAACTTGATGACATATGAGCTTGAGCTAAAGGCAAAGGAGGAACGTAACAACTCCGAATCAAAAAAGAAGACAATTGCCTTAAAGAGCAAAGAAGAAAGCGATGAAGAAGAAGAAGATCCAATTGAAGAGCTTGCGACGGCTGTCAATAATCTTAGAAAATGGTCAAAATTCAGGCCACACAAGAAGAAAACAAGTGGTAATAGGTCAAAAGATTCTGATGATTCCGATAATGAATTGACATGCTTTAACTGCAAAAAGCCTGGCCACTTCAAACAAAAATGCCCACTTCTCAAAAACAACAAAGGAAAGAAAAAGAAGAAGAAGGCCTTTGCAGCAACTTGGGATGATGAAAAAGGAGAAGAAGTTTCGGATAATAGCTCAGAAGAAGCTAACTTGTGCCTTATGGCAAAATCAGATTCAGAAACAAGTTCAAAGGAATCCAGTGAGGTACGTGACTATTCTTATAAAGAACTTGTTTTGATGTGTTATGATCTTACTAATACAATTGATACTCTTGAAACTAAAATTGAAAAATTGAAGTCTGACAGGAGAGAACTCGTTCATGAGAATACTAGGTTAGAAACTGAACTTGAAAATATTCAAAACGTAGACTGTAAAAAATGTAAAATTTTAGATTCAGAAATATCAAGACTTAAGAATAGCTTCGATAATCTTGAAAAAGAAAACTCGAGTCTTAAGGAAACCATTGACACCAGGAAAAAGGATTTTATAAATAGATGCACCACACTTGTAACTGAAAACACAACACTAAAAACCAAAGTCCAAAATCTTGAGAAATCTCTGAATAACTTTTCAAGAGGAGAAAAATCATTTAACATGTTATTGGGAAATCAACTCTTTGCTAATAACAGAAAAGGACTAGGTTTTGGGAAAACACAGGTTGATGATTATGCAAAAGGTAAGAGTGTCTTTGTTAGAAGTGAAATTGGACATCGTGTTGAAAATTGTAGTCATAGGAACAAGAACACAAAATTTATACAAGTTTGGGTTCCTAAGAATTCTACAAACAAATTCCATGTCTATAGGAACAAAAATGAAAGGACAAAACAAGTTTGGGTTCCAAAGGGATTGTTTGTTCACAATGCTTCAGTTACTAATATCATTGGACCTAAGAGTTTCTCTAGGTCATCCTCCTCTCTCTTTATGTTGGTCTGTTGGCGGGCTAAGGAGCAACAAGAATGGTTTCTAGATTCAGGTTGTTCTAGACATATGACAGGTGATAAATCTAAGTTCCCTAGCCTAGAGAATTTTAGAGGTGGAAATGTGATCATGGGAGACAATAGCAAGTGTAAGATTATTGGGAAAGGTGAAGTAAGTAACGGTACTTTTTCCTTGACTAATGTTTTATACGTTGATAATTTGCATCACAATCTCATTTCTATTAGCCAACTATGTGACAAAGGTATGAATGTGGTTTTTGATAGTGATACTTGCAAGATCATTGATAAAACTTCTAATAACATAGTTTTTATGGGAAAAAGAAAAGGAAATGTTTACTCGCTTCCGTTTGACAATCTAAATCTTTCCAGATGTTTGGTAGCCACTGACGAAGAGGCATCTTTATGGCATAGGAGGCTTGGACATGCTAGCATGAGTCTCTTAAAAAATCTTGAAACGAAAGAATTAGTCAGAGGGTTACCACATCAGAAATTTAAAGATAACAAAGTGTGTAAAGCATGTTCCTTGGGCAAGCTTAGTCGATCATCATTTCGCCCTAAAAACATTGTTAGCACATCAAGGGTCCTCGAATTAATTCATATGGACTTATTTGGACCAAATGAAATTGCTAGCTTGAATGGAAAACGTTATTGTTATGTATTGGTTGACGATTATTCTAGATTTACATGGGTTTATTTCTTAGCCAAAAAGTCTGAATCTTTTGATTATTTTTCAAAATTTGCTAAACTTGTTCAAAATGAAAAAGGAGTTTCAATTAAAACTTTAAGAAGTGATCATGGAGGCGAATTTGAAAATTGAGAATTTGAAAACTTTTGTGAAGAATATGGTTTAAAACATGAATTTTCTGCTCCACGAACACCTCAACAAAATGGGGTGGTTGAAAGGAAAAATCGAACATAGCAAGAATTGGCTAGATCCATGTTGAGTGAGTATAAACTACCTCTAACCTTTTGGGCAGAGGCGGTGAATACTTCGTGCTACGTAATGAATAGAGTAATGATTAGACAAAAACTTGGCAAAACGGCTTATGAAGTGTGGCATGAAAGGAAACCTAACATCTCTTACTTTCGTGTTTTTGGATGCCCTTGTTTCATTCTTAACACAGGTGATCAACTTGGAAAATTTGAATCAAAGGCCGATGAGGGAATTTTCATGGGCTATTCAACCAGGAGCAAGGCTTACAGGATATACAACAAACGAACAAAGACAATTGTTGAATCAATCAATGTGAAATTTGATGAATCTGATCTGGAAAGGACGACTGAAAAAACGGTTGATGATGGGGTAGATCATGAAGGCATTAAAGAAGGGACATCTAGTGAGAAAGATGAAAGTAGGACTGTTGATGCTGATAGATTGAAGTTTAAATCCAATCATCCTCCTGAATTGGTTATAGGAGATCCTACGGAAGGTATACGCACTCGCTCTTCATTTGATAAAAATTTGTGTGCGTTTTGTTTTCATAGTGGTTTTATTTCTGAAATTGAACCTGATTCTGTTGAAATGGCTCTTAATGATGAAAGTTGGATTCTAGCAATGCAAGATGAACTTAATCAATTTGAGAGAAATAAAGTTTGGAAATTAGTTCCTAGGCCAAATGACTATCCAATTGTAGGAACTAAATGGGTGTTCAAAAACAAACTTGATGAATCAGGAAATGTAATTAGAAACAAAGCTAGGTTGGTCGCAAAAGGATATAACCAAATAGAAGGCATAGATTTTGATGAAACATTTGCTCCATTTGCTAGGTTAGAAGCCATTAGGATTTTGCTAAGCTTTGCTTGTTATAAAGGTTTCAAACTTAAACAAATGGACGTAAAAAGTGCTTTTCTAAATGGTGATTTAAAAGAAGAGGTTTTTGTTGAACAACCCCCCGGTTTTGAAAATCACGTTTTTCCAAATCATGTGTATAAACTTGAAAAAGCATTATATGGTCTTAAGCAAGCTCCTAGAGCGTGGTATGACTGCCTTTGTACATATCTTTTGGAAAATGGCTTTAAAAAGGGGAGTGCTGACACGACACTGTTTCTATTACATAAAGGAAGTGATTTTTTGATTGTTCAGATTTATGTAGATGATATCATTTATGGTGCTACTAATGAACTCTTGTGCGAGAAATTTGAACAAGTCATGCAGGCTAAATTTGAGATGAGCTTGGTTTGAGAATTGAAATATTTTCTTGGATTTCAAATCAAGCAAAGCAGTGATGGCATTTTCATTTCACAATCCAAGTATGTGTTGGAACTGTTGAAGAAATTTGGAGTTGAGAACTCCAAACCATTGAGAACTCCTATGAGCCCATCAACAAAGTTGGACAAAGACGAGAAAGGAAGTGCTGTTGATCAGAAGAAATATCGAGGGATAATTGGTTCACTTCTCTATCTTACTGCTTCTAGACCTGATATTATGTTTTCTGTGTGTCTGTGTGCACGTTTTCAATCTAATCCTAAAGAATCTCATTTGAAAGCCACTAAACGAATTTTGATATATCTTTCACACACAAACAAACTTGGGTTATGGTATCCTTCTTGTGAAATTTTTGATTTAGTCGGCTATTCTGATGCTGATTATGCTGGTTCATTGGTTGACAGGAAAAGCACTAGTGGAACATGCTTTATGCTAGGACACTCGTTAGTTTCATGGTCAAGTCGAAAACAGAACTGTGTTGCATTATCCACCACTGAAGCAGAATATATTGCTTTAGGGAGTTGTTGTGCTCAAATTTTATGGATGATGCAAACTCTTTCTGATTTTGGCTTAGTTTATAAACAAGTTCCATTAAAACGTGACAGTAAAAGTGCAATAGACTTATCAAATAATCCTGTTCATCATTCACGCACAAAACACATTGATGTGAGACACCACTTTCTTAGAGATCACATTGCTAAGGAAGACATTTGCATTGAATATATTTCAACTGAGACTCGACTTGCTGATATTTTCACAAAACCCCTCCCAGAAGAAAGATTTTCCAGATTACGTTTGGATTTGGGGATTATAGAAATTGACTAACCATTTTTCATTTTCTTTGTTGAAATATTCTTGGATATATACTTTCAACTTCAATTTCTAGGATTCAAACCAGTTTTGGATATTATCCAAAGATTGATTCGAATATGGTATTCAGTACTGGATATTACATAATATAATTAACTTGGTAACTTATTCCACGATCATTTCTATTTCTACCATCTTTCTATCGTTCATAATGGTTTTGTAAAATAAGAAGAGTGAATTATTTTTAAATAAATAAAAAAAATTATAATAATAAATAATAATAACTCTCATGCATCCATTCTCATTTAAACGTCCTTATGGTTATGCATGGATGGAGCATGTGAGTGAATTATTTTTATCATTACTCCATTCTCATTTAAAAGTCCTTATGGTTATGCATGGATGGAGTATGGTAACTAAGTATTCTGGTCTCACTTAAAAGTCCGGATGCTTAGACTAATAAGTAACTGCTAATCCCATTTAAAAGTCCTTATGGTTATGTGTGGTTAGTAAGTGCTTTTTTTGTTGTTGTGCTTAAATGTCAAATTAATGTTAAAATATCTCTCTTCTTAAACCGATCATCGATCCATTCTCTACAATGTGGAAGTTGTTATCTCGTTATGATATATTATTTTTTGTTCCTACTGTTCCATTGTTTTTTTGTCAGTCTTTTGATAATACCAAAAGGGGGAGAAAAGAACTAGATTTTGATAAGGAAGTAAATATTTTTTGGAATACTTCAAAAATATTTGTTTAATGTTGTTAGATAATTTTCCTTAGTTCTTTTATTCATCAGTAATTTTTGTTATCTTCTAAATAGGGAGTGGTCTTGGTTGTAGAGGGAGCATTCAAATAGGGGGAGCTAAACATTTCATGCTCAAACACATGTATTAGCATTTCAAAATCTTTAATATATATGTTTGTCATCATCAAAAGGGGGAGATTGTTTGATGTGATTTTTTGTTTGATGATAGCAAAATATATATCAATATATATATATGTGTTTGCAGTTTGGACTATATACAGAAAGGAAGAAATATTCATATTGAATAATTATACTATTGCACAGAATTTATATAATTCAACCAGTATTTTTTATTCAATATAATATTTTATTACAACACTTAAACAATACAAAGTTTTCAGCTCTCTCTATATATACATACACCAGTTCATACATTTTACATTCCTCACTACAACACTCAACACTCAGTTTTTCACTCTGTCTGCACATCTGCATCTATCTGCATTATCCAGCTCCACTTCTTGTCCTGTCTCCTGTGTACCTGTATAATTAGCAACTACAACAGTAATCTGAAAACAAACAAATTTGAATTTGCAAAAATAGAAATTTGTTTGTGTCTCAGATACATGGGTTATTGTCATCATCTTTGATTGTGTAATATCTGTGCATATCAGTGTTCTTACAGGTAATCGTGAGTGGCTGCAATACACACGTGTACATTTATACACGTGTGCACTGCCTCGCCAACTCGTGTGTGTTATCAACAAAAGCAATCAATACTTCAATGAATTCAATATGAAGCAGTGCAAACTCCCGAAGATACAACAGTGAAGGAAACTGCATCACAGCAGCATGAAAAAGTGTATACAACATCAAGATACACAAAATATGGAAACTGCACCAATGCAAATCAGAACAGAGAGTATATATATAGTGATGCATAGCAACTGCATAGCAGCTACACAACAAAGCAATGACCAGAACACAAGTACAAGCAAATAAATGCAATTTGAAGTGATATAACAGCAATTACAGGTACTCAACAAGGTGAAGCAGTAGTAAATCAAAGTGTGCAACTCGAGAATGGATACAAGTGACTCAGACCAAATGCAGTGACATACTGCAACAAACAAAGTCTCGACCAAAATCAGTGACTCAATGCACAATGCACAAAAATCACAAACAAGGTCAAACCCAAGATAGGTTCAACTCAAGGCAACTTGAAGCATACGAGGTCAGACAAATCACTGCAACAACAAACACAGTGAAGCCAAAGTGCAGTGCAACTACAAAGAAGTCAGTGGCAAGCTACAAACACCGAGTGCAACAACAAACTCTGTGCACATGTACAGGGATGAATACAACATGATGAAGCAGTGGAAACAAACTCAAGTGCAACAGTGAAGTTGAATACATGAACAAGTGTAGCATCTGATACAGTGAAAAAGCCCAAGTCAAGATGGAGCTACAATAAATGCAACACGGTGAAAATGCTCAATGCACCAAGTACAGACAATAAGCTACGTGCAGTGTGCAAGTACAAACTCCAATGAGCAAATGCAACAGTGAAACTCAAGACCAAATGCAACTACATGAACAACAGAGAAGATGGTCAGTAGACACAGTGAGCACAACAGTTATGCAAACATGTCCAAAGTCAAAGAAAAAAAAATGGGGTTGAATTTAAAAATAAACATCGGGTTTTAATTAAGTCAGAGAAATCTAATTTGGAAAGAAATCTCTGCATCAAATTTCTCGACTACATATATGGTCAGTGTTAATTCAAATAGGGGCCGAGACAACAAATATAGGAAGAAAGTTTCGAATTAATTAATTCGAAAACAAATATGGACAGCAATAATTCGAAATTAAATCAAGAAAGGAATACTCCAAATCCAGAACAAATTCAGGAAAATAATCAACGACGTGTAGAAATCAAATCTGACAGTGGTTATTAGGGTTTCAACCCTATAAATAAACCCCAAGAAATCATCATAGAACACAGAACAATCGAGTTAAAAAGCAAGCAATCAAACAAGCAACAAAAGAAATTACATACCGAACCATCAACAACTCGATCATCAGAGAGCGAGCGCGAACACGAGCATCAAAAATCAGTCAAAGCCCCAATTTGGATCGCAAGGGAAAGAAGCCCTAGTTCAGATCGAATAAACAGAGGGCCGCCATTTTTTTTTTCACAAACAAAAGAAAAAGGACCAGGTGAAATAAGATAAGAGGGAAGTGACCGCGTTTGTTTTGGGTTAGGGTGTTTTTTTTTTTAAAGGGCAAGATAATTTAAATTGTTTTTAAATTTAGTGCTTGCTCTTATAATTTGTTTTATTTGTCTGTTCTTTTCAGAACAAAACATGGTAAATCATCACCTAGGGTTTAGGTGTTGTCAGATTGTCTAGTTAGAGTTAGTCCAGTTAGCAGGGTTTGCGAGTTTGCAAAACTCTATAGGCGGTAGCAGGGTTTGCAAGTCTGTTAGAGTGTTTGTAAGCGGGAAACTGTTTAGTTCTAATAGAAATCTGGGAATGCAGCAGTAGGCAGAGGTTGCCGAAGCTTGGTAAATTTTGTGTGTGATTTATTTTTCAGCATATTTATTTCTGCAGTTTGCTTCTGTGTTTAATTCGGAAAAATTTGCTATAACCCTATTCACCCCCCCCCCCCCACTCTAGGGTTAATCTAGATCCTACACATATTACAACCAAATATATCATTTATAAAATTTATTATTTTATATAAAAAATATACAATAGACAAAATTATTTCATTTATCTATATTTCAAAAACAAATATTGTGTCGCTCTGTCCTGTTAAGTGTTTAGAAATACCATTCAATGTCATAGCGTCCTATGCACCAACCCGAATTTATAAATACAAAACAGAACGAATTAACACAATATAAAACCTTTTATAAACACTAACAAGTACGCTCTCTCATATATATACACTCAACGACTTATGCTAGGGTATTACTACTCTATTAATAAAGAGTCAGACCCCACAAAGCTAAGCTCTATCGCTAAACCAAAGCTCTCATACCAACTGTAACATCCCACCTTTTTGGCCAGTTTAAGCAGACATACGTGCCAACTCAAAACATACAGAAGGGTGGATTGTTATTGTGGTAAATAAGAAAAAAGGCATAGAGAAAAAAATAGAATCTTGCAGCGGAAAGAAAAAAATATAATAATCAAATAACGGTTCATGAAGCTGTTTAGAAAACATCTGATTATACTTATACAATACAGAATCAGAGTTACACATATCAGAGATAAATAAATAACAATGCAGCTGAACAGTGTGATGAAGTGGAATAATATAGTACATAATAATAAAATCTTCATTTTCGTCCTCTAAAAATAAGGTCTTCAAATCCTGAAATGCTCAGGCTGACCCGAGCGAATTGAAAAGACAAAACACTTGAGTCGGAACTAAAAGATCTTACGTAAGTTAAATCAACGGTAAATATGCGTGTGACGGCATTAAAGATGTTCATGGGGTTTGACATCTCTTATTCAATGTCTAAAGTAAGTGCAGTAACTTAAGAGATGTTCGGGATTTACATCTCCTAAGGATCCGTTAAACTATCTATTATGTAGTACAATACGTTATTATAATATCTCTACAGTAAAGTAAAAGTATTAAAATATCGTGTAACAACCCTGAATTTTGTGATTTATTTTAATTGTTCATTTTGATTATTTTATTTGAAAATTTATTATATTTATTAAAATGAATAATTTTGTTGTTTTAAAAGTATATTTTGATCTTTGCATGAATTATAATTTCAAGCCTGAAAAAATAGGATATTTTCAGAAAATGTGAATTTTGGTCAATCTGGTCAAACCTTGATTTTTAAATTTAAAATTTAAAATTTTGAATTTTTTAAAATTTATCATTTATTATGAAAATATATTAAATTTCAAGAATACTACTTTTTGTTTCGTTGAAATCCGATTTGTATTGTGAAAGTTATGCTTTTTACAATATTGTATGTAAATTGATTTATTTAATAAAATTATCTATTTTAAATTATATAAATAATATTTTATTTGTCCTATCATGTTCTAATATGTGTAATATGACATGTTAGATATATATTTTATTTTTAAAGCATTTCAAAGTGATGTTATAATTTTTCCAAAATTTATTGCATTTATTTCCTATTTTTAAAGGCTAGTTTATATTTTTCTGCTATTTTCTTCATTTAAATTATATTTAATTAAAATTTATTTATGCATTTTTATGAATGCATTTTTATTTTATGTTATTATCTTTATTTATAAATATTTTCCAAGTCCATAAAATTTATCCAAAGTTTATTCTGTTTATTTTCAAATTTTCTAGACTAGTTTTCATTTTCTGTGCTATTTTCTTATTTTTATCATATATAATTAATATTTATTTACTTATATTTTGTATATTTGTCATATTTTCGAATTTTAACTGAAATTTTAAGTATTTTCAGTTATTTAAATTTATATAAAGAAAATATGAGAAATGTGAAAGGTTTGTGGCTTTTTATTTCCTGTGACCTTTTATATTCCTACCTTTTCACATTTCAACCACATGTTTTCACATTATTGGCCATATCTACTTACTTCTTCAGCTGATCATTCCTCACTCACGTAAATCATTTTTTTTCTCATTTCTGAAGAAAAAAAGTCGGCCATTGCTTGAGAAAAAAATTGGTAAAATTCACTTCTTTTTCCATTGTTTTATACTTGAATTCATGGTTTTACACTTGTCTCTTCTTCTCTAGGCTCGGCCCATCCTCCACCACTAGCCCTGCCGCCTCCACCACCACCTTAGCATGTCACCATCACCTCCTTCTCTCTGGCCACCCCAAGCCGAGCCACCAAGTTGGTTGATCCTTCACCAAAATTCACAAAAACTCCATCAATATTACCCTAGCCGAGCACTTCAATCAAATCCACTACTTCATCAACCCCTTAGTCGCCACCATCTCCACCTTCACCACCTCCATCTCCACTTGAACCCTCTGCCTTGTCAACCACTTGACCATACCAATGATGTTCGTGCCCCTTGTGGCCTTGACCGAGCCTTGAATGGCCTTGAAACCATGTGATGCTTTGTCTTGTTGTTGTTTTACATCACCACCACCTTTGCACCATGTTAACCAAGTTTGGCCATCTCATATCCAACCAAAACCTGATCCAAACCCTTGCTTTAGCCTTGTATTTCACCTATGGATGAGCCTAATGTATGCTGGAAGCAAGTGCAAAACACTTCTGCTTTGATTTGTGCAGTTATTTCTAGCTAAATTTAATCGTATTTGAATTGAAAACTTATATTTGTTGTATTGTTTGTTTGAATTGTATTCAAGCGAATTGACCTTTGTCTCTCTCACTCGTATCTGTGTCGTGCTATCGTGCTTATGTGGATCTCTTTTGTGCATTCGTTGTTGTGTCTCCAGCTCAAACCAGTGAGTTATTCTCACCAGACAAATTGTGCCTATATACTAGTAAATTGACCAATTTTGAATCTATAAAATGCATCACCATATTACATCTGTTATGTTATGATTATATGATGTTCACCCATGCTTAAGCACCTGTTATATCATCTGTTACTGTTATATTATGCTTTTCAGTTATTTTTATCAGTTTATCACACTGCAAGTTCCCTTTAGATTAGAATCACTATGAGTTGAAATGATACATACCCGAACGGACTTTAGAATAAGAGAAAATCGTTATGGGCTGAAATGATAGGCCTGAATGATTTTCAAATTATTTCTCTACTTGGAACTACGGGTTTGAATGATAAAATCCGGGTTTTCTTTGTAAATTACGGGTTGAAATGATATATTACCCGTATCACTTTTCCTAGTGAAGAAAATGATATACAGACCCGTGGTTAAAATATGCTTTTCTAAAAAATTTAAAATATTTTAGAAATGTAAATATTATAGTATTTTGATTTAAACTTAATTAAAAATGATTTTTTGTAAAGTATTTTGATTTTTCTGAGAATTTATAAGTGGAATAAATTAATGATAAAGTGGAAATATGAAATATAAGTGATTTTGGAAATTTTGATTTAGTTACAAATGGAATATAAATTAAATATGAAAATATGATAAATTTATGATAATTTGGATTTAATATGAATTAAAATGATTTGATAATATATTAAGGATTTTTAATAAAGTTAAAATGTGAAACGAATGGATATTTTAGTTGAAATTTTAAAATATAACTAAAATTGGAATTTGTGAATTTGGCTTAAAAGTGAATTTTAAGTTAAGTAAATAAAACGAAATTAAGTTATATTTGAGAATTTTAACTTAAGTGTTAAGTTGAAATTTAATTTAATGAATTTAAAATTTAGTGTTGGAATTTAATAAGTGAATTATTATTAAATCTTGATTTTTGAATGAAAATTTAACTTTATAAAATCATGAATTTAAGGAAAATTAAATGATGATTATAAAAGTGAAATATTTTGATTTTATAAGTTAAAAATGATTTAAATAAAAATATAATTTTTTGTGAAATTACATTGAACATTTGAATTTTAAATAACAGCATTTTTGAAATGCTATTAATTCTAATGTAAATGATAATATAGCACTTGTAAATGCTGTAGTTGATAATAATGAACCAAATGGCTTAATTTAATTAAAGGCTATTGTCATTTTGTAAGTGCTATAATTGTTGAATTTAACTAAGTTTCTTTAAAACTAATGTAAACTTATTACAGCATTCGTAAATGCTGTCTTTTGTTAAATTGAACTGTTTTAAATGTGACTTTCCGTAGCATTTTCTAAATACTACGAAAGGTGAATTTTCACTGTTTTGATAAATTAAGTGAATGAATGAACTTTGAAAAGTTCAAATTTTTGGAAATTTAATAATATAATTATTAAATATAATAACTTCATTTTTTTTATGATTTAAAAATGAAGTAATTTGTTTTGCTATTTTGAAATGTGTGTTGAAATGGTATTTTAAATAAATGAATGTGGTTTGGAAGATACAATATTTTGATATTTTGAAATGGACTTTTGAATGATATTGAATTTTGAAATGATATTTGATTTCGAAGTATAAATTACTATTGTGAAACTTTAACCACAGGATGTATTTAATTTATAGTTTAACTGATCCTGAAAGGATGGGCGAGCCTAAGTATCCTTTAAGTTATTGTACATTACTACTACAGTTCACTTGAGTTGGTTTACATTATATAAGTATATATGTCCTGACTCGAGTGTTTTGTGTTTTACTCTACGCTCGGGTCAGCCTGAGTATTCACAGCCTTGGATTCTCTTTCTGGAGCTGGTCTTTGCTGGAGTTTCTGCTTATCTACATTTATATCTACTTCTGTTTCAGCTATTCTAGTTTATCTCATGTATTAGTGAACTACTATGTATTTGGGATTTCTATTATGTTGTTTTCAGACTGTATTATGTGTTTGGTTTGAGACTCTGTTATAGTAGCTTCATGAACTACTATGTTATTTTTATTTCCGATACGAGTTATTCTGATATTTCTGTGTCTGTGATTGTATTTCATTTGCTCCAAATTTATTTACAATGCGGTATTTTGAGCAATTCATGTCCGGCATGTGTGGATGTGAATGGTTGAAAATATCGGGTTGTTACATTGGTATCGGAGCTTTGGTTTTTTTTAGGCAAACCTTGGCATGCGGAGCAAAAAATCATTAGAGATAGGGTAGAAATACCCTAGAATGAGTGAAATCAATCTCAGAATCCTTTCTTTGTGAGAGAACGTATTTTCGAAGTATAAAATGATTTCCAAATGATTTTTAAAGTATTTTCAAAGACTATATTGGTATAAAATCTTCTTACTTTGAAATCAAGATCTTCTAAACTCTATCCCTTAGGTATCCATCTTGTTAGTAATTTCTTTGGTTAGGACTTACTTGGTTTTGGAAATTCTATCTTGTTGATTCAGACTCTTTTCTTGATAGGAAGCTATTGTAGTTATGGCAAGATCGGAAGAGCAGAAAGCAGCTCAAAGAACTCGGAGAGCACTAGCCCGTAAGGAACGGGAGGAAGCAATGGAAAAGTGGGAAAAGCTGTGGAGGGAAAGTGCAAGACCTGGTCCTTACGACCATGTCATTTGTTATCGGTTTCAGGAGAAGGGACACTTTGCCGCCATGTGTGGGAAGAGAAATGAAGGAAAGAAGAAGGAGGGCAAGCGTTTTCGATCCAGGATCTTCTGTTTTAGATGTCGTGGTATGGGGAACTTTCCCAGTCGCTGCCAGAAGGTGAAGAATGTAAAATATGCACCCTCTGCATCAGTTGACCAATCCACCATTTTCTATCACTGCAGGAGTCCTGGGCATATAGACAGGAATTGTCCTGTGAGGAAGTACAGGAGGAAGGCTGCGTACCCGCAGTTCGTTAGGGAAGATGGTAGTGTAGTGCATTTATGCAAGAAGTGTAGGTGTTGGGGGCATATTGAGGGGGAGTGTTCTGGACCCGTTGAAGTACCACCCGGTAGAATTAATACCGATGCTTTGTTTATGTAGGGTGGTATTCTATGGATCTGTTTGTTTTCTGCAGTTGTTAGGCTGCATTCGGTGAACTCTATTGTATCTTTTGTTTAGCTGAAGTTCTCAAACTAAGATATTTATGTTCTTGTTTTCATATGATATGAAATTTGAATTTTTGTTTGTTTGAAATCTAATCTTGAATCATCCCTTGTGTTTGTTTTGAAATCCATCCTTGAATCATCCCTTGGAAATTTGTGTTTAGTTGTATTTTGGAATTATTTAAGTTAATTAATTAATTTACTTTAATTAAGGTAAATTAGTTGAGTAATTAATTAAGTGTAAATAATTACTTAATTAAAAATTAATTAATCAAGTTTATTAATTAAGAAATAATTAGTTAATAAGTAATTAAGGAAGTTAATTACTAATTTTGATTAATCAGGTTTGATTAATAATTATAATTTAGTTTATAATTAATTATTAAATGAAATTATGAGAACAAATTGAATAGTAAAGTAATTAGAGGGTCATTAATTAATGAAATTAATGGATAATTAATTGTTTAATTAATTAATAAATGTGATTAATTATAAGATAATTAATCAATGAAGTGAGAAAGTAGTAATAATTAATTTATGTAATTAATTAAGAATTTTGTAATTAGTTATTGTTAATTAATTGATTAGAAATTAATTAAGATTAATTAATGATTAAAGATATATTAATCTGTGTAATTAATTTAAAGGCTAATTACCTAGTGTAATTAAAGAATAATTAATCTAGGTGATTAATTAAGAATATGATTAAAGGATAGTTAATCTGTAATTGAAGATTAATTAATTGGATTATGAAGATGATTAAAGAGTGGTTAATTAATTAATTGTAATTAATTAATGATTGATTAAGCAGGATTAGTTGTTTAATTCTCAAGTAATTAATTTAATTTAAGATAATTAAATTAATTATAAAGGAATTAGTGATACCTGTTTGTGTATGATTGTTGTGGAATATCTGGTTTGGTTGATATCTATTGGATGATATGTTGTGATTTTATGTGATATAATATTTGATATATTAATGATAAATGTGTGGTATTTATCTGTGAATGATGCTGTGCGAATTCAATATTTAAATTGAATTAATCTGTTAAAACTTAAATCACTTGGACATTAAGATGGCGTTTGGATTCGATGAGACCGGGATCGGGTTTCCAAATTTGAAACTTCGAAAACCACATCGATCCAAGTTAAACGTTAGGTCGTGAATCCAGGGGGAATGCAAGTGAAGACTCGAGGTGTAAGAACTATTCATCGGTATAACTCTGGGGGTGATTCCGAGATGAGTTTGACGGAAATAGTGCTTACAGGTTCGAGATGGTGATTCAGAGTGCAAGGGCTATTGTCGTCAACTCTTAGGGTAACTCCAAAATGAGTGTAGCGAGATAGTGCCTTCAGTTTTGTTCGAACTCGGAACGAACTTGTATGGATTGAATGCTTTCAGAACATCGTCAGGTGGACGATGAGCATTCTAAGATAGATGTGTTCTATAAAGGTAATCGCAGCCTCAAGCCTCATCAACCGGGAATGGCTAAAACAGGGGAGGTGCAGCAAGGCTAAGTGGGTCATGCCCAAGTAGGACGAGATTTACCCCTGTCTAGAGGTCCCTTTTTATTTTGGCTGTGTGGGCGGTTGATCGTGACAACTGCCGGGGTGGTCTTGTTCGGGACTGCCCAGTAAGGGATGGTTCCGGCTTTGTGTTGCAGGGGAGTTAAGGTGGCTCCTCGGTACGGTGATCTAGGCCACGTACTGTGACGGGCGGTACCCCAGTAGCTCTGCCATTGATGGAAACTCATTCTTCCTACGAGACCCTACGGTTTTGTTTGTATTACCCACTTTTGTGGCTAGTAGCTGGAATTTAATGAATGTAACAATTTCGGCTATTTCTTATTTACTTGAAAACCCTAGACCCTATTATAATATCACTGGATTTCCTATCAAATGTTTTGGTTAGCGTAAGGTAAAAACTTACCCATGTTTATTTGTGGGGAGTCTTACGTGATACCTTTATTTTCAAAGGATTTGTAAAGTTAAGCAACTTTGAACCGTTTACTCACACCAGACCCCTGTCTGACCCGAGTGTTTATTTTCTGTTTTATTAAACTCTTGGATAATCATATTACGTATGAGTAGTCAAGTGATTCAGGTTTTCTTTGACAAATTATGGAGGAGATATGGAGCAGGTGGCTTCAGCGTGTAGATATATATAGTTTGCCGCTGTTTTTGAGTTGTTTCTGTATCTGTGATGTACTTGAGTTGTAATATCTAGACAGGTGTTATAACTATCTAGTTTTGTGTAGTTTGAGCTGTATAACTCTGATGTATATGATACTATGTAATATTTTATTTGATTAATATAATTTATTCGTTCTGCTATGAGATTCTGATGTTGTTTGGTTCTTTCTTTTCTATCTTTTCTCTTTTCTATCCCTTTTCTTTCTTCTTAATGATGCGTCTTTCTGGGTTATGAAAGGAGGGTCCTTACATTGTGAATTGAATTTAAACTGAATTTTGAAATTTTGAAAATTGAATATGATTCAAACTAGTTTAAATCTGAAATTTGAAATAATTTAAGTTTTAAAATTTAAATTTGGTTTTAAAACTTATAAGTGTGAAAAGTGTATGTAGTTTTGAATTTGAGGTGGAAGTTTAAATTTTAAATTAGGAATTTAAAATGAATTCTGATCTGGGTTTCTAAATCTGGATTTAAATTTAAACTTCAGTGTTTAAAATAAAATAAGTTTAAGTTTAAATTGTTAACTTCAGTGTTTAAATGATATGAATTCTTTAAAAAGGATGATGTAAAATGTAAACAAAGCTTTTAAGATTTAAGTTTAAATCAAGAATAAAAGGATTCAAACCGTATTTCAGTTTTTAAATTAAAGGAAAATTTTAAATTGAATTTGTTTTAAATTGATTTGAATTTAAATTGAATTGGGATTTAAATTATTTTAAACTTATTTTATAAATGGATGTTCTTTTAACATATGAGATAAAGGTTTTGAATTGTTTTTAAAACCTTGTTAAAGTTAAAATTTGTATTCATTTTTAAATATTAACTTTAAAATGAAGTTTAAAATGGAATCTAAAGTAGATTTAAAAACAATTTGTTTTTAATTGATTAATTAAGTAAGGAATGTTTATCTTAAAGATAAATAAAATTTTAATGATTTGTGTTTATTTAAATTATTAAGTTAATTTAAATGGGTAATTAATTATTTAATTAATTAATAATGTGGATGATTAATTAAGTAATTAATAATTTTTAAGTCAATTAATTAAAGACCTAAGATTAATTAATTAAGGTTAATTAATCTATAATTAAGGATTGTTAATTAAATTTTAATTAATGATTAATATTTATTAATCAAATGATTAAGGATTAATTAAGATTGTAATTAACACTTAATTAATTAATAATTAGAGATTAATTAAGCTGTAATTAAATATTAATTAATTTGTAATTGATAATGGTTAATCTAAGTAAATTTCTTAATTAAGTAATTAAGAATAGTTAATGAAGGTCATTAACTTAAGATTATTTAACAATTAATTAATGTGATTAATATTGATAATTAATTAGATTAATTAATTAATAATAATCATTTGTTTATGTTTAATTACTTAATGGAAGTAATTAATGAATTAATTACTTAGTGTAATTAATTTGATTAATGTGATTAGTTTAGATTAATTAAGTTTTATTAATTTAAACATTTGTGGATTGATGAATACTTACTTTATGTAATTAATGAGTTTGTAATTACTTAGGGAAGTAATTAACTGATAATTACTAGATGTAATTGAAGATGTTTATTTATGAAAGTAATTTAGATTAAATTACTTTGAAATTAATCAAGGGATTAATTGAGATAATTTATTAAAAGTAATTAATTTATGGAATGAGTAATTAAGGGTTGTTAATTACTTGGTGTTATTAATCAAGGGTAATTAATATATATATATGTGTGTGTGTGTGTGTGGTTTAATTGCAGATTAATTACTTAATGTAATTAATTCATATAGAGAGATTGATTAAATGTAATTAGAAATCATTAATTAATAAATTAATGATGTAATTTAAGATTGATTAATCAAGGAATAATCAATAAATGAGGTAACTAATTTTAGTTAATTAATTGATTAAGTAATTACAAGTTAATTATTTGTAAAGTGTTAAGTATAATTAACTTGTGTAATTAATTTAAAAGCTAATTACTTATTGTAGTTAGGGAATTATTAATCAGAAATGATTAATTGAAAAGAATAATGTGGTGATGATTTATTAATTGATTTGAAATCAATTAACGGTTAAGTTAAGCAGGATTAATGATGAAGTAATTAATTTAATTTATTTTAAATTAATTAGAGTTTAAGTAATTAATTTAATTCATTTTAAATTAATTATATATGGTGTGATCATTAGATCATTGCTTATGTTTGATGATTGATATTGGTTGCCATGTATGGTTTGTAATCTCAGCTATGAGATGAATAATGTTATATGATATGGATGCATTGGTTGCATTGTGATGAAGATATGGATTATCTGTTTATGATGTGAATTATCTGATAATGATAATTTTGATTATCCATTGTTCTGTTGTGAATTATCTATCTGTGTGTATATAGATAATGAATTGAATTGTTTTAAACTTTAAAACAACTTGGCCTTAAAAGACACGTTTTGGATTTCGATGAAACCGGGATCGGGTTTCCATATTTGGATATCCGAAAACCATATCGATCCAAAGTAACTTTAGGTCTTGAATATGAAGTGAAGATGAAGATTTAGAGTGCAAGGGTTATCGTCGTTAACTCTGAGGGTAGCGCCCACAGGAGAGTGAGATTTACCCCTGTCTAGAGGTTTCTTATATTCGGCTGTGTGGGCGGTTGCAAGCTATAACCGCGGGGTTGTCTTGTTCGGAACTGTTCAGTAAGGAATGGTTCTGGCCTTGTGTTGCAGGCGAGAGGGCGTACTCCTCGGTACGTTGATCTAGGCCACGTACTTTGATGGGCGGTACCCCAGTAGCCCTGCCATTGTATGGAATCAAAAATCCAATAAGTGCCAACGGTTTTGATTGTATTACCCACTTTTGTGGCTAGTAGCTGGAATTTAATAATGTAACAATTTCGGCTATTTCATATTTATTTGAAAACCCTAGACCTATTATAATATCGCTGAATTTCCTATCAAATGTTTTGGTTAGCGTAGGGTAAACTTTCCCATGTTTATGTGTGGGAATTCTTACGTGATACCTTTCTTTTCAAAAGGTTTTTAAAAGTTAAGCAACCTTAACCTGTTACTCACACCAGACCCATGTCTGACCCGGAGTTTATCTTCTGTTTTCTTAAACTCTTGGGTACTCAAATTTTTACGAGCAGCCTAGGGAATCAAGTTAGCTTTGACGAATTGTGGAGAAGCAATGGAGTAGGAAGCTTCTGCGTGTAGATATATAGTATTCCGCTGTGTAGATCTCTCTGAGTTGTTTCTTGTACTGTATTGAGTTGTATAACTAGACAGGTGTTTATAACTGTCTAGTATGTGATGTATATCTGTGTAACTCTGATAGTGGTTGTAAACTTTGTAATGTTTATGTCATTAATATAATTTATTCGTTCCGCTGTTTAGATTCTGATGTTGTTTCTTTCTTCTCTTCTTTCTTTTCTCTTTCTATCCCTTTCTTTCTTAAAAATGATGCGATTTTCTGTGGTAAGAAAGTCGGGTCGTTTCACTTCCTAACGCTTTGATACCAAATATATATATATATATATATATATATATATATATATATATATTTATATTTCTACCTATCTGATTGGGTTACCTGTTCGGGTTTTCCAATATAAGTTATAAAGGTATATGAGGTAATGGTGTGTGTAACACAACTACCATTGGTTAGAGTTTGAATGTTTGAGGTTGGAAGTGTATTTGACGAGACTGTATACCTAATACCGTCTCGAGTAAGTTTTGCTTAGTGTAAGGACTTCATCGATCTCTGAAGGTAACCTGTAAAGGTTAGGAGTTCATTTTTGAAGTGCAGAGTTGGATGAGTTGAGTTTGGATCTGTCGGTTGGGCAGAAGCAAATAAGTGATGGTATCTTGATACCTCAGGAAGTAGTAGCTGCGTGATGAGATGTAGTGACTATGGATGTTTCCGAAGATGTTTCTTTGGAACAAGAGTAAGGAAGCGAGTCTGCTTGGTGATGTGGCTGAGTCCAGGAGGGTGTTTCTGTTTGCTTCGAGATTCGAGTTTCTCGGAGAGCTTTGGATTGAGAGGTCTTTAGCTTTTGTGTTAGCAGTGCAGCTCGGAATGTTCGGTGTTGGCAGGAATTTTCTGGCTGAGTAGTTTCTTGAAGTGGAGTTCAGAAGCAGCAGAGTGGACTCGTTTCTCTGGTGAGTTGGCTAGGCCAGCGTAAGCTGTTCTGATTGGTAAAGATAGAGTAGTTTCCTTTGGGGTATTAGTCTGGGTTGATCGCAAAAGTGACTTGCGATAGTTAAGTGTTCTTTTCGTTTGTTGGAGATTGTTCGGATGTCTTCAGGGAAGTCAGAGCTTTGTCCGCATCCGGAGATCGAGTTTTCTTATCGATTTGTATTGCAGGAGTGGAACTGGTGGTTCAGTTAGTAGATGAATGGTTCCTTGAGATAGAAGTGGGTGAAGCAACTCAAGTTTCGAAGGAACATCTGAGTTTTCTTTATGGATATGTGGAACCATATTTCTATGCTGTGTTGTCTAGTCTGTGCTTTTTGCTCTTCGTCAGCATTTTCTTCTGTTTCGGATCAGAGTTGTGCAGCGGAGGCAATTGAGGTGCATCTGTTTTTCTTTTTCGGATAAGGAGAAGTTTGTTCTGTCTTCTGTTGTTAAGAAGTAGGGTTTGTTCCTGGTTTTGGATTGATCTTGAGGAGATCATGGTGTTGGGTTGTTTTGATCCAGTCTGTTTCTAAAGGCATCAGCAAGGGTTGAGCTGATCAGGAAGGATGTGGTAGACCAGGATCGTCCGAAGAGATTTTATGGATAAGAGACAAAGAAATTTGGATTCCGGAGTCGGAGATTTGGTTTGGGGATAAGTTTTTATCCGATCCAAGGAGCTATAAGTTTGGGAAGTCTGTGAAGCTAGCTTCAAGATGTTTTGGATTTCTTCTGTGTTCTGGTAAGATAAGTGTTTTGGTCTTCAGAGTTGAATTGCCAGTTTGGATAACTGGGATTCAGGGTGTTTCACGTATCTCTGAGGGAGTACGTGTTTGATATATCTGGTTGTAAAACCAGCAGTTCAGGGGGGTTTGGTTATTGAGTCAGACTCTTCTGTAGTCTGATATTCTGTTTAAGAGTTGTTGATAGGAACTCTATAGCTTAGTAGTATTGATTGTTTGGATTATATAGAGCGAGTATCCCGATATTTATACCGGGGAAACTCGTGAAAGTTCTATCCAAAATTCTTTTGGATGGTTAGATTTGTTTTGATTATGTGAATTGGTTGCTATGGTTGCTAGCATATGATTAACATATGCTGTATTTTAAAATTAATCTTTAATATGATTATTAAATTACCTTTGTTTTAAATTTCGGGGACGAAATTCTTTTGAGGGGGGAGGATTGTAATATCCCGGAATTTGTGGAAATTTAAATTTAATAATGTGTGTTTAAAATTAAATTAATTTGATAATTTTTGTTAATAAATTTGAATTGATTCAATAATTTTCTTTTATTAAATATTTAATTGGTGAATTTATTTTTAATAAGCTAATAAACTGTTTTCTATTTATAATATGTATATATATTTATATATATTTTAAATAGATAAGTTTGGTTTTAAATTTAATTAGTGTATCATATTTTCAAATTTTAATATTTTGAAATTGGGAAATTTTGATTTATTTTTTATTTAAGCTTTTCAAAAATATTTAATAAAATAACTATATGATTTTAAATATGTAAGATAAATGTTTTATTGGTTTAAAATATTTTGACTTAAGTTTGAATGTTAAAATAAGGTTATAAAATGTTTGTTTTATTCTTTTTAAAATAGTGATTAATAATTATGATTTGTAAATTAAATATGAGAATTTAAAATATAATTTATAAATGAATCATGTATTCATTTAAATAATAAATGAGTTACAACCTCTTTTATAAATTTATTTTAAATGTTTAAAAATATTATTGTCAAATGATTTATTTGTATATTGTTTTTACTTATAATAATACTTTGTTTTATTCTTTAAAAATTATTTATTTATATATAACTAAGTATTAAAAGGCTAATTAATTAAGTTAAACTTTCATTACCACTTAATTAACAATATTAATTAATTAAAGATACATGTGTAAGCATCTTAGGTTTTAATCTAACAAATGTAATTTAAATATCATTTTAAAATGACAAGTGTAAGATTTGAGACATGTGTCATGGTTTAAAATTTAGTTTTCTTTAATTTTAAAATAAATCATAAGCATGGATATTTAAACTTGCATCTTCCCATTTTTTTTTCTTTCTTCATTTTCATTCTAAATCAAAGACTTCTTCAGCTGAGACAAACCCTTTTTCATCTCTTCAAAAATCAAATGCATATCAAATTCCTGAAAAATCAAACTTTTCATCCTAAAATCTGCATTTCCCTCTTCCAAAAGCAAATATGCATTCCATTTTCAAGCAAGCTACCTGCATGCAAAAATAAAAGCCTGCATGTCCTTCTTCTAAATCTGGAAATCATGATTTCCTGCGTCTTCTTTACTGGAAGCACATGCAACATTAAATGCATAGCAAACCTGTAAATTTCTCCTCGTTCAAAATGCAAAGGTATGCATCTTATTCAATCTGAAAGCAAGAAGCCTGCATTTTATCTGGGAAGTGGCAACTACAAGCAAGTTTTAAAGCATTCAAGCTTAAAACTTTTAAAAGCAAATCTACATGCAAATTAAAGGCATTCAACACACAAGTTTAAAAGCATTCATTCAAGAGTTTAAAGAATTCAGAAGCTTTTCAAAACCGGTGCTTTGTTCTGCATTGTTTTAAAAGGTGAGTAACTTTTCTAAAAAAAATTTAAAGGTTGAAAATTTGTTGCATGTTAGTATACTAAAATGAATAAATTCTGCATATGTTTATAAATAAACCGTCTGCTGTGTAAATTGTTTTAGTATGTATGTTGTTTCCTTGTTCTGTTTTGTTTCCTGATGCAAGTTTTTATTAAAATCCTGATTTCTTTAATTAGTTTCTGTTAAAATATAGGATTTAAACAAGATATATATGTTGACTTTAAAGATTAGAAGATTTTATTCAAGTTAAAATTAAACAGGAATTCACTGTAATTCATGATTAACAGAGCAACAGTTGTGTAAAGTAGAAAATTCAAACCTTACAAAATAATGTTTCAGGGTTATAATTCAAAACATCATGTAAAGTTATGATTTTTAAAAGTAAAACTTCAATTTTTATTGCTTAAACCAGAAAGAAATACAAACTTCACTGTGTTTACGTGTGGGGTTAGCACAGATGATATTTAGGTTTGATTGAGTTGAAATGGCTTCTGGAAGTGGTGGAGATGTCAGAGATGTTAGGAAAATTATTGGCTTGAGTTGAAATTCATTTTTGATGTTGTGATTTGGGTTCAAGATTTCAAACCCTAGTTTTACTGTGGTTTGACGAAGTGATCTTTTCTGCTAATGTATTTGATCGAGTTACTTAGGGTTTTGGGAAATGGAGGTTGGTGGTTTGTTGAAGTTATCGCTGGAGTAGCAGAGTAATCAACGACGGGTGGCGCGGGGACGAGACCATTGTCAGGTTTTGTTTTGTTTGAGAGTGCTTTCTGTTCTAGGTTTTGATGTTGAACTCGAATACAAATTCGAGTTGTTTTGGGAAAATCTGAGGTTTGAGGGGAGATGGGGGGTTGCTGGCCGATGGGAGATGGCCGTTGATGTTGGTCAGCGGTGGCCGGAGAGGTTGTATGGGTGCACAGTGCAGTGGTGTACATGATGGTGATATTGGGTTACAATTTTGGTACCTCGTGATGGTCTCGGGAAGATTGTGTTTCTGCTCGAAGCAAATAGTTTTTTTGCTTGAAGTAATATTTAAGGTGGCTCGAGTATAACAGTTTGTTTCAGGTTTTAGAAATAATCAGAAAAACCTGTTGTATTTTTTAGAATTTGAAGTAAAGTTTAGAATGTAAATTTAAATTTGAACTTAGAATTTAAAACCTGAATTTAAATACGAATTCAAAAAGTTTGAATTCTGGTTTTTTAAATAATTTGAATTCAGAAGAATTTAAGTTTGGTTTTAATAAAAACAGAAATTTGTTTTCTGTTTTTAAAAATTAAAAGTAAGTTTAAAAAATGCAAATTGAATTTAAACTGAGTTTTGAAATTCTAAAAGTTGAATATGTTTCAAACTAGTTTAAATCTGAAATTTGAAATAATTTAAGTTTTAAAATTTAAATTTGGTTTTAAAACTTATAAGTGTGAAAAGTATATGTAGTTTTGAATTTGAGGTGGAAGTTTAAATTTTAAATTAGGAATTTAAAATGAATTCAGATCTGGGTTTTTAAATCTGGATTTAAATTTAAACTTCAGTGTTTAAAATAAAATAAGTTTTAGTTTAAATTGTTAATTACTTTGGAAAGGTTAAATGATTTGAATTCTTTAAAAAGGATGATGTAAAATGTAAACAAAGCTTTTAAAATTTAAGTTTAAATCTGGAATAAAAGGATTCAAACCGTATTTCAGTTTTAAAATTAAAGGAAATTTTTAAATTGAATTTGTTTTAAATTGATTTGAATTTAAATTGAATTGGGATTTAAATTCTTTTAAACTTATTTTATAAATGGATGTTCTTTTAACATATGAGATAAAGGTTTTGAATTGTTTTTGAAAGCATGTTAAAGTTGAAATTTGTATTCATTTTTAAATATTAACTTTAAAATGAAGTTTAAAATGGAATCTAAAGTAGATTTAAAAACAATTTGTTTTTAAATGATTAATTAAGTAAGGAATGTTTATCTTAAAGATAAATAAAATTTTAATGATTTGTGTTCATTTAAATTATTAAGTTAATTTAAATGGGTAATTAATTATTTAATTAATTAATAATGTGGATGATTCATTAAGTACTTAATAATTTTTAAGTTAATTAATTAAAGGCTTAAGATTAATTAATTAAGGTTAATTAATCTATAATTAAGGATTGTTAATTAAATTTTAATTAATGATTAAGATTTATTAATCAAGTGATTAAGGATTAATTAAGATTGTAATTAACACTAAATTAATTAATAATTAGAGATTAATTAAGCTGTAATTAAATACTAATTAATTTGTAATTAATAATGGTTAATCTAAGTAAATTTCTTAATTAAGTAATTATGAATAGTTAATGAAGGTCATTAACTTAAGATTATTTAACAATTAATTAATGTGATTAATATTGGTAATTAATTAATTAATAATGATCATTTGTTTATGTTTAATTACTTAATGGAAGTAATTAATGAATTAATTACTTAGTGTAATTAATTTGATTAATGTGATTAGTTTAGATTAATTAAGTTTAATTAATTTAAACATTTGTGGATTGATGAATAATTACTTTATGTAATTAATGGGTTTGTAATTACTTAGGGAAGTAATTAATTGATAATTACTCGATGTAATTGAAGATGTTTATTTATGGAAGTAATTTAGATTAAATTACTTTGAAATTAATCAAGGGATTAATTGAGATAATTTATTAAGAGTAATTGATTTATGGAATGAGTAATTAAGGGTAGTTAATTACTGGATGTTATTAATCAAGGGTGATTAATATATATGTGGTTTAATTGCAGATTAATTACTTAATGTAATTAATTTACATAGAGAGATTGATTAAATGTAATTAGAAATCATTAATTAATAAACTAATGATGTAATTTAAGATTGATTAATTAAGGAATAATCAATAAATGAGGTAATTAATTTTAGTTAATTAATTGATTAAGTAATTACAAGTTAATTGTTTGTAAAGTGTTAAGTATAATTAACTTGTATAATTAATTTAAAAGCTAATTACTTATTGTAGTTAGGGAATTATTAATCAGAAATGATTAATTGAAAAGAATAATGAGGTGATGATTTATTAATTGATTTGGAATCAATTAATGGTTAAGTTAAGCAGGATTAATGATGAAGTAATTAATTTAATTTATTTTAAATTAATTAGAGATTAAGTATTTAATTTAATTCATTTGTAATTAACTATATATGGTGTGATCATTAGATCATTGCTTATGTTTGATGATTGATATTGGTTGCCATGTATGGTTTGTAATCTCAGCTATGAGATGAATAATGTTATATGATATGGATGCATTGGTTGCATTATGATGAAGATATGGATTATCTGTTTATGATGTGAATTATATGATTATGATAATGTTGATTATCCATTGTTATGTTGTGAATTATCTATCTGTGTGTATATAGATAATGAATTGAATTGTTTTAAACTTTAAAACAACTTGGCCTTAAAAGACGCGTTTTGGATTTCGATGAGACCGGGATCGGGTTTACATATTTGGATATCCGAAAACCACATCGATCCAAAGTAACGTTAGGTCGTGAATATGAAGTGAAGATGAAGATTTAGAGTGCAAGGGTTGTCGTCGTTAACTCTGAGGGTGATTCCAAAATGAGTGTAACGAGATAATGCCTTCGGTTTCGTTCGAACCCGGAACAAACTTGTATGGATTGAATGCTTTCAAAACATCGTCAGGTGGACGATGAGCATTCTAAGTGATATGTCCTATAAAGGTAATCGTAGCCTCAAGCCTCATCAACCGGGTATGGCTAAAACAGGGGATGTGCAGCAAAGCTAAGTGGGTCATGCCCAAGTAGGACGAGATTTACCCCTGCCTAGATGTCCCTTTATTTCGGCTTAGTGGTGTGGTTGCTGATCACAACTGCGGGGTGATCTTGTTCGGAACTGTTCAGTAAGGAATGGTTCTAGCTTTGTGTTACAGGGGAGAGGGCGTACTCCTCGGTACGACGATCTAGGCCACGTATTGTGACGGACGGTACCCCAGTAGCCCTGTCATTGTATGGAATCCAAAATCCAATAAATGCCAACGTTTTTGATTGTATTACCCACTTTTGTGGCTAGTAGATGGAATTTAATGAATGTAACAATTTCGGCTATTTCATATTTACTTGAAAACCCTAGACCTGCCTAATTTTAATTTGTTAGTTAATATTTAAATATATATATAAATTTATAAAAAGAAATAAAAACAAATCATGTTTATAAATAAAACTTATACATATAAAAATTAAAACAATTAAAATCTATACTATGGAATTTAAATTCAAATCAAATTCAAAATCAATTATTTAAAAATCAAAATCTTTTTTAAAGACAATACACTATTTAATATAGTTTTATAAACATCTTATTATTAAATTAAAATAATTGTAAAAACAATTATCCTTTTATTAATAAATTACTTATTTATATCAAACATTCTATTCAAGCACTCAAGTTTTAAAGCAAAAGGGCATTCCAGTTTAAAGAGATTCAAAAGCTTTCAAAAAAAAACTGTTTCATAAAGGAATGCTCTGTTCTTCAATTGTTTTCAGGTGAGTAACTTTTAAATTTAAAAGTTAAAATAGGTTGCATGCTAGAATGTTTGATATAAATAAGTATAGTTTGGGTATTGATGAAAGTATAATGTGTGGATGTTGTTGTTTTTATTATCTGTTCTGTTTTTCTTGATTTTCCAGGCAAAAATTTCTTTATTAAATCCTTATCTTTTAATTGGGTTCCTGATATGATGAAAATTTATTAAGTAAAGTTGTTTGACTTTTCGAAGTTAATAATTAAAACATTAAGCAGTTAAAATATGGGTTATTGTATCTGGAAATACTAAGAAACATCAGTGCATGATAATTTTAACCAAAATTAAAATATGTAAATTTTGTATTTCAGCATCATAAATCAATAGCATTAACTGGAACATGATTTTTAAATCAATAACTAGAATTTTTAGGGGTAAGTTGTAGGTGCAGTTCTGTTTTAAACTAATAATGGATTTTAAGCAAATCCTGATGATTTTTTGAATTGAGAAATCTTGAGTTTCTTCTGGGTGATGGTGAAGGAATAGGATAAGCTATTAAAAATCAGGGATGGTGATAAATTATCAGAGAGGTTGTAAATTTGAAGATTCATTTTTTAAACCCTAGTTTTAAGGTGGTTTAAAGAATCGAATATTTCGATCTGAATAAGTAACCGAGTGTTTTGTTGTTTTGGGGTTTGATTGTTGGGTCGTAGTTGAAGTTGAGGCCGGAAGGGTTGATCTCCAGGTGGTCGGAGCGGCGTATTTTCGCCGTTGACAGGTTTTGAAGGAAACCTGTTTATAGTTTTCCAGGTTTTGCTTTTAGGAGTTCGATTTTGATTCCTTGAATAATTGTTCGAATTAATGATCGCGTATGGATGTGGGGGTGTTTCTGGGTGTAGTACGATCATCTCTGATGATCAGAGGAGGTTAGGGTCGCCGTGCATATGCACGGTGATGTATTTTTCTGATGATAGGTTTGGGAAAGTTTAGTAGCAGGGGTTCTTGAGATTTGCTCGAAGAAGATGGATTGTTGACTCGGGGAAATCAGGCTGTAGACTCGAAGTAATTTCTATAAGTCTCTGGTTGATTTGCTTGTTTCAGATTTTTCAAAACCTGTAACTCTGTGTTTAATTTTTTTTTAAAAAACTGTAGCTTCTGTGCTTTAAAATTTGTAAACTCTGGAACTTTTAAATGTAAAGAAAAGTTAAATCAAGTTTAAATTCAAGTTTGAATTTTAGAATTCAAGTTAATTTAAAAATCATAGTTCTAAATAAAATGAAGTTTCAGACAAAATTGAACTTAAGTTACTGCTTTATTTTGGTAAAGTAGTTTGAACTTTTTAAAAATATGAAGTTTTGTTAAAATATGAGCAAGATTTGAAATTCAATTTAAAATTTGGAAATTTAAAAATGAATTTCAGTTTTTAAAAAGTTAGAAGAAGATTTAAATTTGAAAATTTAAACTAAATATAAATTGAAGTTATTGAAATTTAAAAATGAATTAAATTTCAAAACTCTTATGAAATTCATTTCTAAGGCAAAACACTTATTTGACTTGGAATTTTAAAAAGTTATAAATTGTTTAAACTTTGATAAGTTTAAATTATTTTCATTTTAAAACTTGTATTGAAAATGAAATTTGAAAGTAATTTCAAAGGTACTTTGTTTCAAATAAAATTTATGTTTTAAACATAATTTAGAAATGTTTTATCTTAAAATTAAGTTAAGAATTAATGTTTTGAAATTAATTTATTAAAAAGGTAATTAAGAAATAATTAATTAATTTATTAATCATTAAGGTTTAATGAATATTGATTAAAGGTTAATCAATTTAAAATTAAGATCATTAATTAGATTATTAATTAATGATTAAAGAATTATTAATTAAGTAATTAAGCTTTAATCAAGGTTCATTAATTAAATAATTAGAGTTTAATTAATGGATAATTATAGTTAATTTAATTTGTGATTAATCTAAGTTAATTACTTAATAAAAATAATTAGAGAATGGTTAATGAAGGTCATTAACCAGGATTATTTAATAATTAATTAATGTGGTTAATTTTTAATAATTAATTAGATTAATTAATGTAATAATAATTAATTATGAATTGTTGAGAATAATTACTTGATGAAGTAATTAAGAAATTAATTACTTAAGGTAATTAATTGTGTTAAATTTGATTGTTTATTTTAATTAATTAAGTTTAATTAATTTTAAACACTTGGGTTTTAAAGATAATTACTTTATTTAATTAATGGATTGAAATTTTCTTGGTGAAGTAATTAATTAATAATTACAGGTTGTAATTAAATGAAGATGTTTAAGAATGAAGTAATTTGGAGTATAATTACTTAGAAATTAATCATGGGATTCAGGTTAGCTTTGACAAATTGTGGAGGAGCAATGGAGCAGGAGGCTTCTGCGTGTAGATATTTAGTTTTCCGCTGTGTTGGTTTCTCTGAGTGGTTCTCTTGTATTGTTTTGAGTTGTATAACTAGACAGGTGTTTATAACTGTCTAGTATGTGTTGTATTATCTGTATAACTCTGATAATGGTTGTAAACTGTGTAATATTTATGTTATTAATATAATTTATTTGTTCCGCTGTTTAGATTCTGTTGTTGTTTCTTCTTTCTCTTCTTTCTTTCTCTTTTCTATTCCTTTCTTTCTTGTTAATGATGCGTCATTCTGTGGAGACGGATGGCGGGTCATTACAGTGGTATCTCGGTGTTGGCAAGAGATCTTCTGGCTTAGCAGTTTTTCTGAGTGGAGTTCAGAAGCAGCAGAGTGGACCTGTTTTCGGGTGGATTGGCTAGTTAAGAGTAAGCTGTTCTATTTGGTAAAGGGAGAACAGTTTTTCTTGAATTTGGTTTGGGTTGATCGCAAAACTGACTTGCGATTGTTTGAGTGTTCTTTTGGGTTATCAGAGTTTTTTTGGATGTCTTCAGAGAAGTCTGAGATTTTGTCCCCATCTGGAGATTGAGTTTCCTTAGCAACTGAAATTCCAGGAGTAATACCGGTGGTTCAGCTTAATAGTAGAATGGTTCCAAGGAGATTGAGTTGGTGTAGCAGCTCAGAGTTTTGGAGGAACTTCTGAATTTTTCTTATGGATTTGTTTAACCATATTCTGGGATGTGTTGTCTAGTTTGTGCTCGTGTTCATCTTCAGCATTTTCTTCTACTTCGGATCAGAGTTGTGCAGCGGAAGCAGTTTGGAAGTGTATCTGCTTTTCTTTTCTGGACAGAAGAAGTTGTTGTCTTCTGATGTTGAGGAGCAGAGTTTGAGATCTTGATCTTGGTTGATCTTGAGGAGATCATTTTGTTGAGTTGATTGGTTTTGTTTGTTTCTAGAGACATCAACAAGGGATGAGCTGATCAGTAAGGTTGTGGGCAGCCCAGGATCGTCTGGAGATTTTGTGGATAAGAGACGAAGGAATTTGAATTCTGAAGTCGGAGATTTGATTTTGGATAAGTTTTCTCTGATCAAAAGTGAGCTATAAGATTGGGTAAGTCTGAGAAGTTAGCTCCGAAATGTTTTGGATCTTTTCTGTGATCTTGGAGAATAAGTGATTGGTCTACAGGATTAGATTGCCAGTTTAGATAACTGGGATTCGATGAGTTTCACGTATCTCTGAGGGAATACGTGTATGATCTATCTCTGGTTTTGGAACCAGCAGTTCTGGAGTTTTGATTTGTTGAGTCAGACATGTTTGTAGTCTGATATCTTGTCTAGTGTATAGATATAGTTGAATAGAAGCTTTTATAGCTTCATAGTATTGATTGTTTGATTTCTATAAAGCGAGTATCCCGGTACACACACACACACACACACACAAAAACACCTGGGGAAACTTGAGGAAATTTTATCTAGAATTTTGTCTGGATAATTAGATTTGTTTGATTGGATGAATTGGTTGCTATGGTTGTTAGCATATGTTTGCTATATGCTTTTATTTTAAAATTAAATCTTTAATGAGATTATTAAATTACCTTTGTTTTAAATTTCGGGGACGAAATTCTTTTGAGGGGGGAGGATTGTAGTATCCCGGAATTTTTAGCAATATCAATTTAATAATCTGTATTAAAAATTAAATTGATATTGATATTTTGTTAATAATAATTCAAATTGATTTAATAATTTTCTTCAATAATTATTTAATTGGTTATTTTATCTTTTAAAAATAATAAATTGGTTTCTATTTATAATATAAATATATTGTTTATATTTTAAATAGATAAGCATTGTTTTAGTTTTTAAAGCATATTTTTCTAACTCTAATATTTGTAGTAATTTGAAAATTTGTTTTTATTTAATATTAGCTTTTCAAAGTTATTAAATAAATGATCTTGGTTTAAACTAAATAAATGAATCATGTTTTAAAATTCTAATACATACATTAATAATTTGGAAATTTTGATTTTAATTTAATATTAAGTTTTCAAAGCTACTAATAAATAAATATATGATTTTAAAATTGATAAGGAAAAGTATTTAAATGTTTTAAAATAATTTGGCTTGAGTTTTAAATTTAGAATGAATTAACAAAAAGTTTTATGGCTTAATAAAATAGATAATTTATTAATAAAAATATAATTTCTTTTAAAATGATTTTAATTTAATAATAAGATATTTATAAAAACAATATTAATAGTGTATTGTCTTTATACATAGATTTTGAATTAAATTTGCAATTGTTATTTTAAATTAAATTTATATACATAACTTGATTTGAAAATAATTGATTTTGAATTTGATTTGAATTTAAAATTCCAAAGTATAAATCTTAATTGTTTTAATTTTGATAAGTTTTATTTATAAACATGGGTTGTTTTTATTTCTTTTTATAAATTTATAGACATATTTAAATTTTAACTAATTAATCAATTAAGCATAATATACACATTAACTTGTAAATTAATTTACAAAGACAAGTGTTGATCTCTTTAAGCCTTATATAACAAATGTTCAAAGATTGACCTATTAATTTGACAAATGTAGAAATTTTTTACAAGTGGCACATTTTGGTTTTGATTTTCTTTTATTTAATAAAATCTGAAAATTCATCTATATAAACTTGCATTTTCATTCATACTTGTTTTCTCATTTCCTAAAATCAAAAGAGAACTTTAAAACACCTCTTCAAAAATCAAATTTGTACCTTCAAAACATCTTCATATCAAACCATTCATAAACCTTGCATGTTCAAATCTGAACATCCTCAAAATAAAAAAGCCTACATATTCAACTTCCTCATATTCAAAAAGGGTATGCATCACTTTCAATCTGGGAAATGAATTTTGCATGTCACCTGGAAATAAACAAATCTGCTTGCAACTTGGACAATAAAGCAACTGCATTTCACTTCAACCTGTAAAATCAATTGTTGAAAGAAGAAGCCTACATTTTCTCACCTAGAAACAAACATGCAAATGCATCAGGACTAAAGTCTTTAAAAAGCAAAAGCAAACTGCAGTTTTTAAAGTATTGAAGCAACAACAGTTCTTAAGTTCTAAAGAAAGTTCAAAGGCCTTCAATCAGAGGCTCTGTTTCTTTATAAAGGAAAAAGTGAGTAACATTTCAAATTTAAAAATTTAAAAATAGGTTGCATGCTAGTATATTGAAGTGGAATATTATTTCTTGTGTTATAGATGAATGTTGATGGTGTGCATGATGTTTTACTTAATTGCTTGTTCTGTTTATTTGATTTCCTGGCATAAAAATTCATCTAAAACACTTATCTTTTAATTTAGCGTCTGAAATGATGAAATTTATAAAGTAAAGTTGTTTTATTTTCTTAAGTTAATATTTAAAAAAAAATTAAGTGAGTTAAAATACAGGATGTTGCCTCTGTAAACACAGGAAAACATCATGCATGTGATTTTTACCATAACCCAAACATGTTAGTTTAGTAATTAAGTAGCATAAATCAAAAATACTAACTTAAACTTGATTTTTAAATCCAGAATTGGGATTTTTTAGAGTATGTTAAGGTGGCAGTTAGTTATTGAACTAAAAATGGAATTTAAGCATTTTCTGATGATCTTTGGACTGAGGAAGCTCGGGGTTCTTCTGAGTAGTAGAGGAGGGTTTATAGATGCTTAGAAAAATCACTAATGAGGTTAAAACTTATCTGAGAGGATGCAGTTTTGAATTTATTTTTTTAACCCTAGTTTGAAATGGGGATGAAGAATCAATCATTTCGGGATGAAGGAGTGACCGAGTGATATGATGTTTTGGGAATCGATAGATTGGTCGTTGATGAGTTCGAGACTGGAGGGGTTGATCAACTGGTGGTCAGAGCGGCGAGAGATGGTCATTGACAGGTTTTGAGGAAACCTGATCTTTTGTTTCCAGGTTTGAAGATTTTGCGTTCGAATTTGATGTCAAGGATGGTTGTTCAAATTGATGATTGTGGAGGGTTGCGGTGTCATCCTCTGGGTTGTTGAGATCATCGGCGGTGATATATTATGACCGGGGTCGCCGTGCATATGCACGGTGATGAAGTGTTTGGGTTTAGTTTTGGTTACAGGGGATGTTGCTTGTATTTATCGAAGTTATAGGGTGAATGACTTGGAGAAGTTAGGTAGGAAACTCGAAGAATGTATTGGGGAGTCTCGGGTTGATTTGTTTGTTTCAGTTTTTTTCAAAACCTGTAACTTTGTGTTTAATTTTTTTTGAAAAAACATGTAGCTTCTGTGTTTTAAAATTTGTAAACTCTGGAACTTTTAAATGTAAAGAAAAGTTTAAATCAAGTTTAAATTTAAGTTTGAATTTTAGAATTCAAGTTAATTTAAAAATCTCAGTTTTAAATAAAATGAAGTTTTATAAAAAAATTGAACTTAAGTTACTACTTTATTTTGGTAAAGTAGTTTGAACTTTTAGAAAATGAAGTTTTTATAAATATGAGCAAGATTTGAAATTCAATTTAAAATCTGGAAATTTGAAAATGAATTTCAGTTTTTTTGAAATTAAAAGAAGGTTTAAATTTGAAAGATTTAAACTAAATATAAATTAAAGTTATTAAAATGTTAAAAGTTATAAATTGTTTACACTTTGATAAGTTTAAATTATTTTCATTTTAAAACTTGTATTTAAAATGAAATTTGGAAGCAAGTTCAAAAGTACTTTGTTTTAAATAAAATTTGTTTTTAAACATAATTTAGAAATGTTTTATCTTAAATTAATTAAGATTTAATGTTTTGAAATCAATTTAATTAATGGAGTAATTAAGGAATGCTTAATTAATTTAATTAATTAATGATTTGGAATTAATGAATATTGATTAAGGGGTAATCAATTTGAAAATTAAGATCATTAATTGGATTTTTGAATTAATGATTAAGGAATTATTAATTATGTAATTAAGTTTTAAATCAAGGTTAATTAATTAAATAATTAGACTTTAATTAATGGATAATTAAAGATAATTTAACTTATAATTATCTAGGTTAATTACTTAATGAAGATAATTAAAGAATGGTCAATGAAGGTCATTAACCAGGATTATTTAATTATTAATTAATGTGGTTAATTTTTATAATTAATTAGATTAATTAATTTAATAATAATCATTTGTGAATTGTTGAGTATAATTACTTAATAAAGTAATTAAGAAACTAATTACTTAATGTAATTAATTTAGTTTAATGTGATTGTTTATTTTAATTAATTAAGTTTAATTAAATTTTAAACACTTGGATTTTAAAGATAATTACTATATGTAATAAATGAATTGGGAAATTACTTGGTGAAGTAATTGATTAATAATTACAGGTTGTAATTAATTGAAGATGTTTAAGAATGAAGTAATTTGGATTAAATTACTTAGTAATTAATCAAGGGATTAATTAAGAAATTAGTTAAGGAATAATTGATTTGTTTTAAATAAAGTAATTAAGTTAGTTAATTACTAAATGTAACTAAATCTGGGAGATTAATAATTATGAGTTAATTACTCAAGGTAATTAATTTAGGAAGATAATTTATTTAAATATAATTAAGGATCATTAATTATTATAATTAATGATGTAATTAAAAGTTGATTAATTATGATTAATTAATCAATGATAAGTAATTTGAAGGTAATTAATTTATGTAATTTAGTATGATTAATTAATTAATTGAAGTAATTAAAGGTTAATTACTATTTTTGGTTGAGAATAATTAATTTGTGAAATGAATTAAGGAAAATTACATGAATGTAATTAAGGATAATTAATCAAGAGTGATTAATTAAGATGATTTATTTTGAATGATTAATTAATTGATTGTAATCAATTAAATGGTTAAGTAAGCAAGATTTATATTTATGAAGTAGTTAATTTAATTTATTTTAAATTAATTAAAGATGAAGTAATTAATTTAATTCACTTTAAATTAATTAGAGATAGGGATAGTTAATTTAATTCATTTTAAATTAATTATATTGTGATGAAATAAATCATTGCTTATGTATGAATGGATGACATTGATTGTCTTGGATGCTTTGAGATCTCGGAAATGAGATAAATAATGTTGTGTGGTATGAATGCTTGGTTGCATTGTGATGATAACATAGATTATCTATTGTGATGGTGATATATGGATCGTCTATTTTGATATTGATAATATGGATTACCTGTTATTTGATAATGTTGATTATCAATTGTGATTTGTGAGTTATCTATCTGTGTGTATATAGATAATTGAATTGTTTTAAACTTTAAAACAACTTGGACCTAAAAGACATGCTTTGGATTTCGACGAGACCGGGATCGGGTTTCCATATTTGGATATCCAAAAACCACATCGATTCCAATTAAACGTTAGGTCGTGAATCAAAGTGGAGCTTTGTGAAGACTCGAGGTGTAAGGAGTATTCGTCAGTATAACTCTGGGGTTGATTCCGTGATGAATTTGACGGAAATAGTACTTACAGACTCGAGATGGTGATTCAAAGTGCAAGGGTCATCGTCGTTAACTCTGAGGGTGATTCCAAAATGAGTGTAACGAGATAATGCCTTCGGTTTCGTTCGAACCCGGAACGAACTTGTATGGATTGAATGCTTTCAGAACATCGTCAGGTGGACGATGAGCATTCTAAGTGATTTGTCCTATAAAGGTAATCGTAGCCTCAAGCCTCATCAACCAGGAATGGCTAAAACAGGGGAGGTGCAGCAAGGCTTCGTGGGTAGCCCGCATTGGAGAGTGAGATTTACCCCTGTCTAGAGGTTTCTTATATTCGGCTGTGTGGGCGGTTGCAAGCTATAACCGCAGGGTTGTCTTGTTCGAAACTGTTCAGTAAGGAATGGTTCCGGTCCTGTGTTGCAGGGGAGCGGGCGTACTCCTCGGTACGTTGATCTAGGCCACGTACTGTGGCAGGCGGTACCCCAGTAGCCCTGCCATTGTATGGAATCCAAAATCCAATAAGTGCCAACGGTTTTGATTGTATTACCCACTTTTGTGGATAGTAGCTGGAATTTAATAATGTAACAATTTCGGCTATTTCATATTTATTTGAAAACCCTAGACCTATTATAATATCACTGAATTTCCTATCAAATGTTTTGGTTAGCGTAAGGTAAAAACTTTCCCATGTTTATGTGTGGGAATTCTTACGTGATACCTATCTTTTCAAAAGGTTTTTAAAATTTAAGCAACCTTAACCTGTTACTCACACCAGACCCATGTCTGACCCGGAGTTTATCTTCTGTTTTCTTAAACTCTTGGGTACTCAATTTTTTACGAGTAGCCAAGGGAATCAGGTTAGCTTTGACAAATTGTGGAGGAGCAAAGGAGCAGGAGGCTTCTGCGTGTAGATATATAGTATTCCGCTGTGTAGATCTCTCTGAGTTGTTTCTTGTAATGTATTGAGTTGTATAACTAGACAGGTGTTTATAACTTTCTAGTATGTGATGTATATCTGTGTAACTCTGATAGTGGTTGTAAACTTTGTAATGTTTATGTTATTAATATAATTTATTCGTTCCGCTGTTTAGATTCTGATGTTGTTTCTTTCTTCTCTTCTTTTTTTTCTCTTTCTATCCCTTTCTTTCTTAAAAATGATGCGATTTTCTGTGGTAAGAAAGTCGGGTCGTTTCACTTCCTAACGCTCTGATACCAAATATATATATTTATATTTCTACCTATCTGATTGGGTTACCTGTTCGGGTTTTCCACTATAAGTTATAAAGGTATATGAGGTAGTGGTGTGTGTAACACAACTACCATTGGTTAGAGTTTGAATGTTTGAGGTTGGAAGTGTATTGGACGAGACTGCAGACCTAATACCGTCTCGAGTAAGTTTTGCTTGGTGTAAGGACTTCATCGATCTCTGAAGGTAACCTGTAAAGGTTCGGAGTTCATTTTTGAAGTGCAGAGTTGGATGAGTTGAGTTTGGATCTGTCGGTTGGGCAGAAGCAAATGAGTGATGGTATCTTGATACCTCAGGAAGTAGTAGCTGCGTGATGAGACGTAGTGACTATGGATGTTTCCGAAGATGTTTCTTTGGAACAAGAGTAAGGAAGTGAGTCTGCTTGGTGATATGGCTGAGTCCAGCAGGGTGTTTCTGTTTGCTTCGAGATCCGAGTTTCTCAGAGAGCTTTGGATTGAGAGTTCTTTGGCTTTGGTGTTAGCGGTGCATCTCGGAATGTTCGGTGTTGGCAGGAATTTTCTGGCTGAGTAGTTTCTCTGAAGTGGAGTTCAGAAGCAGCAGAGTGGACTCGTTTCTCTGGTGAGTTGGCTAGGCCAGCGTAAGCTGTTCTGATTGGTAAAGAGAGAGCAGTTTCCTTTGGGGTATTAGTCTGGGTTGATCGCAAAAGTGACTTGCGATAGTTAAGTGTTCTTTTGGATTGTTGGAGATTGTTCGGATGTCTTCAGGGAAGTCAGAGCTTTGTCCGCATCCGAAGATCGAGTTTTCTTATCAATTTGTATTCCAGGAGTGGAACTGGTGGTTCAGTTAGTAGATGAATGGTTCCTTGAGATAGAAGTGGGTGAAGCAACTCAGGTTTCGAAGGAACATCTGAGTTTTCTTTATGGATATGTGGAACCATATTTCTGCGCTGGGTTGTCTAGTCTGTGCTTGTGCTCTTCGTCAGCATTTTCTTCTGTTTCGGATCAGAGTTGCCCAACGGAAGCAATTGAGGTGCATCTGTTTTTCTTTTTCGGATAAGGAGAAGTTTGTTCTGTCATCTATTGTTAAGAAGTAGGGTTTGTTCCTGGTTTTGGATTGATCTTGAGGAGATCATGGTGTTGGGTTGTTTTGATCCAGTCTGTTTCTAGAGGCATCAGCAAGGGTTGAGCTGATCAGGAAGGATGTTGGTAGACCAGGATCGTCCGAAGAGATTTTATGGATAAGAGACAAAGAAATTTGGATTCAGAGTCAGAGATTTGGTTTGGGGATAAGTTTATATCCGATCCAAGGAGCTATAAGTTTGGATAACTGGGGTTCAGGGTGTTTCACGTATCTCTGAGGGAGTACGTGTTTGATATTTCTGGTTGTAAAACCAGCAGTTCAGGGGGGTTTAGTTGTTGAGTCAGACTCTTCTGTAGTCTGATATTCTGTTTAAGAGTTGTTGATAGGAGCTTTATAGCTTAGTAGTATTGATTGTTTGGATTATATAGAGCGAGTATCCCGATATTTATACCGGGGAAACTCGTGAAAGTTCTATCCAAAATTCTTTTGGATGGTTAGATTTGTTTTGATTATGTGAATTGGTTGTTATGGTTGTTAGCATATGATTAACATATGCTGTATTTTAAAATTAATCTTTAATAAGATTACTAAATTACCTTTGTTTTAAATTTCGGGGACGAAATTCTTTTGAGGGGGGAGGATTGTAATATCCCGGAATTTGTGGCAATTTAAATTTAATAATTTGTGTTTAAAATTAACTTAATTTGATAATTTTTGGTAATAAATTTGAATTGATTCAATAATTTTCTTTTATTAAATATTTAATTGGTGAATTTATTTTTAATAAGCTAATAAACTGTTTTCTATTTATAATATGTATATATATTTATACATATTTTAAATAGATAAGTTTGGTTTTAAATTTAATTAGTGTATCATATTTTCAAATTTTAATATTTTGAAATTGGGAAATTTTGATTTATTTTTTATTTAAGCTTTTCAAAAATATTTAATAAAATAACTATATGATTTTAAATATGTAAGATAAATGTTTTATTGGTTTAAAATATTTTGACTTAAGTTTGAATGTTAAAATAAGGTTATAAAATGTTTGTTTTATTCTTTTTAAAATAGTGATTAATAATTATGATTTGTAAATTAAATATGAGAATTTAAAATACAATTTATAAATGTATCATGTATTTATATAAATAGCAAATGAGTTACAACCTCTTTGATAAATTTATTTTAAATGTTTAAAAATATTATTGTCAAATGATATATTTGTATATTGTTTTTACTTATAATAATACTTTGTTTTATTCTTTAAAAATTATTTATTTATATATAACTAAGTATTAAAAAGCTAATTAATTAAGTTAAACTTTCGTTAACACTTAATTAACAATATAAATTAATTAAAGATACATGTGTAAACATCTTAGGTTTTAATCTAACAAATGTAATTTAAATATCATTTTAAAATGACAAGGGTAAGATTTGAGACATGTGTCATGGTTTAAAATTTAGTTTTCTTTAATTTTAAAATAAATCATAAGTATGGATATTTAAACTTGCATCTTCCCCTTTTTTTTTCTTTCTTCATTTTCGTTCTAAATCAAAGACTTCTTCAGCTGAGACAAACCTTTTTCATCTCTTCAAAAATCAAATGCATATCAAATTCCTGAAAAATCAAACTTTTCATCCTAAAATCTGCATTTCCCTCTTCCAAAAGAAAATATGCATTCCATTTTCAAGCAAGCTACCTGCATGCAAAAATAAAAGCCTGCATTTCCTTCTTCTAAATCTGGAAATCATGATTTCTTGCATCTTCTTTACTAGAAGCACATGCAACATCAAATGCATAGCAAACCTGTAAATTTCTCCCCGTTCAAAATGCAAAGGTCTGCATCTTATTCAATCTGAAAGCAAGAAGCCTGCATTTTATCTGGGAAGTGGCAACTACAAGCAAGTTTTAAAGCATTCAAGCTTAAAAACTTTAAAAGAAAATTTACACGCAAATTAAAGGCATTCAACATACAAGTTTAAAAGCATTCATTCAAGAGTTTAAAGAATTCAGAAGCTTTTCAAAACTGGTGCTTTGTTCTGCATTGTTTTAAAAGGTGAGTAACTTTTCTAAAAAAAATTTAAAGGTTAAAAATTTGTTGCATGTTAGTATACTAAAATGAATAAATTCTGCATATGTTTATAAATAAACTGTCTGCTGTGCAAATTGTGCTAGTATGTATGTTGTTTCCTTGTTCTGTTTTGTTTCCTGATGCAAGTTTTTATTAAAATCCTGATTTCTTAAGTTAGTTTCTGTTAAAATATAGGATTTAAACAAGATATATTTGTTGACTTTAAAGATTAGAATTCAAGATTTTATTCAAGTTAAAATTAAACAGGAATTCACTGTAATTCATGATTAACAGAGTAACAGTTGTGTAAAGTGGAAAATTCAAACCTTACAAAATAATGTTTCAGGGTTATAATTCAAAACATCATGTAAAGTTATGATTTTTAAAAGTAAAACTTCAATTTTTATTGCTTAAACCAGAAAGAAATACAAACTTCACTGTGTTTACATATGGGGTTAGCACAGATGATATTTGGGTTTGATTGAGTTGAAATGGCTTCTGGAAGTGGTGGAGATGTCAGAGATGTTAGGAAAATTATTGGTTTGAGTTGAAATTCATTTTTGATGTTGTGATTTGGATTCAAGGTTTTAAACCCTAGTTTTACTGTGGTTTGACGAAGTGATCTTTTCTGCTAATGTATTTGATCGATTTACTTAGGGTTTTGGGAAATGGAGGTTGGTGGTTTGTTGAAGTTATCGCTGGAGTTGCGGAGTAATCAATGACCGGTGGCGCGGGGACGAGACCATTGTCAGGTTTTGTTTTGTTTGAGAGTGCTTTCTGTTCCAGGTTTTGATGTTGAACTTGAATACAAATTTGGGTTGTTTTGGGAAAATCTGAGGTTTGAGAAGAGATGGGGGGTTGCTGGCCGATGGGAGATGGCCGTTGATGTTGGTCAACGGTGGCCGGAGAGGATGTATGGGTGCACAGTGCAGTGGTGTACATGATGGTGATATTGGGTTATAGTTTTGGTGCCTCGTGATGGTCTCGGGAAGATTTTGTTTCTGCTCGAAGCAGATAGTTTTTTTGCTCGAAATAATATTTAAGGTGGCTCGAGTATAACAGTTTGTTTCAGGTTTTAGAAATAATCAGAAAAACCTGTTGCGGTTTTTAGAATTTGAAGTAAAGTTTAGAATGTAAACTTAAATTTGAACTTAGAATTTAAAACCTGAATTTAAATATGAATTCAAAAAGTTTGAATTCTGGTTTTTGAAATAATTTGAATTCAGAAAAATTTAAGTTTGGTTTTAATAAAAACAGAATTTTTTTTTTCTGTTTTTAAAAATTAAAAGTAAGTTTAAAAAATGCAAATTGAATTTAAACTGAGTTTTGAAATTCTGAAAATTGAATATGATTCAAAATAGTTTAAATCTGAAATTTGAAATAATTTAATTTTTAAATTTTAAATTTGGTTTTAAAACCTATAAGTGTGAAAAGTATATGTAGTTTTGAATTTGGGGTGGAAGTTTAAATTTTAAATTAGGAATTTAAAATGAATTCAGATCTAGGTTTTTTTAATCTGGATTTAAATTTAAACTTCAGTGTTTAAAATAAAATAAGTATAAGTTTAAATTGTTAATTACTTCGGAAAGGTTAAATGATTTGAATTCTTTAAAAAGGATGATGTAAAATGTGAACAAAGCTTTTAAGATTTAAGTTTAAATCTAGGATAAAAGGATTCAAACCGTATTTCAGTTTTAAAATTAAAGGAAAATTTTAAATTGAATTTCTTTTAAATTGATTTGAATTTAAATTGAATTGGGATTTAAATTCTTTTAAACTTATTTTATAAATGGATGTTCTTTTAACATATGAGATAAAGGTTTTGAATTGTTTTTAAAACCTTGTTAAAGTTAAAATTTGTATTCATTTTTAAATATTAACTTTAAAATGAAGTTTAAAATGGAATCTAACGTAGATTTAAAAATAATTTGTTTTTAAATGATTAATTAAGTAAGGAATGTTTATCTTAAAGATAAATAAAATTTTAATGATTTGTGTTCATTTAAATATTAAGTTAATTTAAATGGGTAATTAATTATTTAATTAATTAATAATGTGGATGATTAATTAAGTAATTAATAATTTTTAAGTTAATTAATTAAAGACTTAAGATTAATTAATTAAGGTTAACTAATCTATAATTAAGGATTGTTAATTAAATTTTAATTAATGATTAAGATTTATTAATCAAGTGATTAAGGATTAATTAAGATTGTAATTAACACTAAATTAATTAATAATTAGAGATTAATTAAGCTGTAATTAAATATTAATTAATTTGTAATTAATAATGGTTAATCTATGTAAATTTCTTAATTAAGTAATTAAGAATAGTTAATGAAGGTCATTAACTTAAGATTATTTAACAATTAACTAATGTGATTAATATTGGTAATTAATTAGGTTAATTAATTAATAATAATCATTTGTTTATGTTTAATTACTTGATGGAAGTAATTAATGAATTAATTACTTAGTGTAATTAATTTTATTAATGTGATTAGTTTAGAATAATTAAGTTTAATTAATTTATACATTTGTGGATTGATGAATAATTAATTTATGTAATTAATGGGTTTGTAATTACTTAGGGAAGTAATTAATTGATAATTACTGGATGTAATTGAAGATGTTTATTTATGAAAGTAATTTAGATTAAATTACTTTGAAATTAATCAAGGGATTAATTGAGATAATTTATTAAGAGTAATTAATTTATGGAATGAGTAATTAAGGGTAGTTAATTACTGGGTGTTATTAATCCAGGGTGATTAATATATATATATATATATATATATATATGTGTGTGTGTGTGTGTGTGTGTGTGTGTGTGGTTTAATTGCAGATTAATTACTTAATGTAATTAATTTATGTAGAGAGATTGATTAAATATAATTAGAAATCATTAATTAATAAATTAATGATGTAATTTAAGATTGATTAATTAAGGAATAATCAATAAATGAGGTAATTAATTTTAGTTAATTAATTGATTAAGTAATTACAAGTTAATTATTTGTAAAGTGTTAAGTATAATTAACTTGTGTAATTAATTTAAAAGCTAATTACTTATTGTAGTTAGGGAATTATTAATCAGAAATGATTAATTGAAAAGAATAATGAGGTGATGATTTATTAATTGATTTGAAATCAATTAATGGTTAAGTTAAGCAGGATTAATGATGAAGTAATTAATTTAATTTATTTTAAATTATTTAGAGATTAAGTAATTAATTTAATTCATTTTAAATTAATTATATATGGTGTGATCATTAGATCATTGCTTATGTTTGATGATTGATATTGGTTGCCATGTATGGTTTGTAATCTCAGCTATGAGATAATAATGTTATATGATATGGATGCATTGGTTGCATTGTGATGAAGATATGGATTATCTGTTTATGATGTGAATTACCTGATAATGATAATGTTGATTATCCATTGTTATGTTGTAAATTATCTATCTGTGTGTATATAGATAATGAATTGAATTGTTTTAAACTTTAAAACAACTTGGCCTTAAAAGACACGTTTTGGATTTCGATGAGACCGGGATCGGGTTTCCATATTTGGATATCCGAAAACCACATCGATCCAAATTAACGTTAGGTCGTGAATCTGAAGTGAAGATGAAGATTCAGAGTGCAAGGGTTATCGTCGTTAACTCTGAGGGTGATTCCCAAATGAGTATAACGAGATAATGCCTACGGTTTCGTTCGAACCCAGAACGAACTTGTATGGATTGAATGCTTTCAGAACATCGTCAGTTGGACGATGGGCATTCTAAATGATATGTCCTATAAAGGTAATCGTATCCTCAAGCCTCATCAATCGGGAATGGCTAAAACAGGAGAGGTGCAGCAAGGCTAAGTGGGTTATGCCCAAGTAGGACGAGATTTACCCCTATCTAGATGTCCCTTTATTTCAGCTTAGTGGTGCGGTTGCTGATCACAACTGCGGGGTGGTCTTGTTCGGAACTGTTCAGTAAGGAATGGTTTCGGCTTTGTGTTGCAGGGGAGCGGGCATACTCCTTGGTACGATGATCTAGGCCACATACTGTGACGGACGGTACCCCAGTAGCTCTGCCATTGTATGGAATCCAAAATCCAATAAGTGCCAACGGTTTTGATTGTATTACCCACTTTTGTGGCTAGTAGCTGGAATTTAATGAATGTAACAATTTCGCCTATTTCTTATTTACTTGAAAACCCTAGACCTATTATAATATCATCGGATTTCCTATCAAATGTTTTGGTTAGCGTAAGGTAAAAACTTTTCTATGTTTATGTGTGGGAAGTCTTACGTGATACCTTTTCTTTTCAAAGATTTTTCAAAAGTTAAGCAAATTTAACCTGTTACTCACACCTGATCCATGTCTGACCCAGAGTTATTTCTGTTTTTCTTTAACTCTTGGGTACTCAAATTTTTACGAGTAGCCAAGCGATTCAGGTTAGCTTTGACGAATTATGGAGGAGCAATGGAGCAGGAGGCTTTTGCGTGTAGATATATAGTTTTCCGCTGTGTTGGTATCTCTGAGTGTTTCTATATTGTGTTTGAGTTGTAATAACTAGACAGGTGTTATCACTGTCTAGTATGTGTTGTATTGTCTGTGTAACTCTGTTATTTGTTGTATATTATGTAATACTTATGTTATTAATATTATTTATTCATTCCGCTGTTGAGATTCTTGTGTTGTTTCATCTTTCTTATCTTTCTTTTTTCTTTTCTATCCCTTTCTTTCTTAAGGATGCTACAAATTTTTGTAGAGAAAAAGTCTAGTCGTCTCATTTGGTATGTAATGCTCGGGTCAGATCGAGTATTACAGATTTTCATGTAAGGACGTTTTGGAGCTCAGGAGGCGAGCTGGAGAACAGGAACGTATGGAGAGTTTCTGCTATGATATATTATCTGTAACAGATTGATTTATCTATCCTGTGTTTGTAAATATGTTGTAACTCTGATATATTAAAGTGTAATTTGACAAGTACAGTGTCCCTTTGTATAACTATTATTTATATGATATTATATTTTGATCCGCTGCAAATGTGAGGTTTCTGTGTTTTGGTGTTTCCGGTTCTGCTTTTCCTTCTATCTCTTCTTCTTTTTCTCTAACTATCTGGAAATTTCGAAATCAAAATTTTCGGGTCGTTACATCCAAATGTAATGACCCGGAAATTCCGAACCCGAAAATTTCGAACCCGAAAATTCCAGATAGTTAGAAAAAGAAGAAAAGAGAAAGAAGAACAGAAACACCAACATCTCACATACGCAGCGGACAAAATATAATATCAAATAAAATAACAGTTTACAAAGAAGAACTGTATCGGTACATTTACATTTTTATATATTAGAGTTACAACATTTTTGTACAAGCATAGGACAGATAAATCGATCTGTTTATGAATACTATAATATATCACAGCAGAAACTCTCCATACGTTCCTGCTCTCCAGCTCCCCTCCTGAGCTCCAGAACGTCCTTACCTGAAAATTTGTAATACTCGGTCTGACCCGAGCATTAAATCAAAGTAACACTCGGGTCAGGCTGAAAACCAGCGTCAGTAAACCCATCTAACAAGTATACAAAGCATGCAACTTTTATATAAACCCGGGGTAAGTTGTAACAAATTACAACTTCACAAGTCGTTATAGCCATCAGTTATTCCACACATTAATTTTTTTAAGTGCCAAACTTAGATTGAATGGTCCAATTCACATAAATCATCCCACTTCATCCTATTGGTTTCACATATCAAATTATAAAAGATCGAAGTGGTTTTCGGGTATTTACTAATACCAGAATCTCGTCTCTTCGAATCCAATGTCACCTTAACTCGAATTATCCAAGTGATTAAATTCAACTACTGGATGTCACAGTTTACACAACAATAACGTAGATAAACATCACCCATTTATCATTGATATAACCAATACCATATCAATAGAATGTCACAGCATATCATCCAATAGACATCATTCAATTTATTCAACAACAATCATCCATAAGCAAGCATTATCAATTCATATCATAATTAATCATCCAATCCTGTTTAATTAACCATTAATTTATTTACAATCATTTAATTAATTCATTGCTCCTTGATTGCCTTATCAGTCAACCAATTAATCTCTAATCATGGATTAATTATCCTTTAATTATCAATTTATAAACCTCAATTATTAATTAATCTCCTTTAATACAAAGTAATCAATCCTTAGTTACTTTATAATCAGTTAATTATCCTCTAATTAACTGATAAATTAACCATCAACTATTGATTAATAACCTTAATTATTAATCAATATCTCTTAATACAAATTAATTATTCCATAACTATTATTATAATTTATTAATTAATCATTAATTAACAAATCAATTATATCTTAATTATTAATTAATAAAACTTAATTATTAATTAATAACCTTAATTACAAATTAATTAATCCTTAATCACCAGTTGATTAAACAGTTAATCAACCTTTAATTACTCACATTAATAATCTTTAATCAACAATTAATTAGCTATAAATTTTCCAATTAATTAATCTCTAATTAATTAATGACATTATGCAATTATCTTTAACTGAAGTAATTATCATTAATCAATTACATTAAGTGATCAATCCTTGATTATTCATCTTTTAATTAATAGCTTAATAAATCAATCACATTAATAAATCAATCTTTTAAACTGATTCCACAAATTATTTATCTTTAATTAAATCACATTGGTTAACCCTTTAATCAATACATTAATTAATTAACCCTTTTTTTATTTATCATAATTTAATTTATCCTTAAACCTATTTAATTAAATTATCAAGTTTATTTGAAATTTCTTTAAATCCAAAATAATTCTATTCTCAAATTTCTAATAAAATTCCATCTTAAACAATCCCTTATTTTAAATTGAAAAGGTTGATATATTGCTTATATTTGATAAATTCTGAACTTAAACTTGTTATCCCTCTTTTGCATATTAAAGACTTGTGAACAAAACAAGTAACCCGAGTTACCCCCTCTGATTTCTCAAGACAGACCACTGCACACACACGAGCAATCTATAACTCCGAGCAACCATGCAATATTCTCGAAAATCATCCCGAGACAACAGCTTCTCCTCCAAAACTTCCAACTACACCTGATACATTGTGCATCTGTGCACACACACCGCCGTTCCATCCTTATCCAATCGCCACCGTGACCTCAGACAAGTCACCTACAACCACCCCATCACGATCGAACTTCCAGAAAACCCAACTTCACTGTGAAATCAAATCATGCGAATACGACCCATCATCTTGAAACCAATCGTCAATCTTCTCGACTCCTTCCATCTCCGTTCATTGGAGACCACGGTAATTGGCGTGGACCACCGCCTACATCTCACGTTCCTATCCCCGCAACTCCAACTCAACTCGATTCGATGTCGAGAACACATTTTCCCAAAAACCCATTACAATGAAAACTTCACCTTAAACCCTAGATCGACGTTTAGCCATCGCCATGGTAGCTTGAAAATTCCATGACCAATTTTAACGTCTCCGCCTACCTCCAGACTATCTTACTTCCTGAACACGAGATCCTAATGTCTTCTGAGCAACCGAAATTACTCCAAACCCAAAACCCGTTCATCATGTCATTTCTCTTGAAATAAAACCCTAAAAATCTTGATTTTAATTTTAAAAATCCTAGTTTTTGATGGAAAAACAGATTATACACCTGATTCAACCAATTATTGAAATCGAGATTTTTGATAGGTTTTAAAATTTACTGATCTTCTTACTACTTTGTTAAAACTAGTTCCAGATTGATCTTGAAAATATTTTTAAAATTTATATCCTGGTATAATTAACAAAATTTGTATATACATCATGTTCTAAGGAAGATTTAGAGAAGGAAAATAAATTTCTTTTTTCCAGATTTTATACCCTTAACAAAAAAAACATAACAAGAATCTTGTAAACAGGCATGCACACCCAATCAAATTCACATATATACTCATATGATCACATAAAGCAATCATGTAAACACTAATTACTAATTTTACTTCAAGATTTCTGCATGCAACATGACTGAAAACAGATTAAAGGCTTGTTTACACACAATATATGCAAAACAGAGGTATGCTTTTAAACCTGAGACTGCTACTGATTTCAAACTGTTTAAGGAAATAAGATTTACTCACACGTTTTTTTTAATTTTAAAAAGGCAGAGACTGGAAGCTTGAATTGCTTTGGTTCCCCCCCCCCCCCTCTTGAAATTGGGAAGCCTTGAACACTGAATTTGCTAAACCCTTTTAGACCCAAAAACTCTTGATTTAAATTCTCAGGTTACTCCAGAAAATTTCCTACAGGCTTCAGATTTTGAAAAAAAAAATGTTATAGGGTTTTTGATTAGAGGAGTTTGCAGGCCTGGTTATTGATTTCAGAAAAGTGTTTTGCTGAGGAATATTTTACAGGTTTGAGGAATTTCAGATTTGAAAGTGAAGATTGCATTTGTACTTGAGGAGGTTTTACATGATATTGATTTTAAGGAACTTTTCAGGTTTGGGTCTGGTTTTTTTTAGCTTTTGAGAAGAAGAAAATAAAAAGAAAATGAGAAGGAAGATTAGGAGTTTATACGAGTTAATTTAGTTTTTATTAAAATTTAAAAGAAAATTCAAATAAAGGTGACACATGTCTTAAACTTACATTAATATGTTAACACTTGTTATCTAAAAGGTTTATAACTTAACACTTGTCCTAATTTAGTTTTATATTATTTATAAATGATTTTTAAAGGCTTTTAAATTTAATTTCCTAATTAACTAATAAGTTTCCTTAATTTATAAATGCTTTTCTAAATTAAATTCCTAATAAACAAATACATTTATAGATTTATAAATGTTTTCTAAATTTATATAAATAAAATCTTTAAAAGAAATAAAATAAAAACCAATTATAATTTAAATAAAAATCATATATAATACTTTTAACTCATTTTTAAATGCTATTTCAAAAAGCTTATGTATTTATTCCTATTAAATAAATACTTTCCAAATTCCTATTAATAAATTTCTTTTTTTTAAGAAAATAATATAAAACAAATCTTAATTTAAATAAAAACCTTATCCATATATTTTAAATCCAAACCTTATTATTATTTCTATTTTAAGATATATATTCCTTTCAATTCAATTTTAAATTCCTATTCAAATTCAATCCAACTTAAAATCAATTCAAATAAATATGTATATATTGATTTAAACCAACGTATTATCAAATTTATGTTGAAGATAATAAGTTTTGCCCATTTTTAAATAATCATATTAGGAGATAATTAATTTCCCAGATATAAATATAAACTTTTAGATTCATTTGTTTCATTATTAACAATCAGTAATTTAATAGTTAAAATTAGTATTTCTATTAACTAACCCAGTTACTTATCAATTTATAGATACTCAAAATTCGGGTTATCACATTCCTGCTCCCTTTGAATCTTTTCGTCCTCGAAAAGGAACGAAGCCAGAATTTATTAAAATGATTATTATCAAAAAAAAATCTCTTTGATAACTTTAAAATTTTTTAAAGTCTATATAATATTACCAAAATAGTTTTATAAAAATACTTTTATAACTCGATGTTTCCACAAGTCCAACTTCATTCTTACAGAAATTCGATCATACGTTGATCAAGCGTAAGACTGAAAATCTATAAGTACTTAGCAGACCCATCTTTAACACCCAGTGAAAATACTTCGAAAATAATTTTATATTGAAAATATCGAAAACATTTTGAAAATAGGGGAAATATCTTTGGTGAGAATGCTCTGGAAATCATCACCCCCATCCATGGTCGCAGTTACATTCCAGGGTTACGTTGCCATCGCAGCAATAGTCCATGTAACTGCAGGCTCTCCGCGACCTCTCAATTACGTCATGGATCACACAACAAATCGCAGTTACATTCCAGGGTTACGTTGCCATCACAACAAAAGTCCATGTAACTGCAGGCTCTCCGCGGCCTCTGATTTTTGCTGTCAAAATGAAACTTCTCCACTCCTACATAGGTCGCAGTCTACCGATATAAAATCAAACGCAGACCGTTGGCTCTCAGCGGCACACACGACTTTCGCTTTGTTACCATAGGTCGCAGTACCGATATAAAATCAAACGCAGACTGTTGGCTCTCAGCGGCACACACGACTTTCTCTATGGTACACACTACTCATAATCCTAAAAAACAAGTTTTGTCCGGACTCATAGGATCAATTTTAGAACCCCCCCTTGGGGCTCAAGGCAGCACCACCCGGTGGTACTCCTGAGAAGTTCATTTCAAGGGAGCGCCTTTTTCTCCAGAGTCATCATCAAAACACTCTATACTATACACATATAGTATCTTTCAAATCATACACCTAGTATGATCTCATACAAAGCCCCTTTACACAAAATCAATTATCCCAAAATCGATAATTCTCAAACTAGGCTTTCCAAATTCTCATATTGATTTTTCCCAAAAATCAAGAGCCTTTCCAAATCCAAAAGTTCCTAAAACCTTTTCTAAAACCCTCATAAGATCCTTTATATATAAATACAGATATATATAATTTTTAAAACTTTGGATCATTTCAAACTTGTATAAAACTCCTTTTATACTTCAAAACATTTTCAAAAACCTTTTTCTTCTGGCAAAAGATTCAACAAGGGGAGTTTCCTTTTATAAAACAAAGATATTTAACTTTGTTTACTCAAAATCAAATATTCAAATTTGATTACTCCTTTCAATATCATTTTCATTCAAATCCGTACGATGTACACATATCATCCATACGCTATACCAATCTGATTGCTCACTCGACCACACAATTCCATTTCCAAACTAGTATCGTCCACCCGACTTCCTAGTGCGGACACAGATCTGGTTTCTTGATCAGAAACCGTCATTCTCCTTGCATAGTCATAACTATGATAGAGAATATCCAGAACCAATCAACAATCCATATCCAGGTTTGCCGTCGAGAATCGAGTGAAAAATCCCAACTCGGATCGATATAACTATCTCGAAATTCTATGCTCGAATCTGGATCAAATCACTATGCGAATAGAATAACATACGTATATCCTACGTATTTATCTTTATTGATTATTAACCAAATCAATCCCCTTTCTATTCACATTTACTTTGATTTTCATTCACTTACTCACAATTGCTTTAATCCATTTAGATTATCACCTCTATTCTTATCTCGATTGGGTATTTAACCAATAACAGTTTGAACTCCGACCAGTTTATTTAGAAAATAGCTTGAAAAATCTAAAAATAGACAAGTAGTTGGAAAATAATTACTAGTTTGTAAAATAGGTGTAAAATAGTTAGAAAATAGTTAAATAATTACAGAAATTTTAGATAATTGCAAAATAATAAGATAGTAATTAGTTTATAAAACAGTTAGAAAATTGTTAAATAGTTTCAAAAATAATTGTAAAACAAGTATAAGATAGTTTGGCTTTTAAAAGAAAGGTTGTATATATAATAAATAGCTTGGAGAAATAGGTTTATATTAAAACAATTTATATTAAAAATAGTCCAGAGTCAAAACTGTTCACTTCCCAATTTCCATTCTCATCAATTCAATTTAAATTTCCACTTCCATTTAAATTGGGCCAATTCCAATTTTAAATAACTCCAATTTCCCTTGGACTTGATTTATTCCCAATTCAGGTTGAATTATTTCTCAATTCCTTTTCAAATTTAAATCAAGTTCCATTTGATTTTAAACATATTCAACTTTAATTACAATCCCAAGTTATTCCAATCACTTTGGACTAATATCCATTCAATTGAACCCACTTCAATTTCAATCATTTCAATTCCTGTTTGAATAAATCCTAATTCCTATTTGAATTTGATCTTATTCAACTTCAATTTCATTTCAAAACAATCCAATTTAAATTTTCCATTTGAATTTTTAAACTTATCCATCTTCAATCACAATTCTAATTAATTCAAATCAAATTCAATTTGAACAAACGAAATCTAAATCTTAACTCTAACCCATCTCGAATTATATAAATTCGAGTTAAATTCCCAAATGTTGATTTAATCCCTTAAATCAAATTAACCTTTATTTTTAAATTAATAATCCAAATCTTTAAACAATTTAATTTTGAGTCAAATTCTCAAAATTCCATTTTAAATTATCTTTACTTAACTTTTTCCAAAGTTCAAATAAGAGTTCAAAACAATTTTAATTTACAAGTTCATTTCTTAACATTCAAATCTTAAGTTCAAAGGAATTCCATATCTTAATTTTAAATTTAAGTTAAATTTTATTCATCTCTATGCTGGATATATTACCACAATTCACTTCATTTATTTAAACAAATTAATTCACATTCCATAAATTATTCGTAACAATGGAATGATATCAGGATGAATAAACATCCAAATTTATTCAACACCAATTATTTCAATTTCCAGATCTCAAACCCATTTTGAGATCACTCATAACTCCCATTATAAATCAACCATTTAACTTTCTAAGTTAAATCCCAGTTTCATCTTGAAATTTTTAATTCAGGTTGCTTGTTTAACTTATTTAACTTTTCCAAAGTTAAATTCAAATCATTCCTTCAGTCAACCCTTCTCAAATTTGAATTCCCATTCAAATTTTAGAATACTTTACCATTTATAAGTTCAAAAACTTATCACTTTGGGTTTTCACGTCTTATTCCAAATTTAAATCTCAACATTTAGAGTTCATTTTCAAACCATCTTTGACATTATGTATATTCCTCATATATACATATTATTTCCTTTGCACACCAAGTTATCCATAAATTTTAAACCACATTTAGTTTTAATTCAAAACAAATTTCTTTAAATTTTCAAACAACTCTTGTTTAAAATAGGACCATTTCGTTCAAATGCATTAAATAATATTATTTATTATTTCTTTATTACTTTGAAACAATTTCCAAATTCTGGACCCAGATTTAAAGATACGAATGAATGCTCTTCGTCAGCATTTTCTTCTATTTCGGATCAAAGTTGTGCAACGGAAGCAGTTGAGGTGCATCTGTTTTGTTCTGTCTTCTGTTGTTAAGAAGTAGGGTTTGTTCATGGTTTTGGATTGATCTTGGGGAGATCATGGTGTTGGGTTATTTTAATCTAGTCTGTTTCTAGAGGCATCAGCAAGGGTTGAGCTGATCAGGAAGGATGTTGGTAGCCCAGGATCGTCCGAAGAGATTTTATGGATAAAGAGACAGAGGAATTTGGATTCTGGAGTCGGAGATTTGTTTTGGGATAAGTTTTTCTCCGATCCAAGGAGCTATAAGATTTGAAAAGTCTGGGAAGCTAGCTCCGTGATGTTTGGATTTTTTTTCTGTGTTTTGGTAAGATAAGTGCTTTGGTCTTCAGAGTTGAATTGCCAGTTTGGATAACTGGGATTCATAGTGTTTCATGTATCTCCGAGGGAGTACGTGTTTGATATTTCTGGTTGTAGAACCAGCAGTTCAGAGGGGTTTGGTTGTTGAGTCAGACTCGTCTGTTGTCTGATATTTTGTTTAAGAGTTGTTGATAGGAGCTCTATAGCTTAGTAGTATTGATTGTTTGGATTATATAGAGCGAGTACCCCGATATTTATACCGGGAAAACTCGTGAAATTTCTATCCAAAATTCTTTTGGATGGTTAGATTTGTTTTGATTATGTGAATTGGTTGCTATAGTTGTTAGCATATGATTAACATATGTTGTATTTTAAAATTAATCTTTAAATATGAGAATTTAAAATACAATTTATAAATGAATCATGTATTCATTTAAATAACAAATGAGTTACAACCTCTTTTATAAATTTATTTTAAATGCTTAAAAATATTATTGTCAAATGATTTATTTGTATATTGTTTTTACTACTTTGTTTTATTCTTTGAAAATTATTTATTTATATATAACTAAGTATTAAAAAGCTAATTAATTAAGTTAAACTTTCATTAACACTTAATTAACAATATTTGTAACGACCCAGAATTTTTATTAATTTTAATTTGAATATTTAATTTATTTTAAATATTAATGATTGAATTTATAAGTCAAATAAATTTCTATTTGAATTTTTGGATTTAATTAGATAATTAAATCGATAATTTAATATGTTAAATAATAGAAATAATTGAAAATTGAGTTAAAAATGATTGTAAATAATTTGGAAAATTTTATTTAATCATACTGGAGTTATAGAAATATTTTAGAACTTTTAAAATCGAATTAAAAGTAAATTTGTGAAAATTGAATATTTTAATATTTAATAATCGACTGTAAAATAGTCAATTTTTGAACAGTCTCAGAATTGAACGAAACCAGTTTCATTGGATCCGTAATAGTTAGTTATTACCGGATTTCAATTTTCGTGTCAATCGGAGTTATCGTTTGATCGTGGCAGCTCGAAACGCATCGAATCGTTTTTAATTTAAATTTGGCGAGTCAAAATAGCCATTTTTCAAAAAGTCTCGGATTTCGACGAAACCAGTTTCATCGGATCCGTAATGTGATATTATTGTAAGGTTTCAAATTTCAAGTCAATTGGATTTACGGTTTGTCCTGTACAAATTAAAACGCCTAGAAATCGATTTAAATCGGTTTAATTTAAATTGAGCGTTTATAGCCATAACTCGCACAGATGTCCGAATTAGCTTCCGAAACCTGTTCCATTGTGTCCGGAACACGGGATAAACCCTAGGTACGCTGGTTACGGCGTCTAAATCGGAGTTCGGAATTTCCGGGTGAATAGTGTCGAATGGTTCCTTATAAATAACCCCAACCCTTCATTTAGAAAATATATATATATATATATATAATATCTCAAACCCTAGCCGGCCCTAAAACTGTCAATGGCCAGAAATGCTCCATTTTCATTCATCAATCTCTCCAAATCCATTCACATTCACGCGAAGTGTTCAACACGAAGATTGAAGAGCAAGGCGAGGGCTTTAATTCCATACGGTGATGATCGGAAACGGAGTTGCGTAGAGGGAGTGATGTGAGGCCGTTCGTGGCTGTTCTCGTGCGTGCGCACGCAAATCTAGGGGGACGAGCTCAGTAGCCTTGGGGTCGAAGGTGGAGGAGGGGGTGAGCTAGAGTTTGCAACTCCCCGATCGAGATTTCATCGAGTATTGAACGAGCATAATCAAACCCTAGTTCTACAAATGGGTTCGGCTATGATTCCTCAAGCCTGTAGCTTGCGCGTGGTGTAGAAGATGGAGGGGAGCCCTTGGATGCAGATCTCATGGCCTGGATTGCTTAGGGTATAAATTAGTTTAAGTATGTTGTAAATTAAGTTATAAAAATCGTGTGCAAACTTGTAAAATACGTAACTTTTTCATACGAGGTCGAAAAAATGCAAACCCAGTTGCGTTGGAATCGTATGGACGAGCACTACGCGATGGAGTTGGTTTGGAGTCGTTTGGAGTTAGTGAGAATTTCGGGTAAAATTAAACGCGCGTTTAATTTTATTCGAAATAAATCGCTAAAACGGAAATTAAAACCAAGGTGAGAACTTCTCACTCAATCGAATAGATTTCGATTTTATTTTAAATAGTTAGATTTAAAATATTTGAATGCATGTTTGAATGATGACTGTAAATTATTGATTGTTAAAATAGACATTATTCGCCGTTAGTAAGCGGATGTTATTTATTAAAAACATATACCGCGAATATTTCATAAACAGTGAAATTGGTATTATATATAATATCAATATATATATATTGGCATATGTATATATTGCAGTTGATTGATTTCCCGCATTTTTGTTTAGCGGATGAGACCCTATTACGCCGTTATTAAGCGGATAATATTTATTAAGAACATGTACCGCGATAATTTCGTATTGGAGCGAAATTGGTATTGTGCTAATGTTTTTGGATGCAGGAAACAGGTTGGAGGGATCCAACTGGATTCCTCAACAGTATTTATTTTATTTCAGATATTTTGATATTTGATGATTATCATATCGATATATGATATCGTTGTTAGTCGTGATTGACTATTTGGTGTGTAGCATCATTGGACCCAGATTTTGGGATTTTAAATGGTTTTAAAGTGATTTTAGAAAATATACTATATTTTTGGAATTGATCCATTATAAATAAATAAACGTTATAATTTTTAAAGTTATAAAAAATTATGGTTTTTGTGAAATATAGTAAAAAAAAGCTGATTTTTAGAAATACGATTAAAAGTTGATTTTTAAGAAATATGAACTAATGATTTTATAAAATAATTTAGATTGGATTTTTGAATATATGATAAAAGTTTAAATATAGGATTTATAAAATTTGATTATTTTATAAATCGAAATGATGAAATTATAAAGGAATTTAAAGACGTTTTAGAATAATAATATAAACTGATTTATATTAAGAGATTTATAAATGGATATTTATAAATTGAAAAATTGACATTATAAAACAAGTTTTTATAAGTGTTTGAATGTAGTGAAAATGAATTTCATAAATGAATGAAATTTATAGAGTTATAAACTGTGAAGTTATAAATGAAATCTATAAATAGTAAGATTTATAAATTTGGTGAAATTATTTGAAGAATAGATTGATTAAATAAATAAATCTTATAAGTTATAAGGTTTATAAATTGAAAAGTCTTTAAAAAGAACGATTTTGTAAAATAATCGTTTTATAAGTAGTTAACTTATAATATGAACTTTTAGTCTATAATTGAATTATAAACTGAATAGGTAAATAAAAGGATTTATAAAAAAGGAAGTTTTTATAAATAAATAGAAAAGGAATTTATAAACGTTGTTTTATAAATTCGCAAATGACTTATTTTGACAAGTTAATTGTTATAACTTAGAAATGGAGTTATATTCACATTTTTTAATAGTGAATAATCCTTTGAATTAAAATGAATAAAAGGATGAAATTTGTTAACATAGTATATTCACGTTTTTGAATAGTGAATAACATGTTAAAGAAAATGTTTTAGAATATGATATTTTAAACAGAATTAAAACGATCTAACGATGTTTTAAAGGTGTTGAGATTCGAAACCATAGATTTCAACATTTATTGTTGAAATAGATGTTTCGAGAAACGAAAGGAGATGATGGACTATAACACTGTTGTTATAGTAAATGATTTCCGAAAGGAAATGTTTTTGTATAGTATTGGAATTTATAGATCTATTTTAATTTCGAATCCCTATACTAATGATTTTGGGTTGTCGTAACGATGTTTTACGCAACATTCGTTTTGGCCCAAATAAATATGTTTAAGTGAATGATTTCCTTAAAGAAAGAAATATATACTTAATTCGGTTTAAGTATATTGAATATTTTCTAAGTGTTGAAAATAAAAAGATTTGTGAATTACTTATTTTTAATAAGTATGGAATTGTTTTCCAATATAAAGTGAATATATTGAATTTATCTTTTTGAAGATAAATTGAAATGAATAGTTGAAATCATATATGCATGAATATTTTGAAATATAAATTCACTATGGAATTTATATGTGAAAGGGAATTTGTTTGAAAATAAATGTTGATTTATTTTTGAAGTGTTGAAATTATATATCTTGTAAAGATATTTTGGAAAAATAAATAATTTGGAAAATTATTTGGAATCTGGTGATGTGTGCATATCCAGTGATAGTTCAATAACCGACTATCAATATTTCCCTTTGAATGGGTATTTGATGTGATTTGATTGAATTTGAATGCACACTTATTTTTGAATAAGCGCTCACTATTCGGGTTAACCGGGAAAGGACCATGGGGTCGTATAACCCATTCCGAATATGTGATACGTCGTTGTGAATTGCATTTGAAGATCGGTGTTGAAGACCGGTATTTGCAAGAGCGATAGGATGACCTATCGATTGTTTCTGCACCGAGTCGCGCCGGTATAGAAACTCCCTAAGTGATGGGAAATCCGATCAGGATTGTGAATATCCGGATTGCAAGGACTTCTTTGTAAGTGCCTTCGGTTTTGTTCGAGCCCGGAACAGACTTGTATGGATTGTATGTCTGACATTACAAGTTGAGATATAAAGCCGATTTCTTTCAAATATATTTCTGTTGGTGGTGGAGAATTTATTCTTTGCTTAACACCCTTCTTTGAGACGTACGAGCTCAAAGGTTATATAGTTGAAGTTATCAGCGATATATTCCCAGTTTGGTAATGTGACATGCTGAGTGATGCTGAAATGATCATTGTGTTGATTATTGTGATAGGATCATTTATTTGATCGTCTATCTTAGTGATCATTGTGTTGATCATTTGTTGACCCAAAGCATGGCTTTTGTATAAAGTATGTTTTTGTGGACGTGAATTCGTCGAGCCTCACATCCCGGAAATGGTCAAAACAGGAAAGAAGCAGCAAGGTTATGAGGGGTAGCACCCTTTAGGATGTGTCCATTTCCTTCTGGAAAAGGGTGGTATCATGGTATGGAGCCCAGATACTTACTCATGTTGAAAACACTTTGTTATGATTGTGTGAATTGATTAGAGAGCGCTCTCGGAAAAAGGTCCCAAAGGACCGGGGGATGGCATATTCGGTCAGTTGTTGCTCAGTTAGGAGTAACCCGGCCTTGTGTTGGTAGAGATCCGGTTTGGTTCTCGGGGATGTCCATCCAGAGGCATTCTCAGTGGCAATGGGAAGTTCCTTGGCCTGACCATTTGTTGGAAATCCAATTCCCAATACGAAACTTGTACGGTATTAGTTGTAGAACCTGCTATTCACTTATGGTGGTCACCACTGTTTGGATGGTAGCTATAGTAGGCATACGATAATGGTCGTATGTTGGCTAAGATTTATATTCTACTTTCGAAATGAATTTTTCTCTACACTATGCACTAATAATAATATGAAATGTTCTTTTAAATGCGTATCAAGCATCTTTGACTATCATAAGGAGAAATCTCCTCCGATTCTGCGTTTGCATTGTGTGTGTGTGCGGGAGGCCTTATGGTAGTCTCATTTTTAAAAGCATTTCGAATTGAATTAAAAATATTCCTCTATTTTGATTTTAAAGATAAATAAACTGTTTTGTGTTCTCACACCAGTCTTGTTAAGCTATTGGGCTATGTGATGGGGGGTTCTCGCTTCGCGGTTTGGTGGCGAACGGGAGACTCTTACTCCCACACATCCTCTTTTAGGGGGTTGGTTAGGCGTAAGCTGTGACAGTCGAAAGGCTGGCCGTAAAAGCAAGTTTGGGATATCAGTGTAAGCCACGGTGGGGCTGGGATGGTTGAAAAGCCTACCGGTTGTGACCGCTGACGGTACCGTTTGTTACATTTGGTATCAAAGCTCTTATGGTTAAGCGACAACCATGGTTCTGTAGGGTATTACTCATTAGAGATAGAGTCAGTAGTACTCTAGATTGAGTTTGAGAGTAATAATAGCTATGAGTGCGTATTTGTTAGTGAATATAAAATTGTTTTATATTGTGATGATTGGTTTATTGAGTGGCATATGAACTTTCGTCAGCACAGCCTCGAAACTGAGCCGAAGGGGTTTCTAAACACTTGAATAGAACAATTCGACATAGTATTGTTTTGAATTGGGTAAATGCAATAATTTTGCCTTGATTATATTTTTATATATAAAGGAATAATTTTTCAGAATTATTAAAGTGTATATATAAGTTGATTGTTAGGTTGTTTGAATAATTTAAATAAAAGAATAATTGTATAAGCAAATGAATTATAAGAATTGAAATTATAATTAAAGTAATTTACAATTGTGAAATAAACTTATATATATAAGAAGTGAAACTATATGAATATATTTATGAATATGAGTTATAAATAAGAAATGAATTTAAAGTTAAATGGAAGTATAACTTAAGAATTGTTGAATAAAGTTGATATTGATATCAAACTAAATTAATGAAGTTAAGTAATAAATATGAACTTGAGTTATATAATAGAATTCAACTTTGTAATTGAATTGAATGAATGGATTGAATGTTAAATCAATTGAATGTGAATGATTGATATGAAATAATGAATATAAGTGATAATTCATTAAAATCAAATGTTATTAGAAGTTGAATAAAATTGAATGAAAATCAATTAAAATTTAAACCGAATTGAATGTATGAATATAAGCAAAGAAATTTGGTTGAAATTAATATACTTTGGTTGTTATATGGATGTTGATTGATTGTATAAAATTCATTAAGTATTAATGAAAGTGAATTAGTGAAATTTAAAGCTATGTAAATTGAATTCAAATTGAAAGTAAATAAATTTGAATAGAATTTAATGTGAATTAGATTTAATTAGTGAATGCAAACTAATTAAAATTGAGAATGAATGTTAGTAAGAACATCCAATGTAAATGAATATGTTGCATTTGTTGTTTACATTTGCTATGTTAACATATATAGTTATTATGTTGCTATATGTTGTATATTGAGATTATTGTCTATGTGCATGTTCTCATGTTGTTTGTTGAGTTTAGTAGGTGCGGATCGCGTTTGCTTCGCATTTGGAGTTCGCTTTAGCGCTATATTAGCAGTATATGCTCGCTAATAAAATATAAGGTACATATCTCGGATTAAATATCGCACTTTTATACTTTTTTCCCTTCGGGATGCCTCATTACTTGATGAGATGTATATTTGTGATATATATACTGTCATTTTTTTTTCGGATCGAGCCGCGCAAAGGAGACTATGGCGAATTTTTCCGGAAATTTAAGGCGTTAGAAAAATTTTGAGAAAAATTGGAAAATTTTGAAAACTTTAACTTTGATTTTGGAATTGAAAGTTAAACAATAGTAGTTGTTTTTGAAAAGATAACTAAGTATGATTTGGAAAACTTAGCAAAGTATTGTAAAAAGTTTAACTATGAATTTTGGAAAATTAATAAATTCTGTAATTTTCTTACTTGTAATTTCGAGGACGAAATTCTTTTAAGGGGGAAAGATTGTAACGACCCAGAATTTTTATTAATTTAAATTTGAATATTTAATTTATTTTAAATATTAATGATTGAATTTATAAGTCAAATAAATTTTTATTTGAATTTTTGGATTTAATTAGATAATTAAATCGATAATTTAATATGTTAAATAATAGAAATAATTGAAAATTGAGTTAAAAATGATTGTAAATAATTTGGAAAATTTTATTTAATCATACTGGAGTTATAGAAATATTTTAGAACTTTTAAAATCGAATTAAAAGTAAATTTGTGAAAATTGAATATTTTAATATTTAATAATCGACTGTAAAATAGTCAATTTTTGAACAGTCTCAGAATTGAACGAAACCAGTTTCATTGGATCCGTAATAGTTAGTTATTACCGGATTTCAATTTTCGTGTCAATCGGAGTTATCGTTTGATCGTGGCAGCTCGAAACGCATCGAATCGTTTTTAATTTAAATTTGGCGAGTCAAAATAGCCATTTTTCAAAAAGTCTCGGATTTCGACGAAACCAGTTTCATCGGATCCGTAATGTGATATTATTGTAAGGTTTCAAATTTCAAGTCAATTGGATTTACGGTTTGTCCTGTACAAATTAAAACGCCTAGAAATCGATTTAAATCGGTTTAATTTAAATTGAGCGTTTATAGCCATAACTCGCACAGATGTCCGAATTAGCTTCCGAAACCTGTTCCATTGTGTCCGGAACGCGGGATAAACCCTAGGTACGCTGGTTACGGCGTCTAAATCGGAGTTTGGAATTTCCGGGTGAATAGTGTCGAATGGTTCCTTATAAATAACCCCAACCCTTCATTTAGAAAAAAAAAAAATATATATAATATCTCAAACCCTAGCCGGCCCTAAAACTGTCAATGGCCAGAAATGCTCCATTTTCATTCATCAATCTCTCCAAATCCATTCACATTCACGCGAAGTGTTCAACACGAAGATTGAAGAGCAAGGCGAGGGCTTTAATTCCATACGGTGATGATCGGAAACGGAGTTGCGTAGAGGGAGTGATGTGAGGCCGTTCGTGGCTGTTCTCGTGCGTGCGCACGCAAATCTAGGGGGCCGAGCTCAGTAGCCTTGGGGTCGAAGGTGGAGGAGGGGGTGAGCTAGAGTTTGCAACTCCCCGATCGAGATTTCATCGAGTATTGAACGAGCATAATCAAACCCTAGTTCTACAAATGGGTTCGGCTATGATTCCTCAAGCCTGTAGCTTGCGCGTGGTGTAGAAGATGGAGGGGAGCCCTTGGATGCAGATCTCATGGCCTGGATTGCTTAGGGTATAAATTAGTTTAAGTATGTTGTAAATTAAGTTATAAAAATCGTGTGCAAACTTGTAAAATACGTAACTTTTTCATACGAGGTCGAAAAAATGCAAACCCAGTTGCGTTGGAATCGTATGGACGAGCACTACGCGATGGAGTTGGTTTGGAGTCGTTTGGAGTTAGTGAGAATTTCGGGTAAAATTAAACGCGCGTTTAATTTTATTCGAAATAAATCGCTAAACGGAAATTAAAACCAAGGTGAGAACTTCTCACTCAATCGAATAGATTTCGATTTTATTTTAAATAGTTAGATTTAAAATATTTGAATGCATGTTTGAATGATGACTGTAAATTATTGATTGTTAAAATAGACATTATTCGCCGTTAGTAAGCGGATGTTATTTATTAAAAACATATACCGCGAATATTTCATAAACAGTGAAATTGGTATTATATATAATATCAATATATATATATTGGCATATGTATATATTGCAGTTGATTGATTTCCTGCATTTTTGTTTAGCGGATGAGACCCTATTACGCCGTTATTAAGCGGATAATATTTATTAAGAACATGTACCGCGATAATTTCGTATTGGAGCGAAATTGGTATTGTGCTAATGTTTTTGGATGCAGGAAACAGGTTGGAGGGATCCAACTGGATTCCTCAACAGTATTTATTTTATTTCAGATATTTTGATATTTGATGATTATCATATCGATATATGATATCGTTGTTAGTCGTGATTGACTATTTGGTGTGTAGCATCATTGGACCCAGATTTTGGGATTTTAAATGGTTTTAAAGTGATTTTAGAAAATATACTATATTTTTGGAATTGATCCATTATAAATAAATAAACGTTATAATTTTTAAAGTTATAAAAAATTATGGTTTTTGTGAAATATAGTAAAAAAAAGCTGATTTTTAGAAATACGATTAAAAGTTGATTTTTAAGAAATATGAACTAATGATTTTATAAAATAATTTAGATTGGATTTTTGAATATATGATAAAAGTTTAAATATAGGATTTATAAAATTTGATTATTTTATAAATCGAAATGATGAAATTATAAAGGAATTTAAAGACGTTTTAGAATAATAATATAAACTGATTTATATTAAGAGATTTATAAATGGATATTTATAAATTGAAAAATTGACATTATAAAACAAGTTTTTATAAGTGTTTGAATGTAGTGAAAATGAATTTCATAAATGAATGAAATTTATAGAGTTATAAACTGTGAAGTTATAAATGAAATCTATAAATAGTAAGATTTATAAATTTGGTGAAATTATTTGAAGAATAGATTGATTAAATAAATAAATCTTATAAGTTATAAGGTTTATAAATTGAAAAGTCTTTAAAAAGAACGATTTTGTAAAATAATCGTTTTATAAGTAGTTAACTTATAATATGAACTTTTAGTCTATAATTGAATTATAAACTGAATAGGTAAATAAAAGGATTTATAAAAAAGGAAGTTTTTATAAATAAATAGAAAAGGAATTTATAAACGTTGTTTTATAAATTCGCAAATGACTTATTTTGACAAGTTAATTGTTATAACTTAGAAATGGAGTTATATTCACATTTTTTAATAGTGAATAATCCTTTGAATTAAAATGAATAAAAGGATGAAATTTGTTAACATAGTATATTCACGTTTTTGAATAGTGAATAACATGTTAAAGAAAATGTTTTAGAATATGATATTTTAAACAGAATTAAAACGATCTAACGATGTTTTAAAGGTGTTGAGATTCGAAACCATAGATTTCAACATTTATTGTTGAAATAGATGTTTCGAGAAACGAAAGGAGATGATGGACTATAACACTGTTGTTATAGTAAATGATTTCCGAAAGGAAATGTTTTTGTATAGTATTGGAATTTATAGATCTATTTTAATTTCGAATCCCTATACTAATGATTTTGGGTTGTCGTAACGATGTTTTACGCAACATTCGTTTTGGCCCAAATAAATATGTTTAAGTGAATGATTTCCTTAAAGAAAGAAATATATACTTAATTCGGTTTAAGTATATTGAATATTTTCTAAGTGTTGAAAATAAAAAGATTTGTGAATTACTTATTTTTAATAAGTATGGAATTGTTTTCCAATATAAAGTGAATATATTGAATTTATCTTTTTGAAGATAAATTGAAATGAATAGTTGAAATCATATATGCATGAATATTTTGAAATATAAATTCACTATGGAATTTATATGTGAAAGGGAATTTGTTTGAAAATAAATGTTGATTTATTTTTGAAGTGTTGAAATTATATATCTTGTAAAGATATTTTGGAAAAATAAATAATTTGGAAAATTATTTGGAATCTGGTGATGTGTGCATATCCAGTGATAGTTCAATAACCGACTATCAATATTTCCCTTTGAATGGGTATTTGATGTGATTTGATTGAATTTGAATGCACACTTATTTTTGAATAAGCGCTCACTATTCGGGTTAACCGGGAAAGGACCATGGGGTCGTATAACCCATTCCGAATATGTGATACGTCGTTGTGAATTGCATTTGAAGATCGGTGTTGAAGACCGGTATTTGCAAGAGCGATAGGATGACCTATCGATTGTTTCTGCACCGAGTCGCGCCGGTATAGAAACTCCCTAAGTGATGGGAAATCCGATCAGGATTGTGAATATCCGGATTGCAAGGACTTCTTTGTAAGTGCCTTCGGTTTTGTTCGAGCCCGGAACAGACTTGTATGGATTGTATGTCTGACATTACAAGTTGAGATATAAAGCCGATTTCTTTCAAATATATTTCTGTTGGTGGTGGAGAATTTATTCTTTGCTTAACACCCTTCTTTGAGACGTACGAGCTCAAAGGTTATATAGTTGAAGTTATCAGCGATATATTCCCAGTTTGGTAATGTGACATGCTGAGTGATGCTGAAATGATCATTGTGTTGATTATTGTGATAGGATCATTTATTTGATCGTCTATCTTAGTGATCATTGTGTTGATCATTTGTTGACCCAAAGCATGGCTTTTGTATAAAGTATGTTTTTGTGGACGTGAATTCGTCGAGCCCCACATCCCGGAAATGGTCAAAACAGGAAAGAAGCAGCAAGGTTATGAGGGGTAGCACCCTTTAGGATGTGTCCATTTCCTTCTGGAAAAGGGTGGTATCATGGTATGGAGCCCAGATACTTACTCATGTTGAAAACACTTTGTTATGATTGTGTGAATTGATTAGAGAGCGCTCTCGGAAAAAGGTCCCAAAGGACCGGGGGATGGCATATTCGGTCAGTTGTTGCTCAGTTAGGAGTAACCCGGCCTTGTGTTGGTAGAGATCCGGTTTGGTTCTCGGGGATGTCCATCCAGAGGCATTCTCAGTGGCAATCGGAAGTTCCTTGGCCTGACCATTTGTTGGAAATCCAATTCCCAATACGAAACTTGTACGGTATTAGTTGTAGAACCTGCTATTCACTTATGGTGGTCACCACTGTTTGGATGGTAGCTATAGTAGGCATACGATAATGGTCGTATGTTGGCTAAGATTTATATTCTACTTTCGAAATGAATTTTTCTCTACACTATGCACTAATAATAATATGAAATGTTCTTTTAAATGCGTATCAAGCATCTTTGACTATCATAAGGAGAAATCTCCTCCGATTCTGCGTTTGCATTGTGTGTGTGTGCGGGAGGCCTTATGGTAGTCTCATTTTTAAAAGCATTTCGAATTGAATTAAAAATATTCCTCTATTTTGATTTTAAAGATAAATAAACTGTTTTGAGTTCTCACACCAGTCACATGACTGACTCGGAGTTTATTGTTTTCCTTCCTAAACTCTGGGTGCCCACAAATTTCCACACGGGCAGTTAAGAGTTAGGTTTATCAGGATATTCTGGATATTCTGGAGTTGCTGGAGGCAAGCTGGATGGCATGGCATATTACTAGTATATAGTATTTCTTTTCCGCCGCACTGTTTGATGTTGTATGTTGTTGTACACTCTGATGATTTGATGTAATGTAATATGATATGATGTAATGTAATAACTGATATAGTTCTTTGTTTAAAGATTATTCATTCATTATTATATGTTGTTCCGTTGCGAATTGTGAGATTATGATGTTGTTCTTTTTGTTTCCTTTCTGTCCGTTCTATTTTTAAAATTCTTCTATCTTCTATTTTTCAAAATTCTCTGTTTTCTAAAAATTGTCTATCTTCTTTTCCCTCTATTTTTCTTTTTCTTTCTTCTTTTTCTCTCTTCTTTCTTTTCTTTTCTTTTTAAAACCCATAACATTCCGGGTTTTCGGCCTTTGATTTCTCGGCAGTCGATAAAGTGAGTGTCGATGTCGGATTTTCGAAAGACGAAAATCCCCGTTTGTTACAATATTAATTAATTAAAGATACATGTGTAAACGTCTTAGGTTTTAATCTAACAAATGTAATTTAAATATCATTTTAAAATGACAAGTGTAAGATTTGAGACATGTGTCATGGTTTAAAATTTAGTTTTCTTTAATTTTAAAATAAATCATAAGTATGGATATTTAAACTTGCATCTTCCCATTTTTTTTTCTTTCTTCATTTTCATTCTAAATCAAAGACTTCTTCAGCTGAGACAAACCCTTTTTCATCTCTTCAAAAATCAAATGCATATCAAATTCCTGAAAAATCAAACTTTTCATCCTAAAATCTGCATTTCCATCTTCCAAAAGCAAATATGCATTCCATTTTCAAGCAAGCTACCTGCATGCAAAAAATAAAGCCTGCATTTCCTTCTTCTAAATCTGGAAATCATGATTTCCTACATCTTCTTTACTGGAAGCACATGCAACATCAAATGCATAGCAAACCTGAAAATTTCTCCCTGTTCAAAATGCAAAGGTCTATATCTTATTCAATCTGAAAGCAAGAAGCCTGCATTTTATCTGGGAATTGGAAACTACAAGCAAGTTTTAAAGCATTCAAGCTTAAAACTTTTAAAAGCAAATCTACATGCAAATTAAAGGCATTCAACATACAAGTTTAAAAGCATTCATTCAAGATTTTAAAGAATTCAGAAGCTTTTCAAACCTGGTGCTTTGTTCTGCATTGTTTTAAAAGGTGAGTAACTTAACATTTTTTAAAAAAAATTAAGTATAAAAATGGTTGCCGGATTTGTTCATGGGAGTAAGAGTCTTAACTATATTGTTAAATACATTGCTGAGTAGATCTTTGTTTATGGATGAATGCATGTTTAATTCATCTAAGTACTGACTGTTTACTGTATAAGCAAGTGATAAAATTATTTCTTTTCTTATGATCTGGTTGATGTTATGGCTTGTAATTGAATGAAATTTGTTTATTTTATGATAAAGTAAACTTAAAAATTTATACAAGGCAAATCAATATTAGTATTTCCTGGGAACAGAAATAACAGAGTAAAAATTTGTAGAAGTGAAAATTTAAAACATTACAATTCAATGTTTCAGAATTTTAGATCAAATCATAATACAAAAGCATGATTTTTAAAAGTAATATTTCAATTTTCAGAGTTAAGGACAGAATACGGTTTTAATTTGACTGTATTTTACTTTTGGGTTCTAATTGATAAATCTAGGGGATCGAATAGTATGATTTTCCTCCTGGAGGTGGAGGGGAGATCACTGAGTATAGGAAATTCTTAGATTTGGGTTGTATTGCATTGTGGTGATGATATTTGTGAATTTAAGTTTAGAACCCTAGTTCTACTGGGCTTGAGAAAATTGAATACCACGGCATCTTTAATTGATCGAGTGGCTTGGGGTCTGGGTTTCTGTTTGACTCGAAGCAACTCAGGTTTGAACTCGAAGCAGGTTAGGATTTAGCTCGAAGTATTTGTAGGGGAGGCTCGAGTTAATCTTTGTTTCAGGATTTATAAAATAAATTGTGTTTCAGGTTTTTCAAATGATAACAAAACCTGTTACAGTTTTTATAAATTAGAAGTAGAGTTTAAATTGTAAACTAAAATTTGAACGGAGTTTAAAACCTGAAATTGAATATGAATTCAATTAGTTTAAAATTTGATTTTTGAAATAATGTGAATTTTTAAATTCTGGTTTGGATTTAAATGAAAACAGGAAAACTATTTCTGTTTTTATAATCAAAGGAGAAGTATAAAATGCAAATTGAATTTAAACTGAGTTTTGAAATTTGAAAATTGAATATGATTCAAACTAGTTTAAATCTGAAATTGAAATAATTTAAGTTTTAAATTTTAAATTTGGTTTTAAAACTTATAAGTGTAAAAGCATATGTGTTTTGCATATTGAATTGGAAGTTTAAAATTGTAAAATAAGTTTAAATCTGGAATTAAATTTTAATTTCAGTTTTTAAAATAAATGAGTTTGAATTTAAATTGTTTAATTATTTTAAATGGTTAAATGATTTGAATTTAAAATTGAGTTTAATAATGTAAGTAAGCTTTTAAAGATTTAAGTTTAAATCTGGAATAAAAGGATTCAAACCGTATTTCAGTATTGAAATTTAAAGGAAAATTTTAAATTGAATTTGTTTTGTTTTAAATTGATTTGAATTTAAATTGAATTAGGATTTAAATTCTTTTAAAAAAACTTATTTTATAAGTGTATTGTTTCTTTTAACATATGAGATAAAGGTTTGAATTATTTTTAAAATCTTGTTTAAATTAAAATTGTATTCATTTTAAAGTCTTAAATTTTAAAATGAAGTTTAAATGGAATTTAAAATAAATTTAAAAACAATTTATTTTTTTAAATTCTTAATTAAGTAAGAAATGTTATCTAAAGGACAAATGAATTTTTTTGAATTGAATTAATTGAATAATTAAGTTAATTTAAGATGAATAATTAATTATTTAATTAATTAATAATATATTGTTAATTAAATAATTAAGAATTTTAAATTGATTAATTAGACTTAAGATTAATTAATTAAGGTTAATTAATCTATAATTAAGGATTGTTAAATAAATTTTAATTAATGATTAAGATTAATAAATCAGGTGATTAAAATTAATTAAGTTCTAATTAACACTTGATTAATTTAATAATTAGTAATTAATAAACTGGAAATTAAGTATTAATTAATTGGTAGCTAATAATAATTAATATAAGTTAAATTCTTAATTAAGTAATTAAGAAATGTTAATGAAGGTCATTAATTAAGATTATTTAACAATTAATTAATGTGATTAATTTTTAATAATTAATTAGATTAATTAATAATAATCATTTTTGAAATTGTTTAAGTTTAATTACTTAATGGAAGTAATTAATGAGTTAATTACTTAATGTAATTAATTGTTTAATGTGATTAGTTTATATTAATTAATTAAGTTTAATTAATTTAAAACATTTGTTGATGATTGATGAATAATTACTTTATGTAATTAATGGGTTTGTAATTACTTAGGGAAGTAATTAATTGATAATTACTGAATGTAATTAAAGATGTTTAGTGATGAAAGTAATTTAGATTTAATTACTTTGAATTAATCAAGGGATTAATTGAGATAATTAATTAAGAGTGATTAATTTATGGAATGAGTAATTAAGGGAAGTTAATTACTGGTTGTTATTAATCAAGGGTGATTAATATATAAGTGGTTTAATTGCAGATTAATTACTTAATGTAATTAATTTATATAGTGAGATTAATTCAAAATGGAATTAGAAATCATCAATTAATAAAATTAATGATGTAATTTAAAATTGATTAATTAAGGAGTAATTAATTAATAAATGATTAATGTAGTTAACTTTAGTTAATTAATTGATTAAGTAATTACAAGATAATTATTGAAAATTGTTAAGTATAATTAACTTGTGTAATCAATATTAAAGGCTAATTACTCATTGTAATTAGAAATATTGTTAATCAGTAATGATTAATTGGAATGGATAATGCGATGGTGTTTTATTTAATTGATTTGTAATCAATTAATGGTTAAGTTAAGCAGGATTGTAATGATGAAGTAATTAATTTAATTTATTTTAAATTAATTAGAGATTAAGTAATTAATTTAATTCATTTTAAATTAATTATAGATGGTGTGATCATTAGATCATTGCTTATGTTTGATGATTGATATTGGTTGCCATGTATGGTTTGTAATCTCAGCAATGAGATGAGTAATGTTGTATGATATAGATGCATTGGTTGCATTGTGATAAAGATGTGGATTATATGTTTATGATGTGAATTATCTGATAATGAAAATGTTGACTATCCATTGTTATGTTGTGTATTATCTATCTGTGTGTATATAGATAATGAATTGAATTGTTTTAAACTTTAAAACGACTTGGCCTTAAAAGACACGTATTGGATTTCGATGAGACTGGGATTGGGTTTCCATATTTGGATATCCAAAAACCACATCGATCCAAATTAACGTTAGGTCGTGAATCTGAAGTGAAGATGATGATTCAGAGTGCAAGGGTTATCGTCGTTAACTCTGAGGGTGATTCCAAAATGAGTGTAACGAGATAATGTCTTTGGTTTCGTTCGAACCTGGAACGAACTTGTATGGATTGAATGCTTTCAGAACATCGTCAGGTGGATGATGAGCATTCTAAGTGATATGTCCTATAAAAGGTAATCGTAGCCTCAAGCCTCATCAACCGGGAATGGCTAAAATAGGGGAGGTGCAGCAAGGCTAAGTGGGTCGTGCCTAAGTAGGACGGGATTTACCCATGTCTAGATGTCCCTTTATTTCGGCTTAGTGGTGCAGTTGCTGATCACAGCTGCGGGGTGGTCTTGTTCGAAACTGTTCAGTAAGGAATGGTTCCGGCTTTGTGTTGCAGGGCAGCGGGCGTACTCCTCGGTACAATGATTTAGGCCACGTACTGTGACGGGAGGTACCCCAGTAGCCCTTCCATTGTATGGAATCCAAAATCCAATAAGTGCCAATGGTTTTGATTGTATTACCCACTTTTGTGTCTAGTAGCTGGAATTTAATGAATGTAACAATTTCGGCTATTTCATATTTACTCGAAAACCCTAGACTTATTATAATATCATCGGATTTCCTATCAAATGTTTGGTTAGCGTAAGGTAAAAACTTTTCCGTGTTTATGTGTAGGAAGTCTTACGTGATACCTTTTCTTTCAAAGGTTTTTCAAAGTTAAGCAACTTTAACCTGTTACTCACACCAGACCCATGTCTGACCCGGAGTTTATTTCTTTTTTCCTTAAACTCTTGGGTACTCAAATTTTTACGAGTAGCCAAGGGATTCAGGTTAGCTTTGACAAATTATAGAGGAGCAAATGGAGCAGGAGGCTTCAGCGTGTAAATATATAGTTTTCCGCTGTGTTGGTATCTTTGAGAGTCTTCTGTATTGTGTTTTGAGTTGTAATAACTAGACAGGTGTTTATAACTGTCTAGTATGTGTTGTAATGTTTGTGTAACTCTGATAATTGTTGTATACTATGTAATATTTATGTTATTAATTTATTCGTTCCGCTGTTGAGATTCTTGTGTTGTTTCTTCTTTCTCTTCTTTCTTTTCTCTTTTCTATCCATTTCTTTCTTAAAGATGATGCGACTTTTTGTGGAGAAAAAGTCGGGTCGTCACAGCATATATCGAAATTATTATTTTAATAAGGATGGCCTTATTTTATATGAAAGTGAAATGTTTTCAATAAGGATTTTTATATCTTTTGAAATGGAAATTTGAAATTTTGAAAGGATTTGAAATTTTAATTTTTTTTAAGAATTTTACTTATATATAAAATGATTTATAACTGAAGAGTTTCGAATGTTGAATTTCGAGGAATCCAACTCCGGTGTTTTGAAATCGGTTTTAAGATTTAGGAAAATATATAATAATAACATGATTTAAAGATATTTCTTCGAATAAAATGTTACAAATGTAGTGGAATGAATTCCAATGATTTCGAAGTAATTTCAAATAGGTTTCAAGAAAATAAAGTCCAGAACCCACTTATGTCGCTGGAAAATAATTTCGGTGGTGATTACATGCATCATCGACATTGATTTTCGAGTTTCCGAGTGGGGGAGAGGCCACTCTAGTAGCTTTGCTATGCGAGTGATTTTATGAAACAAATTTGATTTTTAGATTTTGAAGTATCGTTTGATATTCGAAAGATATATAGACACACACACACACACACATTTGAAATGATTTAAAGTAAGCCGGTGTTTAGTCCTCGAGATTCTGATTTGTATAACCCTATTTTTGAAATTGGTTAGCTGATTTGTTGGTGATTTCCAACTCTTGGATTGAAAATATGATTTCTTCGATTATTTTAAGGTTCGAGCACTTCCAAATCAAGGTTAACTTTTTAAGGCTAAGAAATGTTGGAAGGTATAGAGTATTTGATAAAGAATATAAGTTTAGTTTGGTAGATTAACGTATAAAGTAATATGATTTATAAAATTTTGAAATTGTTTGTTGAGTGAAATAAATAAGACTATGTTGAATTATACTGATATGAAATATAGATTTGAAATGTTTTGAATAAAGTATATACATAGAATAATAATCTTTTCAATGGTAAATTGGATTTTTCATATAGAAATAAATAGTTTGAAGGTGTTGTTGAAAAACTAAATTGAATTGAAACTGATGGTTTGAATTGAATTAAAACTGGAAATTTTAGATTTGGGTTTAATTGAATAAATTCATGAAATGTAAAGAATTAAAGGAATGTTTTATGATTTCAAATGTATAATCCAAAAAGTTATGATTTTCAAATTGTAATGATTTCAAGTATTTTGGTTTCGAAAGATTTATAACTCTGAAAGTACTATGATTTTTGAAAGTGAATATATGTTTGAAATGGAATGAATTTGTTTGACCTAAATTTTGTTGATTTGAAAATTTGGATTATTTTTCTAACTAGTTATTTTTGAAACTTTGAAACTGAATATATGTAATTTGGAAGAAATGATTTGGCAAAACCGTATATGATTGTGAAACTGAAACGTTATTGAAAGGAATTGAAATGAGAACCTTGATTTACTAAATACTTGATTTGGGATTTATCGAACTTATATAAAAATTGATTTGTATAAGTATGAAGTGATTTAAAACTATTGATCTGTAAGGTGTTAAATTTGTAAATTGAAATCTTATATAATCGAAGTCTATTTATGTATGATTTGATATACTATTGATTTTGGAAAGATTCGATTTGAAATGGAATCTTACATATAATGGACTTTATATAAGTATGATATTTGAAAGCGATTTTGAAAGGTACTATATGATACATATTTTTGAAGTAAAGATATGCAAAGTGCCTTCTGCTTGATATCCGCTTTGTGGCCATACTGTGGATTCATTCTATCGATATTATTTTCTCTGATTTGGGTTTTTCGGATATGATACTCGAGTGTCCATCGAATTCCATGGCAATCTCCATGGTCTTACGAGCGCGACTGCATAGCGCAACTGCCTGGCTGAAATGGCCTAGGGGTACGGATTGTTTCCTGGGGGATCTAGGCGTAACCATTGTGTAACCTGCAATCTATGTAGGTCGCATTAGTAGCGAAACTTCCTGGCTGAGATGGCCTAGGGATACGGATTATTTCCTAGGGGATCCAGGCGTAACCATTGTGTGTCCTGCACTCTACTAGTCATCATGGCGTAACTCGCAGGGCTGAGAAAGCTTATGGATACGGATTATTTCCTAGAGGATCCAGATGTAACCATTGTGTATCTGCGATCCATGGTTAGACATATGTTTTGGTTTGGTGGATTTGTTTGGATTGTACTTTTCATATCTGTTTTTTTTAGTTTTTCAAGTATTTTCACTGGGTGTTGAAAAAAGTCTACTAAGTACCTAGAGAATTCTAGCTTTGCGCCTGATCAATGCATAGCCAGAGTCTACAAGAACGAAAGTAAACTTGTTAAGACATCGAGTTATAAAAGTATTTTGATAAAGTATATTATATAAAGGATATTTTGATCATTATTTTACTTGTCTAAATAATTTAAAATGTTTTAAATATTGTTTACTTCGAACTAACAAATTTGAATCAAATGACTATTTATCAGATTATAGATTGTTTAGAATGTTAAATATAAAAATTTAAATTGAAACTTATATAGTTTTAAATATGGTTCATCCTTTTCTTTCAACCTATTCTCCCTTCTAGCTATTTCTACCTTCTTCTTCTTTGAGGTTACCTCCCATATTATGGGAAGAGTTGGTTCTTTGGCTTATCATTTAGATTTGCCCGACAAACTTTCTAGAGTACATGATGTATTCCATGGCTCACATATCCTCTAGTATCTTCTAGACCCATCTCTTTTTGGTTCAGACTTCTGCTTTTGATAGTTGGATATTTATCCTAATCTTACTGCGAGAGAGAGCTACTTCGTATTGTCGACTGAGATACGAAGCAGCTAAGAAGGAAATCTGTTAATCTGGTCAAAGTACTGTGGAATACTGATGATCGAGATTGTACCTGGGAAACGGAGGAGAGAATTCGTGCTTTGAATCTGGAATTGTTCGTTTTAGGTACTGTTTTGTCTTTCTATCTTGTTTCTCTTTATTTTCCTTGCCCATTCTTTTCGAGGACGAAAAGATTTGAGTAGGGGAGAGTGTAACAACCCTGAATTTTGTGATTTATTTTAATTTTTTATTTTGATTATTTTATTTGAAAATTTATTATATTTATTAAAATGAATAATTTTGTTATTTTAAAAGTATATTTTGATCTTTATGTGAATTATAATTTCAAACCTGAATAAATAGGATATTTTCAGAAAATGTGGATTTTGGTCAATCTGGTCAAACCTTGATTTTTAAATTTAAATTTAAAATTTAAATTTTTTTAATTTTATCCTTTATTATGAAAATATATTAAATTTCAAGAATACTACTTTTTGTTTCGTTGAAATCCGATTTGTATTGTGAAAGTTATGCTTTTACAATATTGTATGTAAATTGATTTATTTAATAAAATTGCCTATTTTAAATTATATAAATAATACTTTATTTGTCCTATCATGTTCTAATATGTGTAATATGACATGTTAGATATATATTTTATTTTTAAAGCATTTTAAAGTGGTGTTATAATTTTTTCAAAATTTATTGCATTTATTTCCTATTTTTAAAGGCTGGTTTCTATTTTTCTGCTATTTTCTTCATTTAAATTATATTGAATTAAAATTTATTTATTCGTTTTTATGAATGCAATTTTATTTTATGGTCTTATCTTTATTTATAAATATTTTCCAAGTCCATAAAATTTTTCCAAAGTTTATTCTGTTTATTTTCAAATTTTCTAGACTAGTTTTCCTTTTCTGTGCTATTTTCTTATATTTATCGTATATAATTAATATTTATTAATTTATATTTTAATATTTGTTATATTTTCGAATTTTAACTGAAATTTTAAGTATTTTCAGTTATTTAAATTTATATAAAGAAAATATGAGAAATGTGAAAGGTTTGTGGCTTTTTATTTCCTATGACCTTTTATATTCCTACCTTTTCACATTTCAACCACATCTTTTCATATTATTGGCCATATCTACTCACTTCTTCAGCAGACTATCATTCCTCACTCACATAAATTATTTTGCTTCTCATTTCTAAAGAAAAAAAGTTGGCCCTTGCTTGAGAAAAAATTTGGTAAAATTCACTTCTTTTTCCATTGTTTTATACTTGAATTCATGGTTTTACACTTGTATCTTCTTCTCTAGGTTTGGCCCATCCTCCATCACCAGCGCTGCTGCCTCCACCACCACTTGAGCATGTCACCATCACCTCCTCCTCTCTGGCCATCCCAAGCCAAGCCATCAAGTTGGTTGATCCTTCACCGAAATTCACAAAAACTCCATCAATATTACCCTAGCCAAGCACTTCAATCAAATCCACCACTTCAACAACCCCTTAGCCGCCACCATCTCCACCTCCAGCTCCACCTGAACCCTCTGCCTTGTCAACCTCTTGACCATACCAATGATGGTCGTGCCCCTTATGGCCTTGACCGAGCCTTGAATGGCCTTGAAACCATGTGTTGCTTTGTCTTGTTGTTGTTTTACATCACCACCACCTTTGCACCATGTTAACCAAGTTTGGCCGACCCATATCCAACCAAAACCTAATCCAGACCCTTGCTTTAGCCTTGTATTTCACCTATGGCCGAGCCTAATGTATGCTGGAAGCAAGTGCAAAACATTTCTGCTTTGATTTGTGTAGTTATTTCTAGCTAAATTTAATCGTATTTGAATTGAAAATGTATATTTGTTGTATTGTTTTTGTTTGAATTGTATTCAAGGGAATTGACCTTTGGCTCTCTCACTCGTATCTGTGTCGTGCTATTGTGCTTGTGTGGATCTCTTTTGTGCATTCGTTGTTGTGTCTCCAGCTCAAACCAGTGAGTTATTCTCACCAGACAAATTGTACCTATATAACTAGTAAATTGACCACTTTTGAATCTATAAAATGCATCACCATATTACATCTGTTATGTTATGATTATATGATGTTCACACATGCTTAAACACATGTTATATCATCTGTTACTGTTATATTATGCTTTTCTGTTATTTTTATCAGTTTATCACACTGCAAGTTCCCTTTAGATTAGAATCACTATGGGTTGAAATGATACATAACCGAACGGACTTTAGAATAAGGGAACATCATTGTGGACTGAAATGATAGGCCTGAACGATTTTCAAATTATTTCATCTACTTGGGACTGCGGGTTTGAATTATAAAACCCTGGTTTTCTTTATAAATTACGGGTTGAAATGATATATTACCCGTATCACTTTTCCTAGTGTAGAAAATGATATACAGACCCGTGGTTAAAATATGCTTTTCTAAAAAATTTAAAATATTTTATAAATGTAAATATTATAATATTTGATTTAAACTTAATTAAAAATGATTTTTTGTAAAGTATTTTGATTTTTCTGAGAATTTATAAGTGGAATAAATTAATGATAAAGTGGAAATTTGAAATATAAGTTATTTTGGAAATTTTGATTTAATTATAAATGGATTTAAATTAAATATGATAAATTAATGATAATTTGGATTTAAAATGAATTTAAAATGATTTTATAATATACTAAGGATTTTGAATAAAGTTAAAATGTGAAATGAATGGATATTTTAGTTGAAATTTTGAAATATAACTAAAATTAGAATTTGTGAATTTGGCTTAAAAGTGAATTTTAAGTTAAGTAAATAAGGAAATTAAGTTATATTTGAGAATTTAAACTTAAGTGTTAAGTTGAAATTTAATTTAATGAATTTAAAATTTAGTGTTGGAATTTAATAAGTGAATTATTATTAAATCTTGATTTTTGAGTGAAAATTTAACTTTATAAAATCATGAATTTAAGGAAAATTAAATGATGATTTTAAAAGTGAAATATTATGATTTTATAAGTTAAAAATGATCTAAATAAAAATATAATTGTTTGTGAAATTATATTGAACATTTGAATTTTAAATAACAGCATTTTTGAAATGCTATTAATTCTAATGTAAATGATAATATAGCACTTGTAAATGCTGTAGTTGATAATAATGAACCAAATGGATTAATTTAATTAAAGGCTATTATAGCATTTTTTAAGTGCTGTAATTGTTGAATTTAACTAAGTTTCTTTAAAACTAATGTAAACTTATTACAACATTCGTAAATGCTGTCTTTTGTTAAATTTAACTGTTTTAAGTGTGACTTTCCGTAGCATTTTCTAAATGCTACGAAAGGTGAATTTTCACTATTTTGATAAATTAAGTGAATGAATGAACTTTGAAAAGTTTAAATTTTTGGAAATTTAATAATATAATTATTAAATATAATAACTTCATTTTTTTATGATTTAAAAATGAAGTAATTTGTGTTGAAATGTAAACAATTTTGAAACGTGTGTTGAAATGGTATTTTAAATAAATGAATGTGGTTTGGAAGGTACAATATTTAGATATTTTGAAATGGACTTTTGAATGATATTGAATTTTTAAATGATATTTGATTTCGAAGTATAAATTACTATTGTGAAACTTTAACCACAGGATGTATTTAATTTATAGTTTAACTGATCCTTAAAGGATGGGCGATTCTAAGTATCCTTTAAGTTATTGTACATTACTACTACAGTTCACTTGAGTTGGTTTACATTATATAAGTATATATGTCCTGACTCGAGTGTTTTGAGTTTGAATCTACGCTCGGGTCAGCCTGAGTATTCACAGCCTTGGATTCTCTTTCTGGAGCTGGTCATTGCTGGAGTTTCTGCTTATCTACATTTATATCTACTTCTGTTTCAGCTATTCTAGTTTATCTCATGTATTAGTGAACTACTATGTATTTGGGATTTCCATAATGTTGTTTTCAGACTGTATTATGTATTTGGTTTGAGACTCTGTTATAGTAGCTTCATGAACTACTATGTTATTTTTATTTCCATTGCGAGTTATTCTGATATTTCTGTGTCTGTGATTGTATTTCATTTGCTCCAAATTTATTTACAATGCAGTATTTTGAGCAATTCGTGTCCGGCATGTGTGGATGTGAATAGCTGAAAATATCGGGTTGTTACATATCGTTAAGGCGTTACCCATATCCCCCTTAATACATTTTATAACGCCAATAGTCTATACATTACCGTAACTCTCCATAAACTGGAGCTGCCAAAGAATCCTCCATAGGTACGACATAAAACAAACTCGTAGAAGGCGCGCTAGGGTAGGTGCGACACAAATAGGAAATGCCAGGGTAGATATACCAATTACCCTTTCGGACTGTTGGTAACGCAAAGCCGCAACTACCGCCCAACTCAAAACACACTCCCAAGAAAAATCATGGGTGGCCACCAAATAAATCAAAAATCAGAATATTGTATCGGTGGAGTGTGCCCGATTGAAGGAATGACCTCACTTGGCCCGTCGATTGCTCCTGTTTTAGCCACCTTAAGCCAACTCATGGGAGTCGGGTCCACATATATACCTCATATAGGATCGTCGCTAACCATCCTACTTCATTCTGAATCTCCCCCACGTACACAGTTGTCAATGTGGTTTTCGGTATTGGTAGAGAGTATAACAATATCTGATCCCAGTCTTTTTAACAACCAATCGCTTATTACACACCGGATGGTTCTTTTATATTTCAAAGGTCAATTCGCAATTTGTATCAAAATATCATATTCTCAAAACCATCACTTTCGAAATTATGTTCACCTTCAAATCGTATTCACTTTCAAATCATATCGTTTTCAAAAATCATAATTTCCTCCAAAATCATATTTCTAAAATAGTTTCAATCCTTACTTCAAAATCATCATATTCCATTAGTTAACATTTAAATTCCAACTTAGGTTATAACGTCATTAACCATATTCACTTTAAAAATTGAGAATTTGAATATAACCCATCCATTTTACTTAGTTTGGAATTTATAAGAAAATAGTCTTAAATAGTTATAAATAGTTAATATAGATTTAAAATAGATTAAATATAATTAAAATAGATTAAATAGCTTTAAAATAGATTAATTAGATTTAAAATAAGTTAAAACAGGTTAATTCGTTTAAATAAATTAAATGGTTTAAAATAGGTTAAAATGATTTAATAAAATTAATACAGGTTAAAATAGTTTAATACTTTGAAAATCATAATACTTAGAAATTTTGAAATAATATTTTTTAAAACAGTTTATTTTAAAACATGAATTTGGAATTAATATCAAATTAAACTATTCATTTCATTTCAACGCATTTGGACTATTCACAATTTCCAAGTCAACAAACCAAATTCCAAACCTTTCAATTTAACGTTTCAATAAACTATTGAATTTCATATCGTTTCAATCCATGTTCAAAATATCAATTCTGATTACTCCAATTTCAAAATATTTCAAGGTTATTTCGAACAACTTCAATAACTTAATTTCGGTAGAATTTCAATTATACTTAAAAGTTTAACTTTAAACTTCCAATTTATTTTCTTAAATCAATTCCTTTTAAACCAATTCACATTTCAACACAAAACTTGATTTTCCAATAATACCTCCATTTATATACGTCAAATTTTATTTCAAGATATCATTTAATCAATTCAAAAATTGAGAAGTTCAAAATCATTAAATTTAACCAATCCGGTGTCTGTATATAATTTTCTACCCTAGGGTCAACTAATACAGATATTTATCATTTCAATTCGCAATTTAAAATTTTACGGTTATATATCATTTCAAATCGCAATACCGAATTAAATAAATCCATAAAATCGATTGAGTCTATCATTTCAATCCATAGCGATTTTTCCTTAATCTATAAATCATTCGGGTATGTATCATTTCAACCCATGGTAAACTTACAGTTTATAATGATATAAAATACAACATCCATGCATCCAATCTTAACAATCAACATCCATCCAATCATCATCCAAATCAATCAATAAATATCAATATATAACTGATAATCGATGATAGGTATTTAACTGGCAATTTATGTTCAATAATAAATTAAATAACGATTTAATTCAAATAAAATCAAATTAACTGAGATGATGATTTAAAATATACCAAACAGTCATAAATAAATTCCTAATCACATCGTAAATTAAATTTAACAAACATAAGAAATTTTACAAGTTGTGAGTGGGTTAAAACACTCACATTTTGAATTTAAATTGAATTTCAATCTAATTTAAACTCAAAATTCAAACAGTCATAGAATCTAACCAAACGAGTGTTAAAATGTTTGGAATTTCAATACGACCCTAAGGCGAGAAACCGCGCGTAAAACGCACCTCGTATGCAAAAGTTATTGCGATTAGAACATTTAAAATAGGAATTTAAATAAATAAATTAAAAAAAAACTACCTATCATAATCGGCCACGCCATCCATAATATACGCGAAACCCTAATAATCACGTACTCAGCTCATCCAGCCGCCGTCGAACTCGTGCAAACTCCCCTCAAATTCACCGCCGCCCATGGGTCCTATCACGCCTATCAGACATCGCCACTGGCCTCCTCGCCTCGCGCCGCTCATCCCATTGCCGAGCGGCATCGTCCGCCATCTCCAAACACTTGCCGCCACCGCCATGTTCGCTGGCCAATCATAACAAAATCATGGTACTAGAGGACAAACAAATGGCATGGATGACCTCTACTCGACGAGCTTTGTGCTATGGCGCATCCCGATCGTCCTCTTATTGAAGATCTACCATCAAATCGAGATGGTGGCATATGAACGGCCGATGTTCATCTTGGATTTTTGGAAAAACGGTGCATCGAATTGAAAAATGAATTATAGAATTGAGATGTGCTCTTCGAGAGCTTCAAGACGGTATATAATTCGATATAGTTTGAGGAGGTTGAATTTTTGGAATCGAATTTGGAATTTGAAAATTAGGTTTTGTCTGCCATTGGGATGAGGAGGATCAAATTGAATTGTTTGTATAGAAATGAGGAACAAGAAATGACCTAGGGTTTATAATGACATTTATAGGCAGAACAAAATAGAAAGAAATGGGCTCGATTGGTTTGGAATGTTGAACGATACACGACCCGAAAAGCCCATTCTGTCTATGGAACGAAAATGGGTCAACCCATATATTAAAATAGATGTTTTTGATAATTTTGAAATCAATGGAATAGGTTTCAAGTCCTAATTTCATCGTATGAAGAAGTTATGCTCAAATCAGCTTATTTCAAATTGATTTCAATTAAATTGATTTCTAGGCATTTCGAGCTCGTACGATCAGCGACAAGTCTGTTCACTACAAAACTTGAAATCCTACAATAATTCACCATTACGGATCCAATGAAACTGATTTCGTCAAAATCCAAGATAGTGGCCAAAATGGTTGTTTTCACATTATTAAATTAAATTATTATTAAATCAACTAATCACTTTTTAAATCCAAATTTGATTATTTACCATTTCTATCATTTTAGATTGCCTAGAATTTTTTATCCTTACAACATGTCTCTATGTTAATTTATTATTGAATATTCCACCAATTCAATGTTTAATTTCAATTTCAATAAATCCAGTAATTATAAATTAAATTTCCAGAAATCCCATTTAATTGAACTTTCATCCCACTATTCAATCCATTATTGTCCAATGAATGAAATTAACATTGGTTCATGATCTATTACATTTAAGTTTAATTTCAACCGATTATTTTAATTACTCACATAATACTGAATTCAATCAATTACCATTAATCATATTATTTCATTAGTTAATTCAATATTCGCATTTGTTTTCTTATATTAAATCCATAACCAAGCATAACATTTTCATAATTCCAATTATTTGAAATTTCATTCAAATTGTTAGTAGTCAGCTTGAATTAACATTATTACCTTTAATTCTAATTATTATTTCATTCGTAAACCATCAATCTTTTTATTTCTTCTAATATTACATCATAAAATTTTATTAAATTAATTTTTTTAAATTGTCGGAATCTATGGGTCGTTACATGAACTATGGTGGCCAACTTCGGATGAAGGATAAGCTCGCCCGCTCTGAATGCGTCAATCTCTGCGGGGCTCAGAATCTCATTCTCCAGCTTAGCCGGATCCACTTCACCTCCTTCTAAATATTGTTCTCTTCTCGCACAATCTACTCCCATGCCAAGTCTAGAGCTCAGGGATAGCCTTTTCCAAGCTACGCAAAATCTCTGAACATGAGTACGTTGGCGGTGTAATTAGTGATGAGTGGCTCAAACCTAACTTTAACCCGCCTTTCCGTAGCTGCCACAATTCATCCGCTTTTTTAGCCTTTTCTAATGCATTGTCTCTACTAGCGAGCGCCAAGCAACTTCAAACAGTAGTCTTGAGTTGTTTGAATGGCTTCATCCTTATTGTTCTTCTCTTTTTCTAGCCATCCTTCAGCTCCTTCACCTCTTTAACTAGCTCAAAATTCCTGTAATGAATAGATTCAACTTGTCTTAAATGATCTTTTCTTTCTTGCTTAATTGCAGCACTTAAGTCTTTGACTTTCTGATCGACTTCCTCCTTTGCGTTCTTCAGCTCAACAACCTTATGTATCAAAATGAGTGATGATTTTATCATTCTGAGTTGTTGTAAGTCGTAGTCCGACGGCCTTAGTCTCCACACTCTTGGCATATTCAAAAGATCTTCTCAGCCAGCTTCCTCTAAATGAAATACTGATCATACACATCGTCAATATATGTCACCGATTGATCTTTAACCCCTATAGAAATATCCTTCAAATAGGGAATAAATTTACAGCCTTCAAAATTGGTTTTTGGCAAGCGATGTTGTAAGTCATCTACTTGAAGATTAAAAGTGACCTACTATTCTGCTTCAACGACATGCTATTCAATAGGCATTTTACCAGCTCTACGTGGATACGAATAAGAAGCGATGGACTTTGATGCTCGATCAAAATCTTGGAAAGTATGAGACAAAACCATTTTCTTGGCAGAGAGGGAAGCATGAGAGGGGTCACCATAAGGAATGTTGTCGTGACGGCTGGAGTGCCTCTCTGAACCCTTGGATGGAGATGAACTAGATCTAGATCAACGCCTTGATGACAAGTCATGTGACCTATAATCCTTCGCTTTTCCCTTTCGATCATAGCTTGAATGCTGGCTAGAACCAAAATAATGGTTGGATTTGTGGGAGCGTGCGTTCGGTTTGCATCTCGATTGATAAGACGTCTGATCCTCAAGATCCTTGTACAAACCATGTTGTTCCATTGAACCAGCAAATGAAATGAAGTTGAATCAACCTCAAAAAGATAAGAGCTTGACACAAGCTGAGCAAACTATAGTGCAGTGCATGTATGTGCGCGTTAAAGTGTCCTAGTGTCCCTTAAACGAACCATATGCTAGAATTTTGTTAACACAGTTAATCTCCACTACTTTAGTTTATGGGACATCTTCTTGGAAACGAATAGGGGATCTAACGTCCCCAATGCTCATATTGGTGAGGCTATAAGATGGAATATCATCCGGAATTGGCCCTAGATCAGCATACATATCCTCATAGGTTTGTACGGGAGTTTCAAATGCTATTGTAGCTGGCAGAGGCGGGATCAGAGTCTGCCTTCAAGCAAGTTTAATCTTGAGACTTCTTCTTTGAAGAGGTCGTTGGTCATCATTGCCCCCACCAACAGATATATCGTGGCCCACATCATCATCATTACGGCCAGCTTCATTGCTTTCACCTTCAGCAAAGTGTTCTCAATAACTAGACTTTGAATTGGGGGCGTGGTTGAATGATCCATGTTATCTCCAGATAAAGAATCGTCCTCATTGCTATTGATGGCTTTAGGAGCAAGACCTACACTATGATCTGGGTCTAACAAGTTATAGGCTCATGAATTCTCTCATCAAGCGGTGTCTTAGCTTCTCTCTCTGCCTCTACAATTTCATGAAGTTGTTGGAGAATTTTTACCACAGCAACATTGCTAGGCATGCGTGGTATATCTGCAAAGAATGATAAAGACGTTCATCTATAGCAGAATTATGAACTTAGACTTGTATGAAAAGGACAAGAATGGAACTTACGCGTAGAAAACCATCACTTTGCAAATCCCGAAGGACAGCGAACAAAATGAATTCATCCTTAAAACAGCTCATTTTATTTCAGGTGCTAACCACAATTCGGCAACCCCTGGATGGCTTTAAGAATATAAGGGAAGGATTTCCCTTACGGTGCTTGAAGCTAAATAGATATCAAATTGATTACTGAGAACTTGGTTGAAATGGTAAATGAAGATGATAAATAAGCTTTGAAGGAACACAGAGCTATTCGAATAGAGCTAAGAAAGAGCTAGCCTAATAAACTGCATGATTTGTTAGATAAACTGGTTGAACGGTGGGACACATACTGCCAGGCACATGTATTTGTTGGATGTTGTGACCTGTTTGGGGGATGATGTGCCCTTTGGTAGCACGTAGGAACTAGCACATCCTCAAATAGAATAAGGTGCCTCTTGCAGATCCTCTTGAGTGATCCCTCCTGAATTATTGATGATGCAGAATTTACTTAATCATCTAATACAACGGCATCATCAAGTATGTTAGAAGCAGCTTCGACTTTTGGGCCTTCTATAGGCTCTGTTGAAACTTATAAAACAAGCTGTTCTGCTTGTCGATTTTCTGGCTGAGATATGGGCTACACTAGATTTTGTCATGTAGATGGAACCGTAGTCGAGCTCGACTCGATATCAGATTCGGCGTATTTGGAAACCAATAGACCTACTGCTTGAACGGAGAGACGCTCAAATTATCTATGACCCATAACTATCAAAGCTCAACATATAAATTATATCAACTATATTAAAAGATTGCCTTGTGCTAAAGTGAGAACATAATGAAAAGCAGTGCAAGGTAAAGTGTTGTGCAGTGTCATGCAGTGTCATTTTTTGATATTGTGCAACAGTTCGTTTAAAAGTTTAAAGGCTATCCAAAGTAACCATCATCGCTGACTATCCAATGGGCTTTGCGTCAACGACCATGCTTTGAAAATCCTTTATGGCTTAAGAGATGGCACTTGGAAAATTTTGAGTGATTAGTCGACAACGCAAAGTTCACAAGTGGGTTTGAAGCTCAAAAATCCACCAAGGGTTGGATTTGTACCGATCCAACCCCTTGGAGAGATTATGGACTCTTTCCTCACTTCATTCCCTGAACCCAAGGGTTGCTTCTAATATGAAGATCAACCAGCCTCACCATCAACGTCGCTACCTACCTATGGGTGTTGGAACTTAAAGAGACGGCTAATTTGGAATTTGGACGAAGATTCGGTTCGAGTTTGATAGCACTAGGTGGTATCAAGTTCAGATGATAAAGGGCGGTAGTGGAAGTTCAAAATATCAAAGGATGGTGGTGCAAAGTTCAACTTGGAGGAAAACTATTTCAATGGCAGATAAAGGCTCCAAATCGAAGTTTAGAAGTAAGGTGAAGAAGAGAAGGAAAGGTATGGGTATATAAAAGGCCCAAACTGTGTTTCTTGGCAACAAAATAGCTGCCTTCTAAGGCTTGGACCGATAGGATCCATGCCCATGGATCGATAGCGAACGATGGATAGAAAAAATGTACATGCACAAGGGTGTACATATATACACGAAAACTCTATGAGGATGTGCATGCATATGGAATCAAAGTACGATGGAAAATCAAAGCATGCGTGTATGTGCATACTCAATATTCAATAATTGAAATCGAAGAAAGGCAAATTCAAACCTGAAAGATCCAAAAAAGGAAATAGTTCATAATTATCGAGCTCGGAATGACAGATCATGGGAGCACACTCTAGTTTTATAGTGCCAGATGCTAGTGTAGAGTTGTAAAAAATAGCTAGAGATGCGAAACTTTACCTAAAAGGTCCGAAAGAAGGATAGCAACTATATGAAGCATAGATTGGAGTCCGATATGGCAATCCCGGCTTTCCTTGATTCAAAGTACATCGTGTTTGAAAAAAGATGTGCTCTTGGAGGCAAGTGTTATCCAACCTTTTGACCAGTTAATATCTAAATGGACTAGATAAGATGAAATTGAAAGCTATCAAGGAACGAAGCCCAAAGAAATAGCCATGAAGTCCAAAAACCAAGTGCAACCAAAGTCATTAGATGAAAACTAGACCATCTCGCAATAATTCAAAGATAAATCCATCAAAGAATGGATTGGTACCAATCCATCCCTATGGGTCGGTACCAATCATAAACTTGTACCGAAAATACCCCATTTTACTCCTATGCTCAAGTGTTAATGACAGAAACTCATTCCAAACTCTATTAATCGATCACATGTCATTTGCTATCTCCCACCTCAAGCACCTGAAATAAGCAACTCCATTTGTACATCGATTCATCTAATTGGCCCAGAAAGAAGCCCATAACCATGTAAACTAAATAGAAATCACAATGCAAACAACAAGTCGCCATATCACAAAGTAACAAGAATTATCCATATGAGATTGGTATCGATCCATCGACATTGTTGACCCGGCCACATTTTCTCGAGGACAACCACTCCTCAATAGTGGAGATCATAAAGAAAGATGTGGTGGAGCATTCCTCGACAACCTATAGTTATAAATAAGATGCTAAGGTCTCATTTTGGAGGATCTTTTTATTTCCTTGCAATTATTACATATTTCTTTGTAATCACCTGTGGAGTGGTACCGGACCATAAGAACATTTGCAAAGCAGCAATATAATCAATAGAAATCTCAAGTGGCATAAGCAAAAATGATCGAACCTCTATAAATGTTCGGTGTCATGTTTTTACTGATTTCCCATTTAAATTTCTTCACTGTCATTCTCTACTTAATTTCTTGGGTGTTTGTGCCACTTTTGGGACTAACACCAAACTAGTTGTGTTAGACTAGTAGTATAATCAACATATATCATCACAAACATTAATATATATGTAAAGCTTATACTTTTAACCAATAAACTACAGTAAAAAATACGATTAAAGTCTAAGCACACACAACATAATCATAACTAATAAAAAAAATTACTAAGTCGCATGACAACTACAATTCCAACCTAATATGTCCGAATAACACTTAATAACATAAATACATACATATTATACAAATCACATCCAAGTGTAGCAACTTATATATCATGGGATGACCGACTACCGTCGTCACCCTCTATTGTCTATATTCTTACATAAACTCCATCACATTCGACCTACTCATAACTAAAAAAAGTTATCTAAGCAAACTACACACCATGACCACCACAAGATCTAACTCCTTTTTTATTGTACTTCCTCCAGTAATGCCTACACTTAATATACCACTCATGAGAATTGTAGTGAAAACTTTGCGGAAGCTTTCCCAATAAATCTTTTATCATCCAAATCACAAAGAAATAAATTTGGATAGAAAATAGATAGACATGAAAACGAAAATCAATACACAAGAGATTACATCCAACTATCTCCTTTATTGATTCATCAAAATTTGTTAACAATTAATCGAACAAAATAAAAGTAAACCAAGTACAAATTGAACCAATAACCAAACTGAAAAATGGAGTCTTGATCTCTATAGCTAAATTTTTTGGAGGAGAAGAAAAAAAATTGAAGAAGAGAGAATTAACAAGTAGATTTTCACACATTTTACACTCTCTTATAAACTCTATTTATAACATCAATTACTTAATTCCAAAGTCAATATTAGATGGAAAAAAATAAATTGATTAGCTAATTAGAGAGAGAAATAAATATAACTAAACATGCCTATTAATTAGAGGAAACAAAATTTTCTCTTTCTTCCTTTTTACATATTTGTTTCCTTCTAGTTGTGATTTGTATCATCAAAATTTAACACTCCATCTTGATGCGAAATCACATATCTCAAACTTATTAAGCATGCCATCTCTAAATCTATCATAACTCCCTATATCTTAGTCATGCCAAATTACAAACCTCTACCAGCGCCTACAAGCGGAGCATCTCCCTCCATGAGGTGCACTACGTCAATTGGTCTCAAAAGCGGTTGTAATAACACAAAGACCTACATATAGTCTTTGTGGGTTTTTCAACTCGACACTCGTCTATCACTCAATCTGAGCTCATAACATGATCACTATTGATCCCTTGAGCATCATCAACATGAAGACCTTTGTATAAAAGATTATCCTTAACATGATCATCATAAGAAGTGAACAATTAACCTTTCCACCTGACTTTGGACTAGGCTCTCCAACTGTCACTCGTTTCCCATAGTCAACGACATGACCAACCAAACTATAAAGATTTCCTTCTTCCAATACTCCTCTCATCTCTACAAGACCATCCTTCTTCACTCTCAAAACTCCACCTCAAGTCTCATAAGTGCAACCACGACGATCTAACTGTCCGAGAGAAATAAGATTATGTGAACTAGAAGGAACATGCCTCATGCCCGAGACTTCTCTATTCACACCAACATGAACACGAAACCGAATAGATTAATACTACAAACTGGTAGCTCTACTCCATTAGTGTTCCTAATCATGCTAACATACTTCTCAAGAAGAGAAATAATTCTATCTCTATAATGTGAAAACTAGCTCTCAAATCCATCATTCAAGGCTTCACTTCACTAATGAAGACATCATTGTAAGTCAACAAGGTGGATCGTGTGGTTTATATGCAAGTATATGTGACAAAATATATGATGCAACTAAAACAATATTAATCTATGTAAATATAGAATAAGCACGTTAGGATTTTATACTGGTTCGGACCTCCCGTTGTACGTCCAGTCCCGAAGCTCCCCTTCGGAATTCGACTATCAAACACCCACACTTCGCTTGGAGGAATAGGATTGGTTACAATAGCTGCTTGTCAAATATGTGTTCTATAACATAGATATTGATTAATAAGTACAAATGCTTCCACTATATATCTAGAGAGTATTATCTGTGAAGAATTGAACATATGGAAGAGTAAAATACAAGTACAGATTGCTAGAGATCAAGAATATACTAGAGTATGTAAGTAGAGAGTGTAAGTAAGCAAGGCGAGTGTTCTCTTTGATTCTTGATGATATATATAGTTGTATAGAGGTTACTTGAGTAGTTGCATCCATTAAAAAGTGCTCTATAGTTGCTTCTGTTGATGATGAAGAGTTGCAGCAAAGAGAAGCAGAGATGTCTATTCGAATGTGGCAGTTGGAGTTTGAATTTAAATTCTGAGTTCGAAATCAGAAGTCTGGTATTTGTCTCAGACTTCTGATCCTATATTTTTTTGTACATTATATTTTCAGACGTCTGAATGCATCAACCAGACGTCTGGTCCTGTCTATTTTGTTGTTCCAAAGGACTTTTCCAGACGTCTGGCTTGTGCACCCAGATGTCTGAAACCTGTACATGTCTGTTTTGTGCATCTTTCTTGTTGCTTCTTTGATCCTATCGACTTGTAGTCTCTTGTAATATTCTTTGAGCCTTGTTCTTGTCTTTCTAGTGATGTTGCTCTAGCAAGTACCTGTATATAGAAATATATATGCATATTCTATTTCCATTGTATAGTTGTTATCATCAAAACTGTAGATTTGATTTCCTAACAATCTTCCCCTTGTTGATGATGACAACTGTACAATGTACTTATATATAATTTTATAAATCTCCCCTTGAATATGTGCATAATTTATTGTGATCTTTATTATTTCTCCCCCTTTGGCATTATCAAAAAGGATATGCATAATTTTTTAACTGTAGAAATTATTAAATAACTACCAATTGTTGTAAGATAGAAATATATAGAGAAAGAACGCACCAAAAGAGAAATTTCATTAATTACATTAATCGAGTACATTCATAGATTTTTTTATCAATTTTACATAAGATGGAGTCGTAAAAAAATCTATGAGTCTTTTGGGAAAGCTTTTTCTTGATCATCTCCTTTATCTTCAATTTTTGGAAGAGCTGGGTTGCTTTGTAGGAGATGTCGGATCATGTTCTAGAGGTTCGTTTTCCTCAAAAAATTTGGAATGTTTTGAAGGAGGAGAAGGCACTGGGGTTGGCCAATCTTCGAAAGGTGGTGTAGGGCCACGAACCCGTTGAAGAACCTCTTTGAGAACCGATAATACAGTTGAAAGTGATATTTCAACTGTGGCCAGCCGTGTAGAAAAAGATGTTTCAAAACGGTCAATGCGCTTTGCCAAAACTTTTTGATTTCGAGATAAGATATGCTGATTTTGAAGAGTGAGGTCTCGAATACTTAAATTTGGATTCGTCTCTGTCTGATCTCCAAAATCTTATCATGGCATGTATAATCAAATGGTGCAGGAGGAGGAGGAGTAGTTTCGCGATGTTGTTCCACCTCTTGTGGTTGTTAAGGTTGTGATTGAGGTGGAGGTCCAGCTTGTCTGGCTTGACGATGTTGCGTCCACTCTTCAAATGATATAAGCTCCGAAGGATTTTTCGGTAGGTGCATTAGTGAGAAAAATTTCGTGGAAGCATATTTTGGAGAAATTTCTTCAAAAGTGGATAAATAGGAGAGGATGTTGTTAGCACGTAGAAATCTCATGATGTATGTGGGGTAGATAACCAATGGGAGTGATCGAGTCCAAAAATGTTTGAGCTCGTCAAATATAAGTTTAGCCAAATTTACCTCTGTTCCGCTGAATATAGCATACAGGGCCTTGTGCTCTAACTCCGTTATATGTTCATGACTACCAAGACGAGGAATGACAATGTTGATAATCATTCGAGTTAGAAGTCTTACCTTAAGTCGTAGATATTTGGATGCGAATTTTGGCATTTCATCTTCCCACATTTGATATGTTATATTGTCTCTTGGTATTTAATTCTCCCATGTGAGACATTTCAAATTTATTTTTCATAATATTTGAAAATTGATTACAAAGATTTTCATTAGTTGAGCCAAAAATAATATCGTCTACGTAAATTTGTACAATTAAAATATCGTTATTTTCTCGTTTAATAAATAATGCTGTATCGATTTTACCTATTTGAAAACCAGATGTAATTAAATGATTTTGAAGACGTTTGTACTAAGCATGGGAGGCTTGTTTTAAACCATATAAGGCTTTTTGTAATTTAAAAACATGGTTGGAATATTTTTCATGAACAAATAATGGAGGTTGTTCAACATATATGTTTTCTTTAATAAAACCATTTAAAAAAGCACTTTTGACATCCATTTGAAATAGTTTAAAATTGTGATAATTTGCAAAAGCGAGTAATGTACGTATGGCCTCGAGTCTTGCTACTGGAGCAAATGTTTCATCGTAGTCGTTACCTTTTCTGGATTATAACCTTGAGCAAAAAAACGTGCTTTATTTCTAACATATTTTCGTTTTCATCTGCTTTATTTTTAAATACCCATTTTGTTCCTATAACCGATTGATTTTTTGGTCTTGGTACCAATTTCCAAACATTATTATGTTCAAATTGATTTAATTCTTCTTGCATAGCTATCATCCAAAAGTTATCGTTTGAGGCTTCTTTATAAAAAAAATTGGTTCAAAATTTGACACAAATGCTATATGACTTATTTGGTTAAGTTGATTTCTAGTTACTCTAGAATTGAGATCTCCAATGACATTATATTTTGGATGATTCTTAAGTATTCTAAGAGATGATACTAAGTATTATTTTGCGCATTTATCTCATTATTAAAAGAATTTGTTGTATTTGTTATTAGAATTATTTCTTCATTGTCATTAGTATGATAGTTAAGAAGATTTTTATCGAACGAAACATGTAAACTTTCTTCAATTGTGTTATTTCATTTATTAAAAATTCTGTATGCTTTGCTATGATCCGAATATCCAACAAAGATTCCTTCATCGGCCTTCGGGTCAAATTTTATTAAATTCTCTTTTGTATTTAATATAAAGCATTTTGATCAAAATGTTTTAAAGTATGATACTTTAGGTTTTCTTCCAAAAAATATTTCAAAACAAGTTTGTTTAGTCATAGGTCGTATGGTTACTCGATTCAAAACATAATAAGCCGTGGTAATAGCTTCAGCCCAAAAATGTTTTGGTAGACCACTACTATTTAGTAGTGTTCGTATACATTCTTGTAACGTACGATTCTTTCTTTCTACTACACCATTCTGCTGAGGTGTGTAGGGAAAAGAAAAATTATGACTTGTACCTTTTTTATTACAAAAATAAGTAAAAAGATCATTTTCGAATTCTCCACCGTGATCACTTCGAATATTCTTTATTTTCAAATCCATTTATGTTTTAATTCTTTTAGCAAAAATTTTAAACATACCAAAGGTGTCACTTTTATGTTTTAAAACTAAAGTCCATGTATATCTTGAAAAATCATCAACTATTACGAAAACATATTTGTTGTGATTTATAGATCATACTTGAGTTGGACCAGATAAATCTAAATGTAAAGTTCTAATAGTTGTTATATAGAAATATTATTTTTAGACTTAAAAGAACTTTTCTTTAATTTTCCAATTTGACAGTCGTCGCATAAATTTTCTCCTTTGTAATTTATTTTAGGTAAACCTCTAACTAGCTCATATTTTGCTAATTTATTAATATATTTAAAATTAATATGACAATATCGTTATGCCACAACCATGGATCGCCGTGTTTGGCGGTTAAACAAAAATTTGAATTTCGATTTATATTCATGTTTAAGACGTAAATATTTTTGTTTCTAGAACCCTCAAATATAAGTTTTTTGTTATTGTCGAAAATATTACATCTAACTTTTTTGAAATTGATTTAAAAACCTTTATCGCATAATTGACTAATACTAAGTAGGTTGTGTTTTAGATTTTCTATTAACAAAACGTTTGTAACAATAGGAGAATTAGAAATACCAGAGTTGATGACTTCTCCAATGCCCACGACGTATCCTTTTGAGTTATCTCCAAAAGTTACAGTTCCACCATCGATGTATGTTATATTTGATAACATTTTTGAATTTTCGGTCATATGCTTGGAGCATCCACTATCAAGTATCCATTTCTCTTTATTTTTTATTTTGAGTACCTACAAAATAAAGATGATTTAATTGGTACCTATATATTTTGTTAGGGTCCTAGATGTTAGGAGGAGTAGGTAGCCATACCCAAGGAGGTTTGGTACCTATATTAACATAATTTTTATTATAGACTACATTTTTTTAAAAATTATTAATATGTTTTTGTCTAATCAAATTATTATTTGTCTTAGGAATCCAAATTTTTATATTTCTGGTATTCGTTTTAGACTTAAATGATCTTTTAGTCTTTTTATAAATACAACTATACTTCTTAATATCATTCCCTTTTTGTTTAGGAATATTTTCAAATCCTATTCCATTTCTATTACCTGATAGTTTTGATAAGATTTTCCAAATCTTGTTTTCCTTTATTAAATTTTGAAACATTATTTGTAATTTTATCTAATTTTTCTTTTAATTCTAAATTTTCAATTTTCAATGTCTCATTATTACTTTTCAAGTTGATATTTTCTTTTAACAAGTCATCCTTTTCTAGTCTAGCTTTATCAAATTCTATAACTATAGTTTCATTTTCAATCAAACTATTTTTAATTTTTTTTCTTGAGATAATTTTAGTTCCTCCTATAAAATAATTTTTTCATCCTTTAACATTCCTACTTCAAGTTCTAATCTATTTATTTTGGTTATATGTTCTTTGTTCACTTTTTTAGTTTGTCTAAATTCCATACTAAGTTCTAATAATTCATCATAACTAAGTTTGGGACATACCTCATCAGTTTGTATCATAAAACACACATTAGCTTGTTCTCCGTCACTATCGCTATCACTATCTAATGATGATGAAGAATCCGAGTCATCTTATGTTACTTTGAAAGCTTTCTTCTTTTTGATATTTTCAAGTTTGTTCTTCTTTCTATCATTGTTGAGCTTGGGACAGTCTTTCTTCATATGTCCAAATTGGCCACATTCATAGCATTTGACTGATGTTTGATTTATTGAGCTTGATTTTCCTCCTCTCTGAAATCTAGTCATTTTCCTAAACTTCTTGAATTTTTTGTAATTTTTGGCAATAAATACAATTTCTTCTTCGTCTAAGTCGGAGTCTTCATTCGTTGCTGGGAATGCTATGTTCTTCTTTACGGAATTTTGTTCTTTTCGTGCCTGCAAATTAGCTTCATAGGACATTAAATTTCCTATCAATTCTTTAACTAAGAGTGTTGAGAGATCAATAGCTTCTTCGATAGCTAATACTTTTCTTTCCCACTCTGGAGTTAAAGAACTGAATATTCTAGATACTAAGTCCAAATTTGTGAATTTGACTCCAAGTGCCATTAAATCGTGTTCAATGGTTTAAAATCTAGAGTATATGTCTACTATAGATTCATTTTGTTTCATTTTAAATGATGAAAATTGATTTTGTAAAATTGAAATCTTAGTTTGTTTAACTATGTTCATGCTTTCGTATGTAACTTGTAAGGTACGCCAAATATCATATGCGGTGTTACATAACATGACACATGAAAATTCATTCTTATCTAGTGAAAAAATAGAACATTCATAGCTTTGGCATTATTAGACGCTATGCTTTTTTGTGCATCAGTCCATGTGTTCATAGCAGTGCCAGGTGCTTCATATTTATTTTAAGTGGCTGACCAAATTTCTAATCCATTAGCTTTCATAAAAATTCTCATACGTGTTGACCAATATGCATAGTTAGAACCATTAAAAAGTGGGGATCATGCTATGGATTGACCTTCTTGAAAAATACTTTCCATATTATAGTGATTCAAAAAAAGTGTTACTGTATTTTGATCTAACCCTGCTCTGATACCAATTGTAAGTGAATAGGGTGGATCGTGTAGTGTATATGCAAGTATATGTGACAAAATATATGATGCAACTAAAATAATATTAATCTAGGTAAATATAGAATAAGAACATCATGATTTTATATTGGTTCGGACCTCTCTTCCTACGTCCAGTCCCAAAGCTCTCCTTCGAAATTCGACTATCAAACACCCTCACTTCGCCCGAAGGAATAGGCTTGGTTACAATAGCATGTTCTTGTCAAATATGTGTTCTATAACACGGATATTGACTAATAAGTACAAATGCTTCCATTTTATATCTAGAGAGTATTATCAATGAAGAACTGAATATATAGAAGAGTAAATACAAGTATAGATTGTTAGAGATCAAGAGTATAATAGAGTTTGTAAGTAGAGAGCGTAAGTAAGCAAGGTGAGTGTTCTCTTTGATTCTTGATGATATATATAGTTGTAGAGAGGTTCCTTGAGTAGTTGCATCCATTGACAAGTGCCCTATAGTTGCTTCTGTTGATGATGAAGAGTTGCAGCAAAGAGAAGCAAAGATGTCTATTCGAATGTGGCGGTTGGAGTTTAAATTTAAATTTCGCGTTCGAAATCAGACGTCTGGAATTTGTATCAGACGTCTGATACTATATATTTTTTGTACATAGTAGATTTTCAGACGTCTGAGATGCATCTATCAAACATCTGGTCCTATCTGTTTTGTTGTTCCAGAGTACTTTTGCAAACGTCTGGCTTGTGCACCCAGACGTCTGAAACTTGTACATGTCTGTTTGTGCATCTTTCTTGTTGCTTCTTTGATCCTATCGACTTGTTGTCTCTTGTAAAGCCTTGTTCTTGTCTTTATAGTGAGGTTACTCTAGCAAGTACCTGTATATAGAAATATATATAAAAATATGCATATTCGATTTTCATTGTATAGTAGTTGTCATTGAAACTGTAGATTTGATTTCCTAACAATCACAAGAAGTATCACTGTCGCTACCTTCAGTTATGCCCGTCCATGTATCACTATCACTGCCACTATGTATAGCCTTCTTTTGATCCCTTTTATACGGTTCACACCTATTGCGCATATGACCCTTTTTATGACAATAATAACAAATTATACTTTTCAACATACCTTTACCATTAGCGATTTTCTTCTTCGGATTTGTATCCATCTTTGAGTCCCTTGCTACCATAGTCTCTTTTTGAACTAATTTCACACATGACTATGTTCTTTTAAGCTCCTCATTCAAAAGACTACTTCATACAGTATCCAATGAGATAATTCCATTTAGTAATGGAATTACTCAATGAAACAACCAAAGTTTTCCAACTTTCTAAATGCGAACTCATCAATAAAAGAGCATGTAACACATCATCAAATTTGACATTCATATTTGCCAATTGATTTATTACATCTTGAAATTCGTTCAAATGCTCTACAACAGACTTCTCTCCATCTAATCTCAGTTGAACCAACTTTTGAACAAAAAAAATCCTTATTTGTAGCACTCTTCGAATCATACAAATATACCAACTTGTCTTACAAAGCCTTTGCGGATTCACAACAAGCTGCATGATGGAAGACTGAATAATCAAGATACTGACAAATCAACGCAATTGCCTTCTTATCCGTCTTTTTCCATTTTCCCTCCTTTACATCATAGGGCTTCTTCTCATCTTCATCAATCGGATCATGAAGATCATTGAGGTATAAAACATCTTCCATCATGGGCTTCCAAATACCCTAATTTCTTCCATCCAAAATAGCCATCTTTGAAAAGAAATCATATTTAACATCTCAATAATTTTTCAAATACAAAATTAATTTTAGCTTTACGATGAACATGCTTTGATACCAATCTGTAGTGAAAACTTTGCGGAAGTTTTTCCCAATAAATCTTTTATCATTCAACTCACATAAAAATAAATTTGGATAAAAAATAAACGGACATGAAATCAAAACTCAATATACAAGAGATTCAACCTAACCACTCTCTTTATTGATTCACCAAAATTTGTTTACAATATACCCAAAAAAATAAAAATAAATCAAATACAAATTGAACCAATAATCAAATTCAGAAATGGAGTCTTGATCTCTACGGCTAAAATTGTTGGAGGAGAAGAACAAAGATGGAAGAAGAGAGAATTAGCAAATAAATTTTCACACATTTTACACTATCTCTTCTAGGCTCTATTTTTAACATCAATTATTTAATGTCCAAATTAATACTAGATGGCAAAAAATAAATTGATTAGCTAATTAGAGAGAGAAATAAATATCACCAAATATGCCTATTAATAAGCGGAAACAACATTTTATTTTTCTTCCTTTTGCATTTTGTTTCCTTCTAGTTGTGATTTTGTATCACTAAAATTTAAAAAGAATAATGTGTGTGATTATAAACAACAAAAGTAGAACAATGACATCGAAACTCTTGTTTGATGAAGTCAAAAGGACAGTTCATATACAACTTATTAGCTATTAGTTATCGCCTCTATAAAGAAAATAATAGAGGATCCGCTTCAGTTTTATTAGATATTTTTATTTCAACTAAACTAGAATCTAACTCTATAATTTCAGTTGCCTAATTGTTGCCTTATCGAAGAAAACAACTATTTTGTTACACTTTATAAGACTAATCAATTATCAAAATGATACATGCAAATGTCAGATATGTATAAACTACAATAATGTAACATATGTGGAAACAACAATTATCACCTTGGAAATCATACAAACTAGAAAACATCACAGCTAACATACAAGTCATCACTCATTATTCCAAAGAAAAGATTTACAAGAAAAGAGCTACAGGTCCTTGTTTTTGATGTCGTTATAAAAAAAGTCCCTACAGAAATGAATATTCAAATTTGATCCCTATTTTCGTAAAATAGAAAACGTAAGGTGCCTTGCAATTTTCTGATGGAAAACATAAGCTAACTTATATTTTTCTGATTTTGAAATCTTTCTTGAAATTTTTGAAAAGTGCAAGCTAGCCTATACTTTTTGATTTTGAAATTTTTTTTGAAAATTTGGAAAAGTGCAAGTTAATTTGTGCTTTCTAATTTTGAAATTTTTCTGAAAATGTTGAAATTTGTGAAAATTGGGTAAGTGCAAGTTAACTTGCGCTATCTATCAAGAAAGCGCAAGTTAGTTTACGCTTTCTGATTTTGAATTTTTATTTTTGAAATTATTGAAATTTTTTAGAATTTTTAAATTTTTAAAAAGCACAAGTTAGCTTATGTTTTCTATCGGAAAAACACAGGCTATTTTGCGCTTTCTGATTTAGAAAAAACAGGAACCTTATTTACATACCCATTGCTATAGGGCATTTTCTTGAAACAACATCAGAAAAAGGGACTTCTGTGCAAAGCCCCAAAGATTTATTTATTACTAGTCAAAGAGTATCAAGGTCTAAGCCAAATCAAGTGTTTTTGTAAATCGATTGAATGTTCTACTTCATTTCATTTTAGTAATGGAGAATAATGATCATTTTTTTAATTCACGCTGAACTATAAAATTATCTATATATAATAGGAATACTTTGATTTGGAGCTTTTGAAATTACAAAAATAACTCTTTGTATAATTTGATTGAAAGGAGAGTATTGTCATTTCTTTCCCATATCTTTTCCTGTTCATTCTACTCCTTTATTTTCCTTTACTTCTTCTCCACTGCAGTTACAGAAATTATATGCTCTACTACTTGAAAAATTCACTCCTTTCTCTTTAATCAATTCAACTCTCATCCACTGATTCAAAAAAAAATCCCATTATCATGGAATTTTTACTACTATATCGGTTGATGTTGGATACGGAAGTTCCTTCAAAACAAATTAGTCGTTTTCATCTCTTAACATGAAATTTTGATTCAGTTTTGGCTAAATGTACTGTATATTTATCGGTACTAGTCTATAATTCTTGCTAACAGATAGCATTATGACTATTATTATTCAATGTTCCCATTTTTCTGTTATTTTTATTCATTCTTGGAATTTATGTTAAGGATTTATATATATAACTATGTGTAACACAAATAATGAACATTTCTAAGCGATCAAAACTGTATATATTTATATTATGGCCAAGTTTAGTGAATTCTTTTTTTTTTTTTTGAAGAAATGGTAAACAGGGCCCAGCCCAAGTTAACAAAAAGAACGGGTAGAATACCCTTCTACCCGAAAACACTCTACATACATCAAACCCTATCTAGGGTTGCCGACATAAACACCTAAACAAATTTTTTCAATCCAAAACTCGATAATGGCGGAAGGCGATTCAGAGATCCGAATCCCTCCCATCTCCTTTC